>VXBC01002294.1:1330227-1387906 GCA_013399945.1 Ploceus nigricollis
CAGAGGCCGGGCAGGCCCCGGGGAGCAGCGGGCGCCTCGCAGAGCGGGAGCGGCCCCGCCTCTCGCAGCGAGAACCAGGAACTGCGGACGGCTCTGTGGGGTAAACTGGAGGGCCCGCAGGGTTTATCTGCAGCTTTTCGCCCGTTTTTTGGTCTCGTAAACCGAAGAAATGCCTCAGTGCGTGCTGAGGGAGGGCCCCTGAGAAAGGCGGTGCTCGGAGTGGGGGGGGCGGGGTTCTTGGTGTGGTTCCAGACGTCTGTGGGGCCGGAACCGTGAAATTTAGGGAGATTTTATTTTCTGTTTAGTTGAGGATGTGTAGAACCGCAGTTGTTGGCATGTCGGACGTGTCTGTAGAGGGATCCAAGGCTTAGATCAGTGATGAGGCTCCCACGCAGAAAATGCTGTGCTTTCCCACTGAGCAGAGCTGTAACGCCTCTGGTCCGTGACGAGTTACAGTAGTAAGGTGGCTTGAGCTGACATACGTGTCTTTTAGCTAAAAGGCGTCATAGGTTGGATGCTTTGCCATGGGTAGGACGTCCCAGAGGTCCCTCTCTGCCTCCCATCTATTCCCGAGATGTGGCCAGCGTTGCGTCCCTCAGTTGGGGTCCAGGGCAGGGGGCGCCACACACGGCCGGGAGCTGATTCCTCTCCCAAACTGCCTGCATCAGTCACATCTCATAGAAAATTTGTCTTGGAGGTCTGCAGCCTTTCTGTTTTAAGATCCTCCCGTATCTTAGTCAGTGTCTTTTGATGGAGAGACATCCAGCTCCCATCTGATTTACTCCCATGAATAAATAATGAAGCACTTGACACAGGAGGCCTGTACAGTGCATGAATGCCTCAAACCCTGCCTCTCTGAACACGTGTACATGATATTAACATCACTTTATTTTCAGCAGCACACCTTTTCTCCTGCTCCTCTTGTTTTCCAGTTGGTGGAAAAACGATTCATTCGATCCTTTTACCACATTTGAAAGGCAAACTCCCTTTGCAATGTAAATAATAAAAATAAAAAGAAAACCCCTTTGTAGCTGTTCCTAGAAAAGTTTCAGTGCTGCTTGTACTTCATAACACTGTACTTCCTCCCCTGCCCCCCCCCAACCCAAGTAACCACATTTTTACTTTGTCTTTTATGTTTTAAGAGTAGCTGTCTTTAGAAGGATGTTGAGGAAGAGAAATGTCCTGTAATTGTTGTATCAGCTGCATATACCCTGCAGGGCTGTGATGCTTAGGGGTGTTGGCTGCAATCCCTCACCAGGACCTGGCTGTGTCAGGAGGAAATCTGTGTTTGTTCCATTCCTCCATGTGTGCTCATATCCTTGGGACAGGTGCTGAGTGTGCAGTCTGTGTTCTTCAGCAGATACCTTGGACTGAATCAGGGGGAAAGCCAGCACTGCCAGGATTGTTTGCCTTTCAGTGTAAATAGCATTATGTAACATAAACCAGAGAAGAGAAGAAACCTGTCTGAACCATTCCCCTGCCTCCCTCATATGCATATAAAACTGTGGTTGAATTCTTTTGTGGCAGGCTACAAGGATCAGCAGAATAGTTTTCCTGGGGCTTGGCTCTTTGTGTCAGTGTAGGTACTTAAACAGAAATGCATGCTAAAATTCAGATCTGTGTACAGTCTCTTTGTGGGAGAGTGTCTCTATAATACAGCAAGAATTATATAACCCTTTGTATTTCAAATAATTAAAAAAAGAAATCTCCACTGGTTTATAAGGGCATCTTCATTTTCAAGTGAGAGATAGAGTGACATAGAAATAAAATGACCTGCCTGAGGGCACACACATCAGATCAGAGAGGCAAGACTGTAATAGAGAACTTTTTTGGGTTTGGTTTTCATTTTTGCCAGTAGATCCCATTGCCACTGAATATGGCTTTTCCTCAGCACCAGTGTGTTGCCTCCCCATGTCTCTCCCAACACCTATTGACTGCAGAGGAAGCTGGGTCCTACTGCAGTTTGAAAATTTCACTTTCCAGCCATAATATTGTGTTTTTCTACATTTCAAAGTCCCTGTGAAAAAGTTTCATAGAAATGTGTAATTGTAGTGTTCCTTTTAGATTCTTTTTGTGTTATTTTTCTGTGCAGCTTCCCTGAATCTTTCCACCATGAAACAGCTGCCTGGAGAGACAATTCGGCTCCTTTCAAGTTCTCAGGTGATTACTTCAGTTGTCAGCG
This sequence comes from Ploceus nigricollis, assembly GCA_013399945.1. Lineage (NCBI taxonomy): Eukaryota > Metazoa > Chordata > Aves > Passeriformes > Ploceidae > Ploceus > Ploceus nigricollis. The sequence continues at coordinate 1,332,410 of VXBC01002294.1, forward strand.
TGGTGAAGGAGCTGATAGAAAATTCCTTGGATGCCAATGCTACAGGCATTGATATTAAACTGGTAGGTCTTTCTCTCAGAAAGAATTGGATATAGAATAAGAAAAGAAGAAAATTGTTCCACTGCAAATGTGGTTTTTTAGGCTGTTGTGGTTTGGGGAACAGCAATGATTATTATATATTTATATATTTTTACCTCGAGTAAAAATGGTACAAAATTAGTTTCCATTTGTGTTTTTGAGGCCCTGCTCTGAAACAGTAAGGCATATTTGTGCTTCTGAGTGTATTGTGGGGAAAAAAACTGTCAGCTTTCTTAATCTTCCTTTTCCTACTTAAAATTTATGTTTTCTGACTAATAGCCTGTTTTAAAAGATGTTGGACTTAGATTTGCTGTCAGGCTGACATATTTAATTCTCATTACAAGGTATTGTAAGAAAGGTGAAAATGGAGACAATGGAAAAGCTTGATGGCCATTCAAAACAAAAGATATTTTTGTCATACAAATCACCACCCTGTCTCTGATTAGCATGGTGAACTCTGGCTACTTCTAACTCTTTATTTTTATAAGCTGTTCAAAAAAGTTGGCATGTCACTCAATGATAGTTTCTCAATGACTCAATGACAATAGAAAATACTACTTTTAATAAAGAATTTGAGCTTTTTTTTTCCCAGCAAATTGGGTAAAATGGGTAACTGGTCAGCTCCTCTTGCTGTCCTATTTCTGCTTTTGCAGTATTTTGTCAGCAGCTGTATAATAGCAGTATCTCCTGCTTAGCAAGAAGTGTTGCTATATCCTGTATAAATGTATGTATTCAGGAATGTATCCAATTTCCTTTCTACAAATAACAGTGAATGCATAGGATATTCTTGAATTAAGTGTTAGACAAATGTTCTTAGCTAGGAGGGCAATTCAGTTTCTCCTTTTTTCTTTGTCCATGTCTGCTGTATTTTCTGAATGAGTCTAGAGTTGTTCCATCTGAGAATGCTTTCCTGTAGGTGCCAAGGAACATGTTTGTTACTGCTTTGAGTGAGCTGAAGATGTTCTTTCTTTGCTGTGGTCTCTCATAATCTTTTGTCTTCTCAATATTTAGATTGCAGAGTATCTTCTTGAGTAACTCCAAAGTGAGTAGTGTGTACATAGTTGTGGGGGGTAAAGGGTGTTGGGATCAGATCCTGGGAGCTGATCAGTAACTGCAAGAAGTGAACAGAAGGGTTTTGGAGTGTTCCAGAATGGTTGGAACAAACCTTGCAGTGGAGAGAGCCCTCAAACTAGTGTGAGTTTCATAGCACAGTAACCAGCTTTGTCCCAAATCAATTAAAAAGAGCATTTTTAACCTTTTTCAGTGCATGAGTCATCTACACCTTACATTTTTGTGTCAGTCCAGCCCAATCCAAAACACTGTAGTTCCAAGCAAACAAACCTGGCTTTACACAAGTTGTCAGAGATTAAAAGAAATTTGATGATTATTCTTCTGTGGGTAATAAAGGAGAAGAGAAAGCCTGCACTCTAGACAGTAATACTGTCAAAGAATGGATTTTTTTCTGGTATTTATTAACGGGAAATTAAAATAACTGACCATGTAATAAAGGTCAATGACCACATTAATTCTGAATTAGTTCAAAAGCATAACAGGGAAGAGAAACTTTGAAATTCCGTTTTACAGCTTGATGGGTTTTGCCTGAAACCGCAGCATTTTGATTGTTTTAATCTTTTTCAGATGGAATAGGAGGGCATAGTTTATCCAATTTGACTGAACAAAGATAACAATTCCTTTTTGACAAACAGGAATTAACCTGAAGATGGAATGGGTCTCAGATAAGAGTCATGGCAGTGGTGAACTGTAGCGGGAAGCTCTGGCTGGTGTTTCAGTCTTGACTGACCATAGGTGATGTTATTTGGCATCTTTGCACTGTATATCAAAGCTGAATCATACTGATTGGCATCGGTGACCTGGCAGAGCAACTGAAACATTTCATGGGTTCATAACCTGGGTAAGATTCAGCTCATGGAGGAAGGTGTTACAAAATACAAAGTTTAAGCATTGTAATATTTACATAAAACATGCACAAGTAAAAATGAATAAGAGTAGAAGAGAAATAGAGAATCATTTATGCAACATTTTGATTTAAAATAAATCTCACTTTTCTTAAGCAACTAACTGGTCAGAAAGTAAAAATTAGAATGGAAAATTGGAGCTCATTGTAAAATTCTCAAACCTTTCATTAGCACATACAGCAGCAGGGTAGAGGGTTTCATGCCTCTATTTCCTTATGTGTTTTTGTTGAGGTGTATTGCTTAGTTCTGTTTTGCTGCCCAGTAGGAGGTTGACCCAAACATGAGCAAAAGCATTGTTTTTTCACCCGAAGACAACTTTTGCACCATTCCTTACAACAGAAAGTGAAACACACCCATGTTTCTGTTGTTTTTGTGTATTGTGGTTCTGAGCCTACTTCAGAGGCTTTTGATGTTTCCTAAATCAGATTATGTGTGAATGCAGATGGTTTCTTCATATACCTTTCGTTTTTGATTGCATCATTTTTTTACTTCAAGAAATAACCTTGTGAGTACATTATAATTTTTCAAAGCTCTTTTCAGGAGAGGCCCAGGTAGGACAGCAAAGTTTGTTCTCTTTAATCAACCTGCTTTCAGTAATCAACCATCACATGCTCTGTCCAGCATCAATGGTGGCAGCCGCTGTTTTAAGATATTCTTTCTAAGCAAAACTAGTTTTAAGGTCACCTAGATGTATTACACACTACAGTACATTTTTTGTGTGTTGCATCATAATCTTTTCAAAGAGCCAGTCTTGCTTCTGTGAAAGAAGCTTAGTTAGTGATCCTGCAGCTCTGATTACTTTTTCCTCCTGGCTTGTGGTTCCTCCGGGTGCTTCTCACTTGTGCAGACTGTAATGTAGCTGGAAAGAAGAATTCTTTGCTGTACTTTTTTGAGATGTTACAGAACCTAAATTTCATCTTTTATTTAGCTGTTGTAAATATCTAGGTTTCGGAGTTTTACCCTATTTATGCTGGTGCTCAGTGGAATGACATATTTAAACTGGAATTCAGTAAAATATGTCTTACACGTATGTAAAGGTAAATCACGAAGATCAACTTTGCTTCTGTGGAGGCTGTTTTAAAGAGCCTCTGGAAACCTTTACTTCTTTTTGTAAAATACCGTATCTCTTTACAAGCTTTTTTATTACCCTTATAATGCCTTGCCTTGCCCCACATTAGAATTTCAGCTTCTGTGTATTGAACTTGGAAAACAGAACTTGGAAAATGTAGTGGAATCACATCAATCAAAATTGAAACTGAAAATGGTGTGAAGTGAGGGTCTACTGAATCAATGGATGTAGAGCTGCATTCCAGTGATTTCAAAAAAATTGATACCAAGTAGGTAAGAGAGGTGAAAAGAGATGAAAAATCTTCAGCTTTCCAGCTATAGGTCTCCTTTTGAGCTTAGGTTTTGCTGTTTCCAAATCACAGGAGATGAATTACGTTATTTAATTGGAGAAACCATCACTGTTATCCTAACATGGTGTATTTTTAATTTTCTTCTTTTTTCCTTTAACAGCGACATTTAATGGTTGCTCAGTTTCTCCAAACAGGCAAAGCTTCCATTTCTGTATGGATAATTAGAAGCTGTAACCTTAGCTGCTTCAAAATTGCATCTTAATTAATTCGGTTGTTTTACTGCTCCTTTGTGTTTTGTTCTTTTTTTAGGAGAATTACGGGTTTAGCAAAATAGAAGTAAGAGACAATGGCAGTGGAATCAAGGTTGATGATGTTCCAGTTATGGCAATTAAACACTACACCTCAAAAATCAGCTCTTCTGAGGACCTTGAAAGGCTGACAACATATGGTTTCCGTGGGGAGGCTTTGGGATCGATTTGCAGCATATCAGAAGTGAGCACTTGAAATAAATGTGCAGCCTTTGTGTTATGATTTTTCTTGTCTGTATGTGGTCATGAAAGTTTTATTCTGTACAAAGAGATAAAATGTTCCAGTGACTTGCCAGGAATATGGTTGTCTATGCTGCTTTTCCCCCCAGCCCCAGAAGCCATGTCATACAAATTTCTTGTTTGTGTCAGTCCTGCCTTTCTGTCACACAGGTCACAGCAGTGCTCTGTTTATTTTGCTCAGTCAGAGCAGGTAACAGACAGATTGTGTTGTATTCTCTTTCCTTTTGTGTCCAGGAGTATCATGTCAAAGAGTATGGCTGGCTTTGCTGCTTGAATTAGGGTAAATCAAGAGAGGAGCAGCAGGTGATGGCCAGGAGAAGTAGTTTCAGGGAACTGGTGGCCCACATAGCCACCATTCCAGTAATGATTTCTGCCTTGTTATCTAGGTGATCAGCAGTCATGGGATCTTGCTGAGCTCCTTATTGCTCTTTGACATGTATGTGACTGCAATTGCACAAACTTTGTCCCTGTGAGTAAACAGGAACATGCTACCTGACCTATCTGAGTCTGAGCCGTGTGTTTGTATTAAGAGGATTGGCAGTGTACTGACATTTGTGACTCATTGGCTAAAAGTAAATATGTTTGTTCAAAACCATCTGAAAAGTGTTCAGGCTGCTAAAGGCACAGCATCTGCCAGATCTCTTGTTCTCTCCCTTTTTGAATTCATGAGCACCAAGGTCAAGTTTTGGGTGCAAGTCTGCAAAGGATTAGATCATGCAGGAAGATACCAATGCCTGTGTCTGATTGGAACCATCAGCTGTTGAGGTCAGGAGAGATGATGTTAACAGCTTCACTCCTTGGTACCTTGGGCTGCATTCACCTTGCACTAAGCAGGAGTGGGCTGTGTATTTGGATGGAGATTTCCAAAGATGCTTTCAAAAGTGTTGGTGTTTTGATAGATGATGACAGACCTCAATCATTGGTTCCTTCTAATGAGCTCTCAGAGCAGAATGCCATCTGTTCAGAGCTTCTAATCAGCTCTATGGAACGTTTCATAAGAGATGGGAGGTGGCCTGAGTGTATGAAGTGCTTTAATAAGTATTACTCCTTGTATCAGTAATTACGTTAATTAACACTCCTGGCATTAATTGTGTTCTGCCTACCCAAACTGCCCCCTGAAATTTCAGTTTGAAGATACTTTGCTATTGGCCCTTAAGTAAGTCTGCAATACTGTAATTCCCAGTTAATCAATTATTGTTTTTCTCTCCAGGGGCATGACTGAATGCTGAATGATTCATGTGAGACACTAAAATAAACCAAAATATCCTGAAACTCTGTATGTGTGTTAAACTTTGTCTTCCGGGTGGTTAAAGGGCAGTGGTTCTGTTATTCACAATGTTGGTAACTGAACTCTGATTTATGACTGCTCTTGCTAAAGCAATCTGTCAATTACCTTAATAGCTTACAAAACTTGCTGTGACTGGTTGCCAGATATGTTTCGGTGTGGAAAGATAATACATTGTTTGTTTGAGAGTAGTCTTTATGTTTTTGGAACCTCACATGAATTTAAGTTGTCATAGTGTGTTTGTCTCACAGAGGGTAAAAATGCAGAACTGTTGATTAATAAAGTTTATTTAATCCATGCTAGAATAGAAAATAGAGCAGTGTGTGTTGTAGATAGTAGGAATTGCTCTGCTTTGTGAATCAGTGTGATAGAAATGCTTTTAGTTAAATGGCAGGAAACATGCAGAATAATGTGGAAAGTTTCTGTGCCTGTAAGAAATACCTGTTCAAGAAGAATTTTATAAACTAATTAAATGTAATTATGGTGACTAAAGTAACAGCGTGGTGTGGTGAGTGTGGTAACAAAGCTTATCTAAGCTTATTCTGAACTTTGTCTATCCCTGATTAATGTAGGGTTTTTTTAAATCACTCTCTTCAGGTTTTGGTCACAACAAAGACAGCTGCTGATGATTTCAGCATTCAGTATGCTTTGGATAGCAATGGACATGTAACCTCTAAAAAGCCTTCCCATCTTGGGCAAGGTAGGCTATCACTGTTCTGGTGTTGCAAGGTGACAGATGTATTTTGTGTTTCTCTGAGGCTCTATCTGATGTTGAAATACCTGTTGGGTACTTAAAGGCCGAGTATGAAATCTTTGCAGCTGTAAACGTTTCTTGCCTTGTGTCTGTCAGCTGAGAATGTGTTGTCATAGCATAAGAAATGATACGTCTTGGAAGTTGTTCTAGATTGTAATTATAAACTAGTTTCTCCTTCTCTGACTCACTTCTTCAAGCTGACAGTGGAAATAAAACCTGTAAAAATTAAATGCTCCAAGTCTGTGTAAGTATATGAAAGATTTCTTCAGGACCAAAGTAATGTTTCTGTATGTAGCAAAATCCTTGCTTAAATGAGGAGGAGTTGCCCTGCTGCCATACATAGGAATTGCTGGAAGCAGTATGACTATAGGACCAGGCAAAGTCACAGTTCTTTCTAACCTGCAGGAAGGGTGTGTACCTCATTTTTACTAAGGATCCTTTTTAAGATTTAGTCTGTATAGTGTTTTCCACAGCCGGAAAGCCTGCAGGTTGTAATGCCTTGTCTTTCGTTGAAATTGTTGAATTTTCTGACATATTTAATGCTTTGCAATGTCCTTATGGGCTAGGAATTTAGATGGTTGTGTTGGTAGATGAATATTCCTCCTCCTACTGTGCACTGTTCCGTGAGCACAGATATTTGGAGCTTCAGGTACTACCCTAAAGCAAATGCTTGTGAAGGCCCTTAATGAAGCACAGTGTTCCTTTGCCTCCAGATATGTGTGATTAGATTCTAGTCTGTTAATTAATGGAGGCTAACTTATGCATTGAGAGTCTTCAGCTTTATTTACTGCTGATTCTTGCTATTGTTAGTGTGTATGAAAGAAAGCTTAATGCTGCAGTCATAACTCTAAATAAAGGAGAAGAATCAAAAGTCTTGAGATACCTTTTTGGGGGGGGATGGCTGCAAATTTGGTACATTTCTTCTCATGCTAATAACCTGATTTAGTGCAGCAGCATACAAACATGTCTGTTTAAGTAAAAATAGTTTCCTTGATATCCAGTCAGTGATTTGCTTTCAGTGTGATTTCTACTTTATTTTTTATCACCTTCTTGCAGGTACTACAGTAACAGTCCTAAATTTGTTTAAGAATCTTCCTGTAAGAAAGCAGTTTTACTCAACAAATAGAAAATGTAAGGAAGAACTGAAAAAAGTCCAAGATCTACTGACAGCATATGGTATCATAAAACCAGAGCTAAGGATAACATTAACACATAATAAGGTAATAATGAGGTTTTTTCTGTCAGCTATCTTAAGGATCAGTTTCTGATGAATCCATGCAGTTCATGTAATACTTACAGAAAATCTTTCATTCCTAAAATTTTTCTTTCATCATAGCTTTGTTTTGGTCTTCCACTTACTTTCTCCTTTCATAGGTGTATATTTATAATGGCTACAGATTTTGATGTTAAACTCCTAAAACTCAGGCTCAGGTATTTTTGGTCTCTTGCAACAGATGCCTGGTTAGATATATGAAGTATAAAAATTATTTTACATGCTAGTGGTTAGTAAAGATGGTGGTGATGTTTTGCAAACCAAGAAGTGAGACATTACTGGACCACAGGACCTGATAAAGTGTTAACCAAAGCCACCTGCAGAAACTTGCAAAACATACTATTTTAGACTGTCTACCTGGATAGAAGCTATAGTTCATACACGCAGCTTGCTGTATTCTGAGTCATAAGAGCTCAGTACATAACAATGATTTTATTTAAAAAGGCTGGAAAGTTCAAAACAATTTGTGTCATTGGTGTAAGAACAGTAGCATGTTAACAACAACATTTAGTTGAGCTAGTTGCTCTTGGTTAAACTTGGGAGGATGAATGTAGGGGTTACTTGGAGGTTACTTTGACTTCACTGCATGCTGAATGGTAATTCTACATCACAGCTACAGAAGTGACATTTTGAGCAGTTCCCCTTAACCTGACCCAAATTTAACATAACAGATTTCATTGGCTGTACCCTGACGTTTTACACCTCCGAGCGGGAGGCTGTGCTAATGAACTTCCAAGTTGCCACAAAGTAGAGAGTGACATCTCGTGGCCAGATCCCTCAGTAATTCTGTTTCTGTTCTAAAATAATGCTATTTGTTGATATTTGTCATGCTCACTGAGACTTGATCAGTTACCCCATCAATCAAACATTCATACTTCAGTTCCTTTGCAGTGGGAGTAGGAAAAGGCACTGTACTTTTCTGAAATGACAACAGATTTTGCTTCCTCTTTTGGACTCGTTTAACATGCTTTGATTGTATTTATGTATGTATTTTTAAATATCACTGTGTAGATACTGTGAAAAACTAAAGCTGGCTGCAGAATTAGTATTTTAAGGCTGAGAAAGAGTAGCTACTTGCAGTCTTATTTCATTGATAAGATATTTCATTCTCATAGATCACTGAGAATTTGAAACCAGACATCTTGGGGAGTGTCTGCCTCCAAGATTATATTGAGCTCCTTAACATATCTACCGGTGGTTCACAATACTGATGTTGGTCAATAAAACTAATTTTGTCTTCTTGGTGATTTGTTTTTGCCCTCTTCAACAAGTCACAAATGCTATTTTCTTTATGGTATTTTGATTTAATCCCTTTGATCAGACTATTGAGTATCTTGGGGTGTTTTTTTTTCTGTTTATTTTAATAGAGTGGCAGTAAGGTCCAAGAAGGTGATTACATGTATTTTTCCCAACACTTCCTCCAAAAATGGTGTGAAGGGTGGCATGATATGACCCCCATTGCACATTGGGGTTTTTTTTTTAACCTCTCTTATTAGTTTCAGAGGTACATTCTTCAATACCCAATTTTAGGCATTACAGGAATGGGTAAAAAAGTTTCATTCATTGCAATGACAGAGATGGTACTGGTTTTTGGTACTCTTCATTTTGCACTGCTAGCCTTTTGTTCATTTAATTTATTTTTTAGAAAGAGGAAAAGTGCTCAAATGTTTCATCACAAGAGGTCGCTCAGTAGCCATTGCTGAGACAGGAAAATTAAAGGCTTAAGTAGACAGAAAGTGTAGTCTGTCTCTGTGTGTGTGGAGATGCTTTAAAATAGTCTGAAAGTTAAAAACTGAACTGAACTTTATAAAATTTGTATTCAGATTCCTGTCTTTCTACTGCCATTGGCATTCTGTGCAAACTAAAAAGTCCCCTGTTGTATCACACCTTTTAAAATATTTGAAATTCTGAATTTCCAGTGTGTAGCAACTTGCAGTAGGTCAATGGTGCATTTGTTTTACCTTATCACAGAACATGAATATTCTTTATTTCTTTTGCCTTTATATGCTAAATATTGTTGTCATTACAATTGATAATTTGGATCAGGAAAGTGTTTTTTCCATACAGACACTACAGCATATTTGTGCTATAGTAATACTCTGCTGAATAGTGTTCTTGGTGATTTTATTTGTGTGTGTGTTTGTTATATTTTTGTTAGAAATGTACTAGGAGGAAGAATCAACTTCTTAGAATAGCTTTATTTTTTATGTAGCTCATAGATAATGTGTTCATTTAAAAGACAAATTGTATATGCAATTATTTAGAGGATTTCTTAGAATCCCACATTCTTGAAGCTGAACCAGTACTTTCTGTTGCAATGGAAGAAGATACATGTTGAGGGTACGATCAGGTTCCTGGGCTTAAAAGGTCAAGAAGATAGCAGAGATGAGCTATTACAGGAGGAGACAAGGAACAATGTACTGAAAGAGTAGAAAAGATAGTAAGTGAAAAAAAAGTGTAAATAAAAATGTATTTCAAGGAAGATTTCTAAATAAATTACAAAACTGCTACTTTTTTTTAAAAAGCCACACCAGAAAACAAAACTAAAAACAACCCTCCCCCAGAAAAACCAAATCCCCCCAGTTTTTAAAGTCCTGTATTTTATATGAAGTTGAAGGAAAATGGTGGGTTGGATGGGGTTTGAGCAACTGGTCTTCAGAAACGTGCCCATGGCTAGGAGTTGGAACCAGATAATCTGCAAGATCCTTTTCAACCCAAACTATTCTGTGATTCTGTGAAAGCATAGCCCTGGCTTTACTAGGGAGGAATGTAGTAAGGCTGAAGCTGCCATAAAGTATCTGAGGTTAGGCATCTGAAAATGGTTGCCTGATTGATTCTAGCAGAAACTTACTTTGGCAAGTCAGGGCTCTTACTGAGCTGTTGAAGTATAGATGGTTTTAGGATGCATGCTACATTGCATGTTGAATTTCCACCATGTCTGATTGAGTTTTTTCAAAAGGTGTGTGTCTTATGCTTTTGAATGAAATTTCCAGAAATTTTTTCTTCTTCCTACATTTCACGTCTGTGTTAGTTTGGAAAATACTGATTGCTGTTAAGTGTGGTTCTTCACAGAAAAGAAATCAGACAATCCTCTTCCAGCCTTTGGTTGATTTTTAGTAGGTAAGAAAATAGATATTCTCTATTCCTCCTCGGATTTATTTATTGTGGACTCTCCATCAGTGGCTTTCCAAGATAGGAAACACTCAATTGCTCTTTCTGCTCAGAATGTTTTGTTTGCATTAGCAATAAATAATGAATCACTTTGCAGATCAACCCTTGAGGTACTATTGCTATTTTGACAACTTGGATTAGCTAGTGCTCCTTCTTTTTATGAAGGTTTATCCTGCCAAGACATTCTTTGAATACTGATAATGTTGATCCTCTTGCCAGTATGGTTATGTTAGAAAGAGGTATTTTTCTTCTTTCATCACCATGTTCCTTGAAAGCATATTGAATAATGAGACAGCCAAATGGAAATAATTTACATGAGTATTCAGCAAGTTTATTTAAAGTTAATGTTATCTGAAGGCGTGTTAAGAACATTTCAAAGTCAGCTACTGCTTAAACTGCCTCAAACCCTTCAGCCCCAAATGCTGTGTTCTAGCAACCTGTGAGCTCTGGCTGTGTTTTACCCAAGGTAGTAAAACACAGCTTTTAGTAGTTCCAGCTCTTCTCTAGAACTGCAATTTGCACACTCTTCTCTGTTTAATACCAGTAGCCCTCACCTCAGTCTCTACAAACCACTGATGTTGATGAAATACCCTTCTGTTTTGTAAGATTGATGATACAGAATGCTTTAATTCTGTTTCAGTTGCCTTTATTCCACAAATGCCAAAATGAGCAAGGACATCCAGTAACTATACCTATTTTAATAACATTAGATATAGTACAGCCAAAAAAATTTCAGCAGCAGATGGTTTAGATGGTGCCCATCAGCAGGTCATACTGTGCACAACTGGTCTCATGTGCAAAGTATGGATGATCCATAAGTCGGCTCAGTAAATTTTCCAATTCCTGTTGAGGAAAACTTGGCATAAGTTAATTTTTTTTCCAGTGTTTTTCACACATAACATTTGAAGCTTGATGACATGCAGTTCTGCCTAAAACTGTTTCTTGTTTGTTTCTTAAGAGAGTCATGAGTCAGAACTTTTGGATGCAAAGTCCATTTAAAAGTCTTGTAATAAGTGTGGGTAGTAGTCTTCCCCAAAACCTCTTTCGTTGGTGGTGTTGGCTTAAAGGATGCCATCTTTGTTTTCTTTACAGTAAGTCTCCTCTATTTTCCAAAGTTGCATAATCTTAACCAACAGTTTGTATGAAATAATCCAAATCCAGGGGTTTTTTTTTTCTGTGTCCTCTGTAGTAAGTGTGGATTTTTTGAAATTGAGTTTGTTAGGGTAAATTTACGATTTTTAATAATGTCCATATACTTCGCATTCATTCATCGTGCTTCCAAACTCTGCTGTAGCTGCATGTTGAAAAGAAATCTGAATTGAGCAGAAATAGCAACACATAAACTCTATCTTGAGTTCAAAAGGCTACTCCGTTTAATGTAATGATGATGAATGAAATCCCTCCCTAATCTGTGTGTCTTAAAATACCAAGAGGAATTATGATTAAGAATCTGCAGTGCTCTGCAGCCAACATGCTTCCACTGTAACCTGGAATACAGCTCAGTCTTTGCTTCTATTCGTTGTTCAGTGGCTTTGCTGAGAAAGCCAAACAGAGAGTTAATTATGGTGTTTTTTTGTGCTGAGGACACCTGTCCACTAGGAAATGCGCTGAGACCCTCAACTCAATTTACATCAGCCAGAGAACAGCTGCCAGATGGTAACTACTTTTGGTCACTACCAACCTGGTTGAATTTGAACTGGTGACCCAGAGGTGAAATGCTTTATATCCTATTACTAATTCCTTGAGGTTTCCAGTTTCTCATCCATCACTTTTTACAAATGACAGCACAGTATATGTCAAAAATCTCAAAACAATTACTGTTTCACATATGCAGTGTGTTGCAGAATCTGAGATGTGCCTTTGCAAGGCTTTTGCACTCACACTGTCGGCTTAAAAAGGTAAGTGGAAAAAAGGATGTTTCCAAAGCTGCATGGGAATTTTCCCTCTTCTTTAGCAATGTACTTTGTCCCTGTTATATATGTTATTTTTGTTAACTGCTGTTTTACAAAAGGCTTTTAAACCTCCCTTTTATTTAAATAGAATTCACTGTGATGATGTACATTTTCTGAATCACAATTTTGGATTGGAAACTGGGTTTTGACAGTAGTTTGATTGTTTAGGAGGCTTTATTTATTTATTTTTTCCTCCTGCTAGGGAAGTGGAATTCAATAGAATCTTAGAATATCTTGAGTTGGAAGAGACCCACAGGGATCATTGAGTCCAACTGCTGGCCCTGCACAGGATGCCCCAAGAATCCCATCATGTGCCTGAGAGTGTTGTCCAAATGCTTCCAGAACTCTGTCATGCTTAGTGCTGTGACCACAGGCATGGGGAGTCTGTTTCAGTGCCCAGCCACCCTCTGGGGGAAAGAACCTTTTCATAGAATCTGAGAATCATTAAGGTTGGAAAAGACCTCCAAGAGCATCAGGTCCAACCTTTGACCAAATACCACCAAGCCCACTAAACCGCATTGTGAAGTGCCACGTCTGCTCAGTGTTTGAACGCTCCCAGGGATGGTCACTCTACCACTTCCCAGGCGAGCCTGTTCCAGTACCTAACCACTCTTTCAGTGAAGAAAATTTTCCTAACCTGGACCTCCCTAGTGCACCTTGAAGCCATTTCCCCTTGTCCTGTTGCTGGTTGCCTGGGAGAAGAGCCTGATCCGTACCTAGTGATGACCTCCTGTGAGGTAGTGAGCAATAAGGTCACCTCTAAGCCTCCTTTTCTCCAGGCTAAACACCTCCAGCTCCCTCAGGCTCTCCTTATCACACTTGTGTTCTAGCTTCATTGCCCTTCTCTGGACACACTCCAGCACCTCCATGTCTTTTTTGTAGCGAGGGCCCAAGACTGCACACAGGGCTTGGGGTGTGGCCTCACCAGTGCTGAGTACAGAAAGGCAATCACTGCCCTTGTCCTGCTGGCTACACAATTCCTGATAGAGGGCAGGATGCCATTGGTTTTCTTGGCCACACACTGGCTCATGTTCAGCTGCAGTCAACCAGCACCCCCAGGTCCTTTTCCAGTGGGCACCTTAATAGCCACTCTTCCCCCAGCCTGTAGTGATGCAGGGGGTTGTTGTGATCCAAGTTCTGGACCTGGCACTTCATCTTGTTGGACTTGACACCGTTGGCCTTGGCCCATCAATTCAGCCTGTCCAGATCCCTCTGCAGAGCCTTCCTGCCCTCCAGCAGATCAACACTCCCACCCAACTTGATGTTGCCTGCAGACTGGCTGAGAGTGCACTCAGTCCCCTTCTTCAGATCATTGGAAAAGATGTTAAACAGGCCTGGCCCTGATACTGAGCCCTGGAGAACACCAGTAGTGACCAGTTGCCAGCTGCATTTCATTCCATTCACCACCAGTCTCTGGGCTTGGCCATCCAGACAGAGTGCATCCAAAAAGAGTGCGCCTGTCCAAGCCATGGCCTTTCAGTTTCTCCAAGAGAATGCTGTGGGAGACAGTGTCCAGGACTTTACTGAAGTTAAGGTTACATCCACAGCCTTCCCCTTATCCACTAGGTGGGTCACCTGGTCATAAGAGGAGATCAGAGAGGAGAAGAGAGGAGAACACTTGTGGCTGAACATGTGTGATTAAAGCAATCAAAAGGCATATGAGTCTCAATAGTCTTTGTAATGATAGGTGTTACCTGATGATCCTTGGCTCCTTGTAATATCTATTAGCTCCTCTCCTAACTTACCTCCTAACTCCCAGATCCAAGCATTTCTTCACTGTGTCATCCTTAAGAAAGTCTTTTTGTTGAGAGGGTGCTCTTGTGTCATGAAAGGGAAATCTGAGTAAGGAATACACTGGAATTTGTAGAATGGACTGTGCTGTGGAACATGGCTGTCTTCAACAAATCCCCTTGATAGCTCTATCAAGCTATGGCATCATTATGTGATGCCATGGGATAGGCAGGTATGTAGCTGCATCTGATGAGGAGAAAAATGGTGCCTTGAGTTTCTGTACTGGATAGCTCCACTGGTAACTGTCCCAGCATCACATACAAAATGAAGGGGGCAACTGATTCCTTAGGGATGAATAAGGAATATCTAGGAAAATAATTGATTAGTTGCTTAGTTTTTTTATAAGCTAAATTGAAAAATTTTTGTGATTTCTGTTTTCAAGGGCAGTTTATGTAAGGGTTCTGTTTCAGTAAGGTAACTCTCTCACTGTTTTAAAACAGTACACCAGTTAAGGCGTGGAGCTGAAAAACAGCAGCGCTTTTCAAGGCTGGCGTTGTAAAGAATGTGGTGAGGATTTCATATTGATCAGTTTTGATCTAGCAGATGGATTTTCTTCCACTGCAGAGAATGTGCTGGAGCCCTTGGAGCTGTGCATCATTAAGATGAAGAGGTTATAGGCATAGTATTGGATGATGTGGTTTTGTTTCCCTTGGGCTCAATTCAGTCTTGGGATATTGCTGCCTTGTTTTGTTCCTCTTTTTGTACTCTCATAACAGGTAGGCAGCAATGCTTCCAATTGAAGCCTAATAAGCTATTAGGTTTTAAGTCAAGAAGCTAAGGAACATACTGGCCCAAAGAGTTATCTGCAGTGAGATCTCAGATGCCAGGGTGACAAGATTTTTGAAGCATGTAGCACAAAACTAGAGAGACTCTGAAATGTAGTTCTCTTTTAAAGAGCTAACTCAAGTTACGTTACCAGCCTACAGCTCATGTACAACTGCTTGCTCAACTAGACTTTTACACCCCCAAACCTTCTTACAGGGTGAATAATGTGACTGTCATGAAATAAATAAAGAAAATTGGTGGAGTTTGGGTACTAAAAGTCTCCTGTAAGTGCACTGCCATTATGTAGTAATAAGGTAAATGGAATGAGTCGGTGTAACTTGTAGCATCGTAATTGTGCTGAAGAGCACAGTTGGAAACAGCATCCGGTCCCAGCTCTAGTTAAGATTTTTCCTTTTATCTGGGATTGCAAATCACTGTAGCTGCTGGTAGAAATTCTAAAATATGAAGGATCGTTAGGGATGCAGAGCAACTGATTTTTTTTTTTTTTTCTCTCTGTTCTTCCTTGGGGTCTTTGAAGAAAAAAATACTGAACAACTCTTAATTCTCTCTAGTGCTGTATGGAAGGGACCCCAGTGGGAAGAGGCTGCACACTCTTTCTCTGCACTTCACCCATTTTTCAAGGAATCCTCCTGCGCTATATGTGTTCATCCTGAAATAACAGATGCCTAGTCTGTGTGTGCATGGAGTCATACAGTCATTTAGGTTGGAGTGTACATTGTCATCCTCCACAAAAGTATGCCTGTGTCCTAGGGTGCATGGGGTGGAGAAATAGGTACACACAGACACACACATCATTATCATCTGCATATGTGCAATAGATTTTATATGCGTTAGGACATTTTGTACGATCTGGATCGTGCAATCCCCTTCAATGAAGCAGAGAGGTGGAATATATTTGGCTAGCTCTTGCAGAATCTAAGATGGGCCATATGTAATAATATATCTTTGAGTAGGCTGTTTCTGCAGTGTCATCATACTGACTAGAGTCAGATTCTTCCTTGGCTCATCCTAGACACCAGCTTTATATGACCTAGAAAAAAATATGGGGGGTGTGTGAGAGGGGTGTATTTTTAGCTAAACTAAAGGGTATAAGCAAGGTTAAAAAAATAGGGTAATGCAGGAACCTCATGGCAACACTTTCCAAAATAAATGAAATGGAACAGGCATTGTTTCTCTGATTTTTTTAATGCCTGTTGATACATCTGGGGAATCTAGAAAAATAATTTTCTCTAAATTACCAGCTCTTCCTATGTTGTTGCTTCATAATGTGCAGTCAGGGCTAGAAATGAATACAATACTCTGTTCTGTCTTTATATAGTATAGAAATTTAGGAGTTGCATGACCTCTTTAGTTTCTGGCTTTAATTTAACCTACAGTGGTAACTATTTCCTAAAATTCTGTCTGTAGTACTGAGTATCTGATGAATATATGACTATTTAAAAAACTAATCTGAACCTATTACAGTATCTACTTTTAGCAAGTTTGCATTTAATAAGTTCTCATTTTCCACAGCTTACTTAAAACCACCTTACTCAAGTGATCTTTTCAAAGCTCTGAGTATCAGCCATTCTAGCAGGTCAAGGGGTGTAATAACCTTGCATTAATCAGCAGCTAAGATTTATGTCTGTACCTGCAGCATCACACTAGGATACACAAAAATAAACAGCATGATGTTTATATTAGTCATGTAACAAGTGTCTTTCTCAGTTTGGTCACATGCATTTAATTTAAAATACATCCAGTAAAGAAAAAAATCACTTGGCACTTTCTGTTTCCATTTTAAGTAATCAATTTTAAAATAGAAGCAGTACAGGATATGTTTTATAAGAGGAGCTATAATGAAGAGGACAGATTCCTTCATCACTCCAGAATGTCTTTGAGGAGGCTTAGAGCAGGTGTAGAGGAGAGAGGCTGAGGCAGCCCTGGGCTGTCCTTCACCTCTGCCTGCTTTGGAGCATGGGGGACTCCCTGCCAGACCTGTGGACACCCGACCCATGGCTCTCCTTACTTGTTTCTCCTTCTCCACTTTTTCTGTTCACTGCCCCCCGGATGTAAATTGTGTTTTATGTTTGAGGGGTTCACCTCGCTGTAGAATAACCAAGCTGTGATCCAGCATGTGCAAAGGGCTGTCAGGCTGCTCTATAGAGATGAATTACATTCAGGCAGGACTAAAAAGCCCCACTTCACAAATGCTGCAGAATGCAGTGGAACTGGAAAATTAAAGATTTGGGAAATAGTTTAGGGTCAACAGTCTCAAAGCTTTACAATTCCACCTGTCCTGTAGGAAGGGAATATCGTGTTCCGGGAGAACTGTGTTCTTCTGTGGAATTCACCCCTGAAGGCCAGCAAATATTCCACTAGACAGGTGGAATTTTAAGGCTATGTATAGCATTTCTTGAGATGGGTGCTTGTGTATTTTTTGCTCTCTTACCATCTTTTTCACTTAACAGTATGTACTTGAATACTGTGAGCTCATTTTGAATTTATTCAATTATTAATATTTATTGGACACCTAGTACCTACTGAAAGTATAAATTTCAGCAGCACTGTAACATCCAGTTTAAAATGCAACATGCTGCATTATTTTTCCTTTTGTATTTAAAGGAAAACATTGAATACACTCAGGCAACTAACAGTGGCAAAAATGAAGTGGATCTGAGTGTAGCAGTTTCAGTTGCCTAGAAGCAGAAAACCAACCAAGGATAACATTTGTATTGTTGATACACAGCAAAGAAAGTCAGCAGATTCAGAATTTAATTTGTGACTATTTGGCATAAGTCTTCTCATTAATGACAGACAAAATTTCACCTCCCAAAGTAAGTAATACCTTCTGTATGCATAAGTGGACATGACAAGTAACTTCTGTTGCAAGTTGCAGTTCATATTGCTTTACTGTATTTATTAAGTCTTTGTAATTATATTTCAAAACATGTAGCTAATACAGCAAATGGTCCTTCATTCTTCTAACTTCCTTAAAACTTCTAATAAAAGTTTTCATTAGACAAGTAGCTGCTTTCCTAATGTATAGTTCCTTAGAAACTGCTTTTCTTTCTAAATGGCAGGCTTATCATAGACCTGGAGTATCCAGATGAGAGCTATGGATGGACAGCTAATAGCCTGATTTCTACTGAAACAAACTCTTTGGTATAAGTAACTTAAGCATTGCAGTGCCCACCTTGAAATACTGACCAGCCTGTGAGAGACTTGTCATAAACCCTCACTTTAACTGCTCAGGAAGAAGCACAAATCCCACTGCTGTATATCTAAGAGGAGAAGTAATATTTGTATTGACTTGGTTTTAACAGTTGCCCTCAGGTACAGAAGTCCAGAATAGCCACAAAACATACATGAATACAAGCTTTGCTTAGTTTCCCAGTTGCTGTTTGTCTAAATAAGTAATACAACGTGAAGAAGACTTGTCAAAAGGTACCATATCGAGTCTGTTAACACTGAAAGTTGTGATTTTCAGAGGGTCAAGGTACAGAATGTTACATATACAGTGTGTGTGCAGTTGCATATGCATGTTCATAGACATGACATGAGTTCAACAAATATAATGTCAAAAATTTGACTCTGTGCCACTTGTTTCAGGCAGTTATTTGGCAGAAGACCAGGGTATCAGATCACAAAATGGCCTGTATGTCAGTTCTGGGAACAGCCGTTATGAGCAGTATGGTGCCTTTTCAACACTGCTGCGAATATCCTGAGGTGAGTTTTAACTTCCTTCTTCCAAATTCACTTCAGGTCTGTCAATGAAGAGAGCTAAAGAAATACTCAAAAAGAAGGAGACTTTGAAAAAGAAGGTGTGTCTCCAGATTGACATCTGATTGATGCGTTAGATTCTATTACTGTCCTCTCCGTAAAATTAATTGGTTTGGTGATTGAAAATCCACTCCAAGAATCACCTCGTCAGGACTCATGTGGCACTGATCAAATGGCAGTAAAAACAGTTGTGATGACAAATGCAGAATTGCTGATTGCTCAGAGCTGTCTCACTTGGGATTCCTGGCCCACAGGCAGGTTGTGCTCTCATTAATATCTAAGCATTTAGATGGTTCTCATCTTCATGGCCTCTTAACCTTGTACTCTAAAGAGTATTCCCTCAATTTCAGTGGGGGCACCTGAGCAGTGAAAGAAACACATACTTAGAAGGGCAAGTTATGCAAAACTTCCACCAAACATGTATTTCAACTAAACACTTTCTAGTTTTCAAAAAGTTCTGTGTTCTTGGCTTCTTTTTCCCCTTCTGAAAATGAGGGAATTCCCCGTTATACCCTCCTTTGTCTAATGCTTTCAAAATTTTTTTACTTTGCTTCCATTTTTGTTGGAGAAATTTTTATTAAAGGGGAACCTGGCTACCTCAGAACCTTCTAAGCTGCATTTTCCTGTATCACGTAGTAATAAACCTTGACAGGATGAGACGAATCACTGTAAAGTCACAATGGCACTTAGACACAACTTACCAATGCTGCATTCAGCATGGTGCTTAATAATATTATTCAGGCTTTAAGGTCTCACTATTTATATGTGTTGCTTAATAGCATTATTCAGACTTAAATCTTGAGTTTGCTAGAGTGCTTTTATACATGCAGTAGAATGAGGGGGAGCAAAGCAAAGTCACTTCTTATACTTTACAAAGTTTTAGTTGTTTATGTTTGAACTGAACATCCAGACCTATTCTTACCTGAATGTAGCTTGGATGTGCCCCCAGGACAAGTGCAGGGGGCTCCAAAGGGAAGATAAGGGGGTGTTTAGAAGCGACTAGCTTGGAGGAGGCTTAGGTTCTCACATTACTTCTCTGCTATATCGTGAGGCATCCATATTCCTTGAATAGAAGTTGGGGAACATTCCATCTCTCTCTCTGTCTCTAAATAGTGTGTAAAATACCATGTGCATCATTTATAGGTGTATAAGTGATCCATGCATAATGTTGACGTTCAGAAACTGTGAACATTTCTAAACTAGGCAGCCAAACACTACGGAGTGACAGAGTTAAGTTGCCCATGTAATCATTTTTTCCTCCCTTGTGTGCAGGTATTGGAACAGGTATTTAAGGGCAAGGCATACACTGCTTTTTTTCCTTCCCATTCAGTCTGTCTCTCTACACAGACCAGAGGGCAGCTCTTTAATTCTTTTAACTCCTATTTGTTCATTGTGTAGCTTCATGCTCCTTTGCTGCAAAGTCTACTCTGAAGACAAAACTAATCTTGCTGTTCCTTACTGCAGAGTAAACTTCTTCAACAAGTGATCCAGGGATTTTAAAAATTGAGCTTTTTGAAAACGTGTCCATTATGGGCAATGAATGAAACAGGAATACATTTCAAATTAGCTTTGAAGCATGCAAACTCAGGAGCTATTTGTAAAATAAAAAGAAAACCAAGAAAATAAAGAACTGACACAACTTTTTAAACTTTTCAGATCCCCAGTCTTGTAAATGGATAGATTTATTTGGGCTGAAAACTTTCACACAGGAAATTTCCCTAATGTCTTCTTTTCCTGTGAAGGTTAAGTTTAGCAGCTACATGTGCCACTGGGAGAAAGATAAGTATAAAAGAAAGGCATTCTGCTGTCCACCTGTCACAGATATATTTTAATGCAGATAGAAGTTGTGTTTTTTATTAAAGTATTAATTCTGAAAACAGTTGATCTAGTATGAAATCAAAGTTTCATTAATATTTTTCAGTCTCTAATTTTGTCTTCATATACTTTCATATATGAAAATTCTACTAAGACTAGTATTATAAATTGTAGATAACTTTTAATGGGCATTCTACATGGCTGTAAATAGTAACAGCAGTCAGCCATTTCTAAATCTGGCAACTTGTTAAATGAGTTATTTAGAGACTTTCAGTTTTACTTTAATGTTTTCTGTATATAAAAATATTGTTGGAAGTGAAAGACTTGTACAAATATTTGTGAATTAGAAAAAGAGCTTGAAGCGCAGAGGAGGAACATTGAGGGAGGATGTGCTAAAGTTGCAGAATAAAATCTCAAAGCGCTGCATGTTGTTTTCTGATAATCATCCAACAGATACTTGACACCTCTTTAATTTGACCAGTGGTGTTTGGTTCTTTGCGACGTTGCTGACCAGAACACGCCAGCTTTAGCACAGAATGCTTGGTACAAGGTCAAGAGGGAATAAGGGAGCACATGAGCAGATAGCTGCGTGACGTAGATGAATGGGAAGGATAGGCCAAATCCCATGGATCTTAAATTCCATTTCAAATGCATGATAATTTGGATTTTAATAAATACAAGGGGTTCTGCCAAATGCAGAGCTTATGAGGACTCATTTCTGCGTTCAGTGATCCACCCTGCTACCAGAACATTCTCCAGACTTTCTCATATCTCCAAAATCCTCATGCTGCCCCAGTGTTCTTTCACCTGTTAGTTTGGGCAGGTGGAGGAGGGCAGTGTGTGGGGCAGGATGTGGGCTGCCCAGGATGTCAGTTCTTGCATGCTGCTGTTCCTGGCTTTTGAAAAGTTACAATTGCCTTTTCTTTAGTAAGGTCATTATCTTGAGGCTGTTCTCTCCGAACAGCTGTCAGTTATCACAGGAATTGTGGAAATACATCTTTGGGATTTCTGCTTCTTTATCAGATTGATTTGAAATCCATCCAACAGTTTCAAAGTTGCTTAGTGAGGGAGAGGGGGAAGAGATGGGACAAGCAGCACGAGTCATCGGCCTTATTTTGACCTGGAAAACCTGTTAAAGAATCTCAACAGAAAAATCTTAAAACTTGGAGTTCATGTTAGGTACACAAATCATGTGCTGTTTCCAAGGCTCCCTGGCAGTGCTGTGCTCACAGGTTCTGCTGCAGCCTGTGAATCGTGGGTGCTCAGCACTCTTGAGAGTCAGATGATTTGGATACAGGTGGCGTAGGTAAATTTAGGTGCCCTGAATAAATGCCCTGTGACAGGCTATTTAAGGTGCTCTGTACATAGAACAGGAGGGATTGTGTGTTTTGGGCTTTCCCTGTAGGGGTGGTTCACTGCTGCCCTGGCCAGGTTGGGCAGCACTCTGTGCCTTTGGCTTGGACAGGGCTTAGGTTGGCAACCCTCCAGTCAGCAAACCAAGAGCTGCTGGCCTGGCTCTCCAGAGCCTCAGCTCCATGCAGCATCCTGCTGCAACTGGCCGTCCAAATGGGAAATAAGTCAATAAATTGGCCAAGGGAAATAGATACAAACCCATCTTTCTCAGCCTATTTTTTTTCTCTAACTGCCTTTATCTTTGTATATTGCAGCTGTCGAGAAGCAGTGCATGCATTTGAATGACTTGGACTCCCGTAGAATTTTGTTTTACTATCTCACCTTTATAAAAAAACATTTTGGGTTCTTGAAAAGACTTTTGCACTGTATTTGTTTTATCATTGCAGATAAATCTTTCTGGATTTCTCCCAAAAGCTGAGTCAGACACTTCTTTGACAAGCCTTTCAAGTTCAGAAAGGAGTTTCATTTTTATAAATAATCGTCCGGTTCTTCAGAAGGAAATACTGAAGGTAACATCCTCTAGCTTTTAATTCAAGGAATAGAAGTATGATTTCTTTGAGAACAGAGACACCTAAACAATCTACAACTTTTTTTCCCTCATGAAATAGTTTAGAGTATTACAGGTGAAAATACTAGCATTTACAACAGAAAGCCCTTCCACAAGTCTGACACTGCTGGTGCCTCAGTTCTATTCCATTTGCTGCAGTCAGACCACAGAGCTGGAGGTTGTGTTTTTGGCTGTTTAACAAAATTAATTTCAGATGCTCTATGCAAGACACCAGAATAGTTGATTCTTTGTATTAACCTGTAGAAATCAACTGTGCAATTTCCCATAAGGGAACTTCATGTAGTTTCTTGTAAGAGAATTCTTCTGTAAAGTAGTTTTGATTTTGTCCACTTCCAGCTGTGGGCTTATCAAGCAAACACCCATGCTTTCCCTTTAAATTTGTGTATGCATTGGGTAGAAATGAAAGTGATAGTGCAGCAGCATTGGCTACAGCTAGGCATTGTGTAGGCAGAATTTGATACTCTTGGGTTTCTCTCACTACTGAACCTTGCAGCACTTCACTTGGAGCAGCCTTGCTGTCCTAATCCTTGTCATCACCAGGGAAGAAAATCACGCTCATGCCAAAGTGTTCCTGCAGGTTTTAAAGTGGACACAACCATCGTTTTCAATTGGCAGGCAAAGCTTTGTATATGTAAACCCTGAACTTATGTTGGTATGTTAAATGCTGAATAAGGGTAATCCATCTCCATGCATTATTTGCTGTGCCTGGCTCTTCTGGGAGTTCAAAGCTTAGTTTCAGTCCCATGACAGAGATGGTTCCTTAACAAGAGCAGGGAAGCCTGGATTCAAGGTGAGATTCAGCGTACAAAGTAGAAATACAGTGCCCTGCATGGAAAATAGACTATATATCACTTTTACCTCCATGCTATGAAGGCATGGAAACCACCAGGAACTGTCCTTTTGGTGATTATTCTGACATACATGAATATGAGGACCTTTTAAGCATTTCTTTAACTTGAAAAACCAACAAAAGCAGCAAACCAGTTATGCTTTTATAGTGTCAGATTTTGTTTCTGTGCATTTTTGTCTATTTTATTGCCTTTACTGATGTCTCTTTATTAAATCAATCTCTAGTTAATTCGACAATACTACAGTCAGGTGACACAAAAGGACTGTACTCGTTTATATCCTGTTTTCTTTTTGAGTATTACTGTACCTCCCTCTGCTGTGGATGTGAATATAACACCTGATAAAACACAAGTTTTGCTGCATTATAAGGTAATTAAGGTTTCCTCTGTTTCTGAGTTGTCAGTCTTTATATAAGCATGATAAGGGCCTTGGGACTACCAGAATGTTCAAACATAGACACTGTCACTGGGTTTTGGGGGTTTTTTTAGTTGCATGACAGCTTGCCTTTGTCAGAGCACTGTTTTGATCAAAAAGTACTGAACAGGCTAACTGAGGGATTCTTCAAAATTAGTTTCCCAGTACATCTAAAAGATTTTGATGCTGTCAGATATATGCATGTACCACTTTGGTTTCAGATGGCTTTACAGTGAGAGAATCTAAATGGAATTATGGTATGTGGCCCTGTATAGATCTCATGCTTAGCTTCATATTTAAACCAAGTAATCACCACCATTAAGGTGAGGGTGGGCAGGAGAGGAGTTGATTTCTCATCAAAGCACTATTTTGTCATTATGTGTGTATATTATTGATGACATCAATTAAATGCCACAGAAATCAGAAAGGCTGCATTGGTGGTTATTAATGTGCGTATTCAAAGTGAACATAGGTAGTCACACCAGTATGTTAATCCCCTTATTCATAAAAACCTTTTTTATTTGTCTGTGGTACTCTTGTAAACATCCTGCCTGTGAAGGGTCCCTTGTATGAAAATTAATACAGCATTTTTACATTTGATCTAGTTTTCCTTTGGCATTAGAAAAAGCGTTGGAGTTTCGTTTGTTTTTTTTTTAATTTATTTCTATTTTTTATGCATTTGGGTTTTTATCTTGCTTGTTTCCATCACTTGGTGCAAAGTTGAATTGGAAACATGCGCCATAAAAGTACCTACACAACCACATTCACATGAAATTGGATGTTGCTGGTGCACCTGTTTTGGCTGTAAACTTCTAACTCCATATTAGGTAGGAATAACTTCACATGATACTGGTTTAAGAAGTCAAAACCCTGTTACAAAGAAAGCATTTAATTGGCTTTGTGATATCAGAGTAAACTAGTGAAGCAGAATATATGTCACAAAATAGTTGAAGCTGAAAGTGTCCAGTTCAGAATCTTTTGGAATGTGTGAACAACTGAAATGCAATGATCTGCCCAGATTTGTCTAAAAATTATTCCAAATAGGAGCACTTTGCATATTGTTCCATATTCTTGGTATCTGACAGCTACATTTTCAGGTGCACTTAGTGTGTGTGTATTTTCTTTTTTTTTTTTCCAGGAATCTGTCTTACTTGCAGTTGAAAATGTGTTGAAATCACTGTATGGGCCACTACCTGCTGCAGTCCCTGGTGAAAGTAATAAAACAGATGTTACCTCAGAAGACATGTTTGTTCATAGAACAGACCAAACAGATGTGGCTGTTAATGAAATGGGACCATCTGGAAATGATGAGCTACATGCTCATACTTCATTCCTTTCACTTAGCAGTGATGTGCAAAACTGTCAAGCAGGAAAAAACGCAGAGATCTGCTTAAATCATCAGACATTTAGTGGTGATAATGTACACAGTTGCCTGGACAAAAGAGAGGTTTCTAAGAGTGATGCCTTTCCAGACAGTTCCTTAAATTTATTGTGTGGGGAGGAACAGAATGGACAGAACATGGCTGATGTTCAAAGTAATAGTGTTCCTGTGGACCCTGAGTCTAAAAAAGCCAATGAGCATCTTTTGAGTTCTGATAATATTGACAAAATAGATAAAAATAAGGAAGCCTTGGTCCCTAAGGACTTACCTGAAATCTCTGCTGATAGCTGGAGTATGGGAAGTGCATTTAAAGACAGTCTGGGAGACAAGCTGGAACCTGTTAAGATCTTGATTCCTGAAGCTGGAGGGACAGCTAATAAGCAAAATGAATACACTGATGAAAAAAGCAGTGATCGACAAAGCTCAAATCAAAGCATAAAGAAAAAAAATGTGATAAGTGAAAAATTTGGACATGTGACAGCTTATGACTTAATTAATAGCAAAATAATAAAGAAACCAAAGTCTGCGTTTGAATTTTTCACACAAGAGTGTCGTCCAAAATTGATAGATGATAATCCAAAGACCAGCATGAATGACATCCTGCTGACAATTGAAGAGCAGTGGAAGAATTTGAATGAAGAGGAAAAACAGAAGTAAGTTCAGGCTGTGTCTGGCTTCTGAATCTGGAAGCCACCAAAGAGTCACTTGTAATGAATTAAAAAAATTGTAACGTTCCAGTTATTTAAGAAAAAATAGATAATGAATTTTGACTTCTCAAGATTAGAATCAGTATTGTTTCACATCAGAAACAATGCTGTGTGCAGTTGTGCACTGCAGATTGGAATTACTCCTTTTGCCACTGTGCTGTGCAGCAGTTGGATTAGGGACAGCAGTAGTTAGGGACAGTTCTGCTGAACAGTTATTTAAGATAACAGGCAAGAAACTGACTGTTTGAATCCTACAAACTTCTAAGGGCAGCCTTTACAGTATCACTCCCAATGCACTGTCCTTGAAAACCAGCATGATGATGGATGAGGCACTGTAGAGTTCCTCAGAGGTTTTTCAACATTTATTACTATAAAGCGAGAATTTGTTTTTAGGAACTTTGGTAGTCGAACATTGTGTACATTCCATTCTTCTAAATTTCATTTGTATCCCAACCTAGGCTACCTCAGAACTGTATTTGCAAAAGCCAGTCAAATGACACAAGGAATTACTTTTTCCCCTAACCAGCTATTCCATTGCTGGTTCAGAGACTATGGTACAGTATAAATTTTAATCTGTTTCAAACGAGACCAAGTCTCTTCCTGGATTACAATCTGAATAGCTAAATTCCATATTTTTCTAAAATGAATTATCACTGAGTTTTTGAAATCCATGTGCAAGAAAAGGAAATATTTTAATGTTCTGAATGTTAGCTGTATCAGAGTTAATTGAAACCTTTTCACCTAGCTTCTGGTTTACCTAATTTAAAGTTTACTATGCAAGCAACATGCCATGGTCACAAACCCATACATGTGAGAGAGTGTTTTCTCCATCTCTGCATAAGCAGAAATATTAATGTAATAGTAGAAATCTACTCCAATTATATTCATGCTTTTAATGAAAGGAAACAAAAGGTCCTCCCAGCTGTTTCAGAAAATTTTAATTTGCTCTGCTTTAGCTTTTGAGATTTCATGGTTGCTTTCCTGGTACAACTGTTATGTTAAAGAGTGTGCCTACAGATTAACTTTGCATTAGTTCAGGAAGGAGACCTCTCTGGTAATCAAGTTCTCCTTATATGTAGGATTGAATGCAGTATATTATACACAGTGTATATATATTTTCCTTATATGTAGAATTGAGTCCCATGGCTGTTGAAGGAAATGAAGAATTCACCACTAGTTGTATCTATAGATACCAGCTTTGGTTTACCTTTCCACATTTATGATCTTAAAATTGCCTCAGAGAGTAGCAAATAGGAAGAGATACACAGACAACTTTTCCTGCAGAGCAGCAATCCAGAAGCACTTGTGGCAGAGAACATAAGTCTTGCCTCCAGGTACTCCGGATAAATTGGGCCACCTAGAGGTAACAACAAATGTAAATACATCAGGGCAGCCAAGTGCCACAGCTCTACTTCATGCATCCTTGCTGGCACAACCCCACATTTCCTGGGCTCCAGTCCTTCATCCTTCTGTGATAAAGTCCTGCCTTGTGCAATAGGTGTGCATGGTTTCAGCATCTCTGTTTCTCTCTGTGGCCCCTCCATCGGGTCTAAATTAATTTAAATCCCTTTTGGGAGTAGTACAAGCACCAGATGTCTCATAGTGACACAGGATGGCCTTTTCAAAACAAGCCAGCATTTATTACACAACCGGAATGTCAAATGTTATGGTCTTTAGGTTATAATAGAGGAGGAAAGCTCCGTGCATGTCCATGCTGGCAGCATCGCATATCCCCCTGCTTTGCAAAGGATTTCGTTCCTTGCAGTCACTCGGCTCTTACTTAATACAGCTTGCATGTGTTTCTGGCCTTCATGTTTCCTGCATATCAGGCTCAGGTAGGAGTGGGAAAAATCCCTCCAAGTGCCATAACAGTGGCAGGAGTAGTTACCCTGAAGGTGTAGGAAAGGTTCAAAGTTACACACATTGTCATGGGACTAACAAATCACCTTGTCAGCACTCTGCAGTAATTCTTCATGAGTAGATTTGTACCTTGGGAGAAACATTTTTTCAGGTAGCGTGGTCTTTGCTGTCAGAGTTTGCAACAAATACTCAAATTCAGATTATTGGTCTTATAAGGGCTGAGAGACATGTATTAAAAGGGGTTTTTTAGTATGCTTATTATTTTGTTTGGGTTTACATTGCAAGGGGGAAAGAATATATCATTGGTCCATTTTTCTAGTTAAACCAAAGCTGCCTCTGAAACTAGACTTCAGTCTCCTCTTCCATTCTCTGCTTACATCCAGTTTTGCAAATTTTCTTAGCTTTAGGTTTTGTAGCGTCAGAAAAAGATCCTGAATTTGCAGTCTTAATTCACAAAGCAGAGAAACACTGTTCTTGTAGCACTTATTGATTATATGTTCCTCTGTGGAAGTATTTTCAGAAAGGCAAAGGTGTTCCCTCATAGTTTGTAAATCTGCAGTTTTTCTTTGGTTCTGGGCAAATCACTGATATTGATGTGTATGAATTTGGAAGATGCTCACAATCAAAGTTTGTAAGACTAGAATTTTTCTGGTGGTAGCCTAAATTGACAGGCAAGTTGGACTTTGTTTGGAAGTGCTTTCATTTTGGATTATCAGTGATCACTGAAAGCTCAATTGTCCTACACTTAAATATTTTCCTGCATTACAGTTAGGTCTATTCAAAACAAAGTACTTATTGATCTGGTCAAAGCTGTAAATGAATTTGGGATTAAAAAAAATTCTGTTCAAGTGATTTCATCCATTCATTTTAAAAAGAGCAGATGTTTTTTATCTTAATGTTTGCTCCATATTTTCTAGGACGTGATTTATTGCAAGAAACTATTTAAGCTGACTTTTTTAGTTAACTAAATATTGGTACCATATGTGAATGCTAGCACATCATAATTAATTGCAAATGGTGACCCTTTTGTTGACCTTAATTTTCCAGCGTGCATACACATAATTGAATCAAACTGTTCCAGCAAGTAGCAATAAATAAATATGACCAGCTAAAATACTTATTTCCAATACTAACATATGATAGTACTACTTTTTTTTTTGCTTTGTTTTAATTGAAGATTAGACTGGTTTGAATTACCTTCTAGAATTCAGAATATCAAATAAGGGCAAAAAGAGGGAGTTCAGCAAATCACAACCTTTGCTTTCACAAAAGTAAAATTCATATGCAATAGACAAGCATAAACCTGGGACCTATAAAAGTTTAGTTATCTCACTGACATTTATAAACTCATTAAGAATCCATTCATGTTATAGAGGTTTAGTATGTAGTAATGTTTTAACCATTTAGACAGCATTTAGGAGTAGTTTTTTATTGACTGTTTTTGAAAAATCTGTAAGATAGATTATTACTTACAGATTTCTGTGATAATCATACATATCCTGTATTCTTACACTTCATATGGCTAATTTTAGGCCATTTGAAATCAAGTACACTTTTATTAAGTAAGACTAGGGCTTGGGAAATTATTCAAGCTCCAAAGTCCTGCTGGCCCCATGGCATCCCCTGGAAGACTGTAGAGCTCTAGAAGCTTAAATTACTTTGTGAATTGAGCTGGATGTGCTTGTGACAAAAAAACGCCTTCCAAAACTCTGTATTTAATTGCAAGTTAAACAAGGGACTGAGGTGAAAAGAACCTTGCTGTAGATCTTTATATGATGCACTCTATTCCTTACAGTAATAGTTCCTCCCCCTTACAGTAATTGAGGTTTTGCTGGCTGTCTTGATGAAGGAAAATGTCCAGCTTTTGTTCAAGATGTGATGTAATAGAGGCACCGTCGCCGTCTCCATCGCAGTGGGCAGCATGTTGATGTGGGTACTTGGATGGACCATGGATGTGGTTCTTGGCTCTTGAAATGGTTACCTTTCCTTCTGCTTTAGTGTATTAGGGGTTGGGGTCTGGATTTTTGTCTGCTGATGCTACTGGTTTGTTTTCTCCTTCAAGTTACAAAATAAAAGCCACTAAGGACCAGGAACGGTACAACAGAGAGGTCAAGAAAGCCAATGCACAGCCAATGCACCGACCAGCAAAGGAGGCAGAAAAACACAAACCCAAGCTAAAGAGTTCTGCATCTGACCAGCAGAAGCTTGACAAGATATTTCATAACCAGATTGAAAAGAAGGGGAAACTGGAACAGCCTGTGAAAATTGTGACAGTGCCTTTTTCTCTGAGCTCCTGTAGACGTCACCTTCAGAGACAAGAGAGAAATGTTTCAGATGAACATGAGCTTTTCCTGATCCGTCGTCAGAGTTTTCCTGATGTCTGGATACTTGCTTCTGAAAAAAATGTTAAGTTACTGAATCCATATAGATTGGAAGAGGCCCTGCTATGTAAGAGATTATTGGTGAACCATAAGCTTCCTGTAGAGAAACTGGACGCTCCAATTGTGTTAACAGACAGGTATAGTACTATGGAGCAAAAATGTGTATGTTGCTTGAAACATCAGTTGATAATTATTTACAGTAAACTCTGGCAAGGCCCTGTTTGCTAATGCTGTGCTTATTTGTGCACTCACTTATCTATTAAAACAGAGTTTTGTTTTTTACACTTTGATCTTGAAGTACTGAACGCACTTGGTCTTATTCTAGTTGAAATAAGTATGATTTTTGACCAGTTTCATTGGTAGTGCAGCAAATACAAATTTCCTCCCCCAGAAGAAAATTAAATGCTCCACGTTTTCACAATTTCACTGTAGCTGACTTTCCCCCAAGAATTAGGAAATGGCTGATAGAATTATTATTACTGTATGCCTAAGCTTAGTCCCTCACTAAGATAAGTGAATAGTTCTCATTTTGTTTCTTTTAAAAAATTGCTTTTCCAAAATACTTTTAAAAATCTTGATCACTCCTATCACTTGCTACCTTTTTCTGTGGTTTTTGCACACTTGTAATTTTCACATAAGGGATGTTGGTTTTTAACACTTTGGGGACTTTTTTTTTCCAGTCTTATTGGTGGAGCTCAGTATATGGCTGCTCTTTATAAAATGCAGAAGAATTACCAGAGTTTCCATGGATCAGGTTATTTGTCAGATCCAAGGCTTGTAGCAAATGGATTCCAGATAAAAGTGATAGAAGGTATGGTGGTTTTAAAATGTATTAGCTGCATTGGAGCTTGTTTCCTATGATTTAATGATTTAAATTATTGTTAATGTGGATCATGTTATTCTGCATCACCTTGTCTTTTAAAGCACTAGCCTTCTCCTTTCCTTAACATGGAGATTTTATTTCTTGGCATAGAATGTAATCTTCCACACAGAACATTGAGTAATGGAAACTGATGACTGAAGAGAAAACTTTAATAGTATTTCAAAGAATGCTCTGAAATCCATGTTTTCCTCACTTCTTTCTTCTTTTCTCAAAATGCTCAATGCCCATATCCTTAATTGCCATTCTGATAAAATTTCGATTAAACTGATATGAATTCCTAAGCCCAGGCACCTTCTGCAAGTATGGTGCAGTCATACAAGTCATGCAAGTCAGCTTTAGCTGGCTACTCCTGTACTGCTGAGCAGTTGAGGAGGTCCAGTAAGGAGCTGGATCCTGGTTAATGTCATACTTTTCTGTTAAAATTGTAACCCAGAGCCCAAAGAGGCCAGCAAAGAGATGGTCAAAGGATCGCCACACCTTTTCTCAGAGTTTGATCTGAATATATTTTGAAGGAGTATACTTTTCAGTACCTCTCTGTTGATCACAGAAAAATGCATTTCATATAAGATTTTTTTCACTTTATCAAGAAAGCTCAAAGGTCTTTACATCTTTCTGAAGAATGTTTTCTAGGGATGCACTAGAAACACAGGGGTGACCCAATGTAGGTTCTGCAGATCATGAATTCTATAGCAGAATTCCAAGAAAAGCAAACATCTTTGGGGGTAGCACCTAGCTGACAGCTCAGGGAAAAGATTGGCCATAAGAGCTGTTAGAAATGCTATAGCTTCATGTGTTACAGATCCCCACATATGTACAGTGATGACAGATGTACTGTAACATATGGGATCTTTTAAGGGTAGGTACAAAAAAGGGATGTAGACCAACTCCTTCACTCAGAGGCTGGCTCTTGTGAAGAACAGCCAAAGCTGTTTTCCTTACTGAAGCATGCACAGCAAAACCAAGGCAACCTCTTTCTGACTGACTAAATCTCTACATAAATACCAACACCTTAGTAGAAGAGGTGTTGGTATTAATCATGATAATAATCATGGAATGAATGATTAGGGAAATAAAGCATGTACTGTAAGAGGCAGGTCTTACATGGTTTATTCAGACAAGCAAATCAAAAGCTGAGGAGGTCTATGATATGTCCTTAGGCAAATATGGGAGAGAGGGATTGTGGCTTAGCAGTTTTGCTCACCAACTTTTTTTTTTTTACCTCCTGATATTCTAAGTTTGCTCAAAATCTAATTAATGTAAACTAGAAGTGAATAAATTGAATGGGAAAATTTGAAGACAATTCATTTTTCATCCTGGGTGAAGAGTTTAATTTCTAGTTTCTAAGCAACAACAGAGAGATGTTGACCAATCTTGTAGTACTGCAGATGTGTCAAGGTTTAACCACAGCCAGCAGCTCAGCCCCACACAGCCACTCATTCACTCCCCCCTCAATGGAATGGGGAGAGAATTGGAAGGGTAAAAGTGAGAAAACTTGCGGGTTGAGATATAAAGACCATTTAACAGGTAAAGCAAAAGTTGTGTACAGAAATGAAACAAAAAAAGGAATTAATTCACTGCTTCCCATGGGCAGGCAGGTGTTCAGCTAGCCTCAGAAAAGCTGGGCTTCATCCCATGTAATGGTGATTTGGGAGGACAGACATCATCACAGCACTCCACTTCCTTCTCCTTTCCCGAGCTCTATGAGCTTGATGCCACGTGGTCTGGAATGTCCCTTTGGTCAGCTGGGGTCAGCTGCCCAGCTGTGTCCCCTCCCAGCTCCTTGTGGACCCCCAGCCTCCTCACTGGTGGGGTGGGGTGAGGAGCAGAAAGAGCCTTGATGCTGTGTAAGCCCTGCTCAGCTGTAACAAAAACATCCCTGTTTTATCAGCACTGTTTCCTGCACAAATCCAAAACAGCCCCATACTAGCTACTATGAACAAAATTGGCTGTCTTGGCCAAAACCTAATGGCAAACTACTTCTAAGACAGCTTGCTTAGTTTAAGAGCAGCCTTGTAACACTATAATAGTAAAGGACTTGACACAGTAAGTGAGAAGTAGTCTTTCCATCTTGTGTTCCTAAGATGTAAATTTAAGAAAATGAAGTCTCTAGGAAACTGTTCTCATTTGGTTTACAGTTAATGAAAGTGCTTTGTATCCACTGTGGAGGTTGATGAACCATAGGAATAGCCTAGTAAAGAATGGGAATCTGATTCAGTTCTTTGTCCCACTCTTCTATTTTAACTACTTGAGTGAAAAGTTAATAATGTGAGTCTTGTCAGTCATGTTTATAAGCTTCTCCTGATGACATAATAGCAATTACAGCCTTTTTTATTAAAAGAGCATGCCACTGTAGATGAAGGTAGAAATACCACCAAACAAATGGAATTTCTCCCAGCTTTTTTCCAACTGACCCAAGGATTTCTACTTAATACTTAATCAGTTTCTCCTCTTTTTCCTAAACTTGTCCCTGAAATATACTGTCTTATACAAATACTTATCAGAGTTGATTTTTAGACACACGGTATTAATTTTTAACATTCCTAGTGTGTCCTTCTCTGGGAATTTCACAATGAAATTTAAGGTTATTTAATTCATAGATTCTTGTATGATCTTTACAGAAAGGGACCTGCATACCAGGAGTGATTTGTCCCACTTAGACCTGAGTATTCTGTAGGATTTCTCAGCTCTGAGAGAACCAGCTTGTTTCATAAAACATCTTTCACAATCCTTATAGAAGCATTACTTTCTTTCACTGTCTATATTCAGTGTCTGTTTTTGTGGGATTTTTGAAATTCAGACATATCCTGAGAGGCATCCTGATGGTTTTGAACTAGAATTTCCTTCAGAAAAGTTCTGTCTCTTCAGGATATATTGTTAATTTTTTGGGCCAGAGGTTCCTACTTTGCGTGATAAAGTCACAGCTTGCTGTGGAGAGGTCCTAGAATGGAAATGTGCCATTAACCCATGGTAACTGGGCAATTTCTCCTTAACAGCATCCATAGGAGCACACCAAAATCCCATTCTCCGTGCACACGACCTTCATAACTAATTTTTTCCTAACTTTTTGGGTTAATTGGATCAGTCCTAGTATTTGCTGTTTCTCAGCTGAACTGAACTATCAGCTCTTTCTCTCTGTCAGGGTCTGCTGCAGCATATTCAGAAGTCTGTGTTTTCCTCTGGACTTCAGCCCTGATATGGTCATAATAGTTATTCCTTTCTGACTGCTGATTGATTTCTCATTATTAGACACTTATTGCCACTTGTTAACATGCATGGCTTCCTTTTTCATCCTGAGTGAAGAGTTTTATTTTCTGTAGTAGAAAGTTTACTTTTTCTGACAGAGAGATCCTCTTATGTCACAACCAAATTTGTTGTTTGATTGATTGATTTCTTAAGATTTGAATTTCAACATGCAAGCAGTATTTCTGGTAATTTCTTCGTGCAAAATAACAAGACTTTCTGTTGATCCATGCAGATAAGTCTGTGATGCCATCACTAGCTCTAATATACCTCCTAAAACAAGAGCAAAGGAAATTTAGCTGCTCCAATTTGACATTCAGTAGTTTTAGTCATAGAAGAGGCTTTCCTTGACCTATGGTGGTTTCTTAAGAGGACTGTCAGTCTAGTAGGTTACACTGATTATTTGTTTAAATCTCTACAGATATTCTGCTACCAAAGAAAAGAAGCACCCAGAGTATTGCTGCTCATTACCATATATTAAATCTACTCATAATAACTCAGATGCTAACTTGGAACACTGGATCTCTTGCCTTTGGTATTGTGCACCCCACTAGGACAGCTTCCTAGATGACTATTGATGCCTAAGTTTTAGCTTTCATATTTTTCAGATTCTGTACTGCCTTAGTGTGTAACTCTTAAATTCATATAAAGTGTTAGCAAGTTCTCCTCACAGTTTAGTCAGACAGAACAATCTTTTTCCAGCCCGAGAACCAAGGACACCGTTACAGCTTCAGGCCCAAAAAGTGTAAACAATGGGAAATTGAAGAGAGCAATCTGGGAGGATGGGACTTCATAACCTGAAGCTGTAATTGGACAGTGAACCCCAATATGTAAATGGACCAAAACTTACAAAAGTGTGAAAACTCATGACCGGTCATCCACCTTGGGTCCGTCTTGGGTAGAGCCACAGCCGGGCTCTTGTACTGCCCAAGGTGTATTCTTTGAAGGTCTTTTAATAAATTCCTACTTTATTCCTTTAACTCTGTCTAGCCTCTGTTCCATGTAGCCTCTCTAGGCACCACTGTAATTATTTAAATTTAAATGTAGGGCCATAGATTTATTCTTTATTTCCTTGTGGTATTGGGGTGTTTTGCAGGTCAGGCTGCTTATTTATTTAAAAAAAACCCTGAGCAGCTGCCTTAATTTGGAAAGTGACCAGTAATTCCTGTATTGCATTAGGTTTGCATCTCAACTGATCTTTTTCAAAAATGCTTCTTTGCAGTTCAGAATCTTAGCTTTAGGTAACTTGTGACACTGAGGGGCTTTTTATGAAGATTTTCATTCTTACGGTTTCTTACTTGAAAAACAACCCACCCAGAAAGTATTAGTTTTTCCTTATTTGAATGACATGTTAGGGGCAGTGTCATTCATAGGACAAAAAATGAGTTATTCGTTAATCTTGCATTAATCTTGGGATTAATGCTCAGAAACTGAATCTTATTTCCTTGCAGCACTTGGAATTCATAGAAATACAACTCTGTTCTTTAATGGCCAATACCTTTTAGCTAGTGGGGTTGTTCTGATCTTTATTTACTTTCATAATTTACCAGGTGTTTCTCTCACAGGCCTTGCTCTGAACCCCACGGCACGATGTGGCACTAGATACACTACTCCTAGTAGGTTTTTGAAAGGTCTAATTAGCTGTTTACTTCCTGAGAAGAACTCAGTTCCACATGGAATTTTGTTCTTGTTCTGCCATTTTGGTGGGAAAACTCCTTAAACATCTATATTTTCCCATATGGACCTTTGGATGTTAATTTTTGCAGGAGTGTGGGAGTTGGGGGCCTTACTTGCCTATTGTTTCATTTGAGGGTAAGTCTGCCTCTTGAATGTGTTCTTGCTAGAAGACAGAAAGGTAATCTACCTTTACTCTCTTCAGAGACTCTATAGGACTGCAGCCAAAGTTGTTCCAAGTATCCTAGATTTTGGAAGTGCCCCATCTGCTTCACATTTTTGGTAGGCTAAGATCTTTGTATTGTCTCCCTTTTCTCTTAATAGTAACTGTTCATCTGTCTAAGGAGTTTTCAACTAGATTTTTCTCTGGATAGCTCACAGTGAAAAACATGTTGTGAAATAGCCAAGAAAACACTTCTTGCTGTCAGTGTGTCAGTTAGGCAAAATCAATGGTTTCTTTGTGGAATGTGCCAGTTGTTGTAATTTGCAAAGCTGTGACGCTGAGCTCCAGTCTGTCTTCCACTGCCCTGCCACCCCCTCATGTTCTGGCCTTACTGAGGCTTCAAGTGATGCTACCTTTGGGAGAGCAGTCTGTTTGCTTTTACTTAATAAAGCAAATTACTTAATACTCAGTGTTCTGGGACCTGCCAGGCATTTGTTTGCTCACAGTGACCCCTACGTGCAGGGAACACTTCAAGAAGTAAGATGGATTACTTTCTGTCCAGTTCTTCTTTAGATGTGTTTATTATATGTGCCTTCACTGCACAAAATCTGTCTGTTTGCCTTTGGGAAAGGCCTAGAGAGAGATGGGAATTCTTGGCTGGAGAGGAACTGAGACCAAGGAGCACACCTTAGCTGGTATTGTATCAATGCTGGGTCTTGGGCCATGCTCCAAGGCGGGCTTTGAGGGTAGAATTGTCTGCCTCATGTAGTCAACATGAGTATGTCTAAAGAATGTGTTTATAAGGCCTCAAAGAGCAGTAATAGGTAAATAACCCATTGTTATTGGTATAAACTGCCTCAGCTCTTGTAACCCACCAGTGGAAAACAATGCTGCAATTTTATTTCAGTTTGATTTTGACCATAGACTGGGAGACAGACAGTGTTATAGTGTCACCTAATCTAGGTGGCAGCTGGAAGGGAACAGTTTTTTCCTGGCCATCAAGAAGGAATTATCCAAAGATGATTGTAAATGCTTTGTTTGGAAGGAGAAAGGGGAAATTTGTAACAATGAGAAATCCACATTTTTACTCATTTGAAAGCTAGTTTATTTGTTCATGGAAACACTTTCCTTGGAAGTTGCAAAGTATTTCAGAGAAAGTACTATGGCAACTGTTTGAGAACTGCTGTTTGAATACTCAAAAATCCTAGTATATATTTTGTCAAAAATTTACAAGTACACTGAGGCTTGGACGTCTGCTTATATCATCAAGTGTTGCCAATATCAGAGTTCCTGCAGAGGCTTGCAGATAAATACTTGTTAATCAGCATGCAACGGGGCTACTTTGCAGTTTAAAGAATGTTAGCAGAAAAGGAGAGTGGCACACAAACAGAAGTACCAAAGAGATAAACCTCCTTTAGCCAGGGTTTGTATTGTTTGTTCTTACATTAAACTCTTTCAAGCCCACTTTGACTTTCAGATGAAAGAGGAAAATGGTGAAGTCGAATCTGACTGTCAGAATTTGCAGATGAAACAATGGTTATTGGTGAAGTTGAAGAGTATATGAGGAAATGTTCTGCAAATTCAGAACCTCACTGTCATAAAATTTTAAAAGGAAGCACAGGATATACAGGTTTTTAAACTGAATGTCTAAATACCTGAAACTTAAAAAAATTTGTGTCCTGTCTTTGGTAGCAAATAGAGGGGTAATTATTCAAAGGTTTTCAAATAGACTAAGTTCTAGTTTTAGAGAGAAAGCAGCATAATCAAATGGTCTGGAATAGTTCCTCAAATCTAATCTGTAATTAAATCAAAATTAGGACAAAAATTAAGAAAAAAGAGCTGAAGGAGATTTTAAAAAGAAAGTTTATCTTTTCCTTGTGTCCCTTACTGACAGGCTTGCCCATAGGGAAATATTAGCATAGTACATAATCTTTTCTCACCTTTATATCTGGCAAACTTTCATATAATTCAACATTTTGCTTTAAGCTGAATCTGAACACAGGTTTTACAGTAATATATAAAAATATGTCTCTGCTTGCTGGCTGCAGTTAGGGAAAAGCAGCTTGAAAAAGAGAAGGAAGACAATGCTGGGTGAAAAATGAAATAAAGTTTCAGATGTAAAGCAGTGTTTAATACATAGCTGGAAGAAGGTCGTGTGATTTTTGTGGGGAGGGGGGATGAAGGGCTGTTCCCTATATCAGATTCCCACTGGTCAAAGTATCTCATGCCATGAAGCTTAAAAAGGCCCAAGAGCATTATTTACTCAGTGACACACCCAAATTTAGGAAAAGTTTCAACCTGCACAGTTATCCTGTTCATCTTATTTAATGACTGTCAGATAGTGCTTGGACATGGGTAACTCAGCTTCATTCTACCAGCTAATGAAAGTACATCTTGCTGACTTATGATGCATATATATTTTCTCTCACTTCTGAAATATTTCATGTTTTTGTTTGGATGAGGAACAGGAATTATCCCTTGTGAGAATTTGTTAGTTTAATCCACCTGGGAGCAATCTCTTTGTCTCCAGCTCTTTTGACTTTACAAAAACCATTTGTGATCTGAGCTGAAGGTAATTTATCCTACCTGGAGCCATTACACAAGAGTGGATTTATTTTCATTAGTAATTCAATTTTTCTATGTCTGTGTCAAAGTTTGTACTTGGTAGACTTGTAGGGGAGGAAAAGGAAAGGTTGAGGTTTCTGTGCACCCAACATGAATGAGAGGATAGTCTGAAGGACTGAAAGAGAATATGTGAGCCTGACCACCAGAGTACTTGCTTCTAACTGGGAGTGGAAAAAAAGTTGCTGTACCGGAGCAACTTCAATCAATTTTCTTTCCTGAAATGCGAATAAGACGGGAAATCATATAGACCTCAATGCTTGAACAGATACTCTGTTAGAAAGGCTGTTTCATTTTTTATTCATCGTTCCTACTCAGAGTGCAACCTGCTCCAGCAGTGATACCATATGAATGACAATATAAAGTCAGTCTCAGAGCTTCTATTTTGAGTTTTTCCTCAGATGTGTTAGGAGAAAAAACTGCTTTTTATTTCAGTAGAATCCAAATTTGTTATGATAACATTTGAACTCTACAGATGTTTAAACCACTTATATAGGAAATAGTGCCAACACTGTTTTAATTTTTTTCAAACTAAATTGTGTTTTATTGCTAGCTTCAACTTTAATTTTATGTATGTTTAATTAAAGTCACAGAAGTTTTAATTAAAGCTGTGCTCAATACTAGGAATGCTGCAAATGTTTTAAGCATTAAACAGTGCCAGCTAGGATTTGGATTAATGTAAGCTGAGACATTTGTGATGTGAATAAACACACATCATCATAATGAAACATTGTGCAAAAAAATGCTTTTCATTCCAAGGGAGGAACAAAAAAGTTTCCCAACTGTATTGGACTAAGTGCTAAATTAGTTTGCATCAGTTTAATTTTCTGTGAATTGCTATAGAATAGAAATCAAAGCAGTGCATGAATTACTGTTTTGTTTTTGTATTTTCAGGTGTTTCGGCTGCAGAAAGTCATCTGGAAATAGAAGGGATGGCAAATTGTCTGCCATATTATGGAATTTCTGATTTGAAAGAAATTCTGAATGCAGTGGTTAACAGAAATGCAAAGGAAGTATATGAATGTAGGCCTCTCAAAGTGATAAATTACTTGGAGGTGAGACAGAAGTTTTCTTTTAGTATTAGTCAGCTAAATTTGTCATAATTCCTGAAACAGCTTGAAAGTCTTTCTTCATCTCTGTGTTTTAATTAATTTAATTGTGTTCTAAACAGAAGTTACTCTTGAAAAAGAGAGTATCATATCCTCTCTGAGTTGTGTATTCCTTACCAAAATGCTTCCATCAGATATACCCAAAAGAGTCACCCAGTGTGATGTAACACATGCCAAAAGGTGATTTTCTTAAGGTGTTTCCTCTGTGAGGCACTTTTTGGACTGAAAAGGCATTTCTCCATGTTAGGATACAAAACTGCCACAGAATGGCAGTGACCCATGTTAATATTTTCTGTGCAAATAAATAAATTGTCCATGAGGAGACAATAATGGCATGAAGTTTCAGAGACAACTAATAGATGTGGTACTAGTTAAAGCTGGCATAACCAACAGTAGTAGTAATCACTTCCTGCCTAGCTGTTTCACTAATGCTCTTCAATTCCAATTCTCTTCAAAAAGGTTACCAAAATATATGTAAAGTCTCTTCTTACTTAAGCATTTCTAACATACCTTCCTGAACTGGGTTACTTGAAACTGGGACCTAGGCACATACTGACACAGGATATGTGTTTTATCTTTTAAGCATTATTACACAAATCTTTCCCTATCTTTTGGGGGTAGTAAGCTGCCTTTGCAGCAAGTGATTCTGTTATGTACTACTGAACCACTCGCATGCACTCAGGAAAGAAACTTAAAGAAGGGATAAGTTCAGTGTTGAGACAGGAATAGTTTGTAAAAAAACCCAGACAACTGTAAAAGCTGTTATTCAGAAATAAGCACTGAATTTTTTGACCATTCTGGGAGGTTAAACACTGGAAATGCCGTTCACTGTCATGTTCAGAATCACTACTTTAATCATTCATTTCATGTTTGAGCAGGCAGCATGTCTGCAGCTTTTGCTGTCAGTCGATAGATGCAGAAGAAAGCATAGGGTAGTGGTTGAAGCAGCAGCCTTCTAGGGTATAAAACAGTCCACAGTCATCTTTTTCCCACTTGGAGGAGTGGGAGAAAATCTCAGACAAAGAAAATGAGATTATTTAGATTAAATCATTATGAATGGTGCTCAGGTTTGTACAGTATGAAGGGAGGCTGTGTGCCACATATATTTCTGTCTAGGTAACGTGACTTAAGTACAGAAGTCAGTGGCAGGAAGGCCTATCTTGGAGGATGAAACAAAACTTCTTTTTGAAGTTCCTTAGTTCTTTGAGGGTGGGTGCTTTAGCAGTCACTTCTGCTTTCTAGCAGTGGATGCAATAGACCATAGTAAATACAAGTTAATCTATGAAGTTTTGTTGCAGTATTTTTCAACTTGTATTTACTGACTCCTTGAATTAATTTATGGTACTTCTAAAGTTTGTGGTGTGAAATGTGTCTTGTGCACTGCTAAACATGTACAGCTGATGCTGGTGACAACAGGAAATCAGAAACTCAAAGCATCTTGCAAAAGAAGGCTAAAAGAGTCCAAACATAACCAGGGGGCTGACTCTGCATGTCTCCACTGTAGAAATGTCATGAACTGACCAGTAAGAAATGTTTAAAGTGATATTTAGATTTCTGAGATTTGGAATATTTAACAGCAGAAAAGGATGACCTTTAAACAATGAGTCGTTAATTCCTGCTTTTTGGTAGCCACAGGCTGATGTGCTAAAAAAAGTGGTACTTTAAAACTATTGGGGTTTTGGTTTTGTTTTTCCTTTCCACAGGGAGAAGCAGTACGTTTAGCTCGGCAGCTGCCCTTACATTTGTCAAAAGAAGATGTGCAAAACACAATTTACAGGATGAAGCAACAGCTTGGAAAGGAAAATAAAGGCTGTGTTCATGGTCGTCCTTTTTTTCATCACTTAACAGATATTCCAGAAGTTGACAAGCACAACTCCATGGAAATTATTCAGTAAATGGAACATTTTGTTTGGGGTCATACTTCTCTTGCTTAATTTTGATCACTACTCTGTAATTTCACTATGTTTTGTGCAAAGCTTTTGTTTAATGACTTTTCATTGTTACATGTTCACCTCCTAAAGACTTTATTTAAATAAAAATGCTACTTGAAAACAGAAAAAATACTGTAGAAAAACAACTCACCGCTATTTTTTTAAAAAAGAATTTATTAAAGAAATGTTCTCAACTGGTTTCCTCCTTCTCTTATTGCTGCAGGTTTAAGAAATACCAGTATGTCAGAATTTTTTAGATGTGAAGTGGTTAGAAGTTGCTTTCAACAGAGCATGGCAAAGTTTATTATACTAAGGACATCAGCTGTTAATATTCAAAGGAATGCCAGATAGCTGTAAGTATTTGAATATGGCATTGCCATATGCAGTTATTATAGTTAGACTTCTCTGGTGTTGTATTTCTATTTGGAAATTCTTAGCTCATGTAAATGAGTATTGACAGTCCTAATGTCCAATCTCCAAAAATTCTACACTTACAGAAGTATGGTTCTTAAAAGTACAGTACAAAAGTTTAAAAAAACTTCATATCAACAAAAACTGGCCAGTTCCGTGAAAGCAGAATGGATGTGAGTCACAGGAGAACAGGTTAGCACTGAAATCAGGTGCCCATGGATGTTTATTGGTGCAGTGCTATACACAAACTGTTTGGGGGTGGGAAACATAAACTGTCCTCCCTCAGGGAGAATGTGGCATAACTAGGGCATAGTCTGCTATATAGAGAGTTACTGATTTTGGTAAACTGGTTCATTCTCCTTCTACCAGAACACAATGTTTACTCCTCTATTTCAAGTAGTGGCCTACTTCTGTAAATCTACCCCCTAGGCCTTCTGTGCACAGCAGATGCCTTGTCTCTGGAAGAGTATGTTTTAAAAGTTTCAAGCTCACCTGAAAATTCGTGTTTATCCCCAGCTGTTGTTTGCAAACCTTGGCACTATGAAAATGTGGTGGTAGCTTTGTGGTGTTTCTGTGGCTGCTGGGTAAATGGTTGAAGGTTGGGTAAATGCTGGGTGGTGTTTCTGTGGCTGCTGGGTAGGTTGAAGGTTGCTGAAAGGCCCAAGTGCAAGTTAGTTTGTGGACAGGAGTGTTGGACCAGACAAGCAAATGTAGTGTTTGAATGTGTAAATCACTGATGCTGAACTAGTGAACTAATTTAAGAAATCACATCACAGCCATACATCACATGTAAATTGTGTAAACATGTAAATTCTAACTTGAAAGGCAATTATTAATCAATTCTAACCTGAAAGGCAAGGATTATTTTTATCTCAGAGCCTGTTGCAGCAGAACAAGAGGTAATTGTTTTAAACCAAAGGAGGATCGATCTAGATTACGTATAAGAAAGAAGTTTTTTACAATGAGGGTGGTAAGGCACTAGAACAGGTTACCCAGACACAGTAGATGCCCCATCTGTGGAAATACTCAGGGTCAGGTGGGATGGGGCTCTAGGCAACTCCATCTAGTGAAGATGTCCCTGCTCACGGCAGGGGAACTGCACTAGGTGACCTTTATGATTATTTCTTTATGCCGTTAAAAGTAAGTTTGTCCTTTCCATAAAGAGCAAGGATGATCAGAGGGCACAAGCAGGATATCTTTCCAAGCTTAATGGTAGCAAGGTACAAAATGAGAATGTCACTTGCAAACTGGACACTTGGCTCTAAATGTCACTCAGTGCAGAAGATGTGAATTTTTAGAATCGAAGTGAGAAGGTAGATGGAGATAGAGAAAGGAGACGTGACCCTTGGCTCTGATGGGGAAACAGGATCCCAGCCTTGCATGGGATACAGAAGGTTATAGTTTGTTTATTTTTATTCTTGTTGGAATACAAATTCTGAGAGTTTA
This sequence comes from Ploceus nigricollis, assembly GCA_013399945.1. Taxonomy (NCBI): domain Eukaryota; kingdom Metazoa; phylum Chordata; class Aves; order Passeriformes; family Ploceidae; genus Ploceus; species Ploceus nigricollis. The sequence goes on from VXBC01002294.1 coordinate 1,376,011, forward strand.
GAGAGGTGCCATTACAGTGAGAAAAGCCAGAAGCAGGCTGCAGAACGGAAGTTTATCTCCTGACTAAGGTTGTTGGAAATTAAATTAATGTGTGCACCACTTTTAGTCAGTTTGGATTCTAATATACTGTATTTAATGAGATTAATAATTGCTGCTTCTTTTCCAAAAGGTAAGATAGCTATGTCCTAATTATACTGAAGCCAGTGCTAGTACCTTTTGTAACGCTTGAGTCTACATCAAGAGGACAAGTGTTAAGTGGTATTCAGGCCCTAGACTGAGGGCAAAACATGATTGGCAAATGGTATTCACAGGTGCCAGGGTGGGTTTAGTTGCTATGGTAGCAAATTAGCATCAGGATTTTAAGTGCAGGTGCGCCAGGTTAGGCAATTGTGAGTTGGGACTTCCCTCCTTTCCTTGCTGTGTTTGCTGGACTTAAACCTCAGAGAGCTGCTCTGGAGTTCTTCCTTAGGTATGTGTACATACAGTTTGTTTTGTGTCTCTGGGGGATGTTGTGTGGCTGGCTGCCAGCAGCGAGTGCTGGAGCGTGGCTTTGGAGCTGTAAGTCTGGGTGTCTCCCCACCACAGTACTCATGGTTGGGACTGCAAGCTGAAATTGGGAGTTACACTGTTGTTCTGCTGATGGGAGATGGCTTTAGATAGGACAGGGGGGAGGTCTCTCCTTGCTTTATCTGGTATGAACAAAAAGAAATGTTACTTTCTGTTTCTAGAGATGTTGTCACTGATGCTTCTAGTGATACATCCATTTTATGTTCTTTGTTTAAACAATAGAAATACCCCAGTTGTAGCTTTACAAGTTTGAAGAAGTTAAATGGTGTGCCTGAGGTAGCAGTTCTGGAGAAGGAAGCATCTGCTATTGCATCAGCATGGGGTGCTACACGTTGAAGCACACAAAGGCTGCCTTTGCCTGCACTCAGTCTGTCCCCAGCTCTCTGGGCAGTTTGTTTAAAAGGAAGAAGAAAACCTGAAATGTGTGGCGTTGGGTGGAGTTGCATATTGCCCTACTTGACCTCTTCCCACGGAGGAAGAGCTGCGGAGCAGGGCGTCGTGGGTGCATGTCCCAGCGGCCAGCGAGTGGCAGCCACCTTGTGCCCCACGCAGCTGCTTCCCCACGAGTGGCCGGGCAGGGGCATTCCAGGGACTTCTCGTATTTGCGCTGCCCTCTGCTGGCATTTCGGTTTTGTACAATTTGGTCTTAAAATTAAGGTCTGGGGCTGACCAAGGATGAACATCATTCCTTCCGTACTTCGCATCCCCAGCAGGTCAAAGCGTTATTGCTTTCCTTGCTCCTCGTGGTGTGCATGCTTGCTTTCCTAAAATACGCCTAGGGCAGGTAGCAGTGTTCCCTAGGGGAGGGTCAGGAGCTTTCCAGACTAAAGCATGATCTCGTAGGAAAACTTCCAAAGCCTTTTGGTTGTACGTAGCTTTGCATTTTTCAGAGGATTGATCATATCATTGGTTGGGGCGGGTTTGGTTCTGGTGGTGTGTTTGCAGCTCGGGTGTCCCCTTCACCCAAATTCTGAGAAGTTGCATGTTCTTTTAATGGGAAACTGCTGAACATCAATTTAACTTTATAAATAAAGGAAAATTTCATTGAAAAGAGATTTTCCTTTACATTTTTCCTTCTATGTAACTCCTCGTATAAACATGAAATTGAGGTAGCACCTTTTACATGTGTCTTTTATGAATGTAGTAGGAATCTTATTAATGAAGTTTCTGTTCCAGTTAACCAGTGTGTGTGTGAAGGAGTTTGGACTATTTCTTGTTTGGTTTTTTCCCTTTTTCATGAATAGTATAGTTGAGAGAACTAAAGGAAAACCAGAGGAACATTGAAGTTATTTCAGGAGCATCTAGCAGTCATTGGCAACAGTAAAATCTAGATGATCGAGTTTGGGATTTGCTAGAATGGATTCTCCTCTACTTCCATATTCTGATATGGAATATTTAAAATACCTATCAATAGGGACAATATTCCCAAGCACTTTATTTAGTTATACAAGCAAACATTCCCTAGTCTCAAGGATTTCATTCCTTTTTTTTCCTCTGGCAAACTTACTGATATTACTTTAATGAAAGTTAACTTCAACAAACAACTTTTCAGGTTTTTGAAAGGGTTGTAATATTTGGTCTTCACAGTTTGTTTTATATTCTGTGAAGGGGGTCAGGTTTTGGTTTTGTATTGGGGTTTAGTTTCTTCTGCTAGATAAACTTCTAATTCTGAATTTATTTTTTGGCTGCAATAGAATATCGAAGGGCTCTTGAGAATTTTGTTTCGTTTGTACCCAGCATTTAACAGGATGGGTTAGCAATTATAAGAAACTTCAGGTACATCCATTTAATTTTGCAAATGGAAAGATACCAGAACGTGCTTTTTTTTTTTTTTTCTCCTCTCTCCCTCTCTCTCTGTATGGAGTATCATATCTGAAATTATGGAGAGTATAAATGTGGAAATGTTAAATCTTTTGTTAATGGCTTCGAATTAAGCACACATTGTTGCAGATGATTTGGAGGACTTATTTAAAGTAAATATACAATTTCAAGCTCAATTATCATTCATAGTTTAACCGGGCATAGTGAAATATTCAGTCTGTGAATTTGATACAGTGTTACTTCATAATTACAATGCTTTTTTACAGTAAATTTGATATAGAACAGTTGCTAAAGGAAAGCTGCTGAACAGTGTGACCAACCATTTTATGGGACACATCTGGTGCATTAGTTCAGGATGTGCAGTGCAGGAGAACAGAGCCTTTTGCCCAAAAGGAGAAGGAAGCTAACTCCACATGTATATGTTTTGGGGACATGCAGAGAGGTTAAACAATTACGAGTTAATTGTGTAAGCTAATAGGAGGGGTGTTTGTAATGTCATTTCAGAATAGCTAAGGAGGAAACAGAGGAGAATTATTGTTTTAAAATCTCAAATGAATGGTTTACACCTGTTAATGTTACATTTAGAACAGCTGTTTCTTTTATTATCAGTAAACAGATGCAGAAAGTAATGGAATGTTTTAAAGCAATATGTTAATCCTGTCTTCCACTACTGAATATTCTCATAATGTCATGATTAAATATTAACTGTAATGCTGCTGTCATCTGCAGTTAAAGAATATTTACTTATTATTCACTTTTTATCTGAAGTTGTAAATGTTTATCCAAAATTATTGTAGTCTTTCATCAACCCAGCCTAAGTGGTTTTTTTCACATCAGTAATTTTATTGATGATTTCATTGGACTGAACTACTCAGTCAAATAACCCTGATTTTGGTTTTGCTCAAAGGTTATTTCTGTATTTGAAATTTCACCTGAAATGAAACAACTATATTTATAAGGGGTGGGTGGGGGAATTGCTCTTAAGGGCCCAGTCTAGCACATATTTTATATGAACTCCATGTGAAGTTGATTATAGGTGAAGCTTTCCCAGAGTATACTCAGGTTAAGCACTGCAGTTGGAATAGTACCAGTTAGGTGGTACAGGAGAGGGTCTTTTTTTTTTTTTTTTGGTTTGTGTGGAAATAGTTTTAGTTTTAGTTCATTTATTTTCAGCTGTGTTGTGCTGCCTCAGTTTTAAAAGAAAGAGAAGCTATGAATCTGACAGTCTCTTGGAAAGAAATATCTCAAAACTGCAGACACAATATCGTGTACTTAGAAAACAAAACCGAAACAAGCATTCCAAAATATTTACGAATTAATGCCTAAACTGACCTGAAGTTTCCTAAAAACCTGTAGTTGCCAGTACATGCTCAGAGGTGACAGTAGGGGTTCTTCAACTGGAAAATGCATGTCTTAATCTTAGAATTGCAGTGGTGCAAATGTTGTGAAGCGTGCAGCATTTCAGTGACCTAACGTGCGGTGGTGGAGCATTACTAAGTGACCCTCGAAGAACGGAAGCGCAGAGGATTCATGCTCTATGACTTGTTTGGCAGATTAGTTTTCAGGAAATGCACAGACCAGCGAATATGGCAGCTGCATTATTAAAAATACTGTATTCAAGCCCAGGTCAAATTGTTCATTCATGCATGGAGTAACTCAGCATTAATTGAATCATTGCATTTTTTACATATTTTAGATCACTGGTATTTTTTTGCTTCAGCACTTGAAATGCCTGATAAATTACTATATTCACAAGGGGCAAACATTTTGACAGAGGAATGCTTTATGAAGCATTTATGTGTGAGTGTTTGCTCATCGGGTCATTGCAGTAATAAAAATGCATTGGTAGAACTAAGATTCTGTCTTAATTCTAATGTCAGGCAGTCTATTTTTGGAGGATTTCAAGATGCTTAGGTAAAAATATCTAAAATTATACAAAATAATTAAAAGGGAATGTCTTCCTTTGTTCTTATTAGCTTGATACTGCTTATATTAGATAAATTAGAGATGTTCCTGATGAAAGGTAAGAGTTTATTTTCTCAATTAAAAAAAAAAGAGGAGAGGGCAGGGAGAAACCCTCTCATGTCCATTAAGTAAATTTAAGACTCCTGTCATCTCACTTCAATAGAATGGAAAGGAAAATTCTTTTTGAAATAATTTGAGTTTTTCATATAAATTAATTTTTGAAAGGCTAATAATTCCAGTTTGTGAGGGGCAAATCTAGGTATGATTCTTGTTAGACTTTGCCAAAACAGACTGGTAGAAAATAGATTATTTCAAAGGAATCTTTTGTTGGAGGTCTATTCTTCTCTTAAGCAGACAGAGTAGAAATATTATGTAGTCAGTTAACATTCCTGATGCTCCCGGATACCTTAGGTATATATAATTTAGAACAGGAACCATTTACTAGCTACTAAGACAAGTGGAACTGTAGAAAACTGTTCCCTCATCAGAGGAATTCACTCAGTTACTTCTCCCACAAGAGAGTTACAGAACCTTTCCCTGAAGCTTCACACTGAGCTTCAAAATGCCCTTTTCCAAAAGTGGTTGTCCCAGATCCCATTGCCATTTAGGAGAGCCATATCTTCTATGCTTTATTTACAATGACCTTTGAGCAACTGAAAATGCTGCCAGCTCCTTTAGAAAGTGTGGCTTTGAAATTTCAGTTTTGATCTATGCTTGCAAATGAGCAACTGTGATTATGCATCAACTATAACAGCAATAAAATGGATACTGACCTTTTACAATAATAATGTTTTATACTCTTAATGAGCTTCACTGTAGAATCTGAAAATGCTTAGTAGTGTACCAGCCCCTTGTAGGTTATGGAAACTGAAGAAACAGCTCAGTCAGCCATGAGAGGGATGCAGAGTTTACAAGAGTGAAAACTCCAAATGCTGCAATTCAGATTTACACTTGTATTTTTACTAGGATGAACATGAACCTAATGTTTAATGGGTGTGTGCAGTTCATTCTTGCCTGATGGCAAACTTCTTGTGGAGTTCTCAATATAATTTCTTACTCTATATTAATCCAAGTCATCAGAAGTTACGCATCTTTTCATTATTGTTGTGTCCTGCTTCTTCTGAGTTTATTTAGGTGCTCTATAGCAACAAAGCGTTGTGTTAAATTCCTTAATCACATCAAGTAATGAAGGTTTCAAGCAGCACAAGATTTATTTTTTTATGCCTGTGCGGATGCAGAACTAATAAAAATCAAGTCCATTTAAAGAAAGGTTTGAATGATAAAATACAGTGCAATAACTCTCTTGCCAGTTTTCTTCTGGTTACCAGTCTAAGTCTTTTAACTGTAGCTCAGAAATCTGGAGCAAGTATTTTGGCATAGCAGTTTGTTGTAAGGAAGATTTAATAGCTTGTTATGTCCTATTTCTATAAACAGAAGTCATTTAGAGTTCAGCAGATATATTTAGAATCAGCATTTGTGCTGGTAGTTAGAAGCTGAATAAAATAATCTTTGAAAAGCTCAATATGCAGAAGGGAATATTCCGGTTCAAAGTTACCTCACAACAAATTCTCTTTTAGGAGACTTAGGGATTTTCACAAATAGGAACCTACAAAATTGAGTATCACACTTGTTACTTTATTTTAAATCTTCTTAATAATGAGGTTTTGTTGTGTGAAAATCTTAATAGTTTTAAGAGAACTATGTGGCTACTGTTGTTCAAGAGGTCAGGTCTTGTACTCTTTTATTTGGCAAAATTCCCTAACCTTCAGAGAGGGACATATCCCTGTCTGAGGGAATACAGAGTAAGGTCCAATAAAATAGACAGCCAGAAACTTTGGTGAGGTCTCCTCTACTCTCAGCTGGTTTGGGACAGAATATTAATACAAGTTTGCTCTGAGTGATTTGTAATCTAACCTCTGATTTGTTGACTTCAAGGTATGCGTGATAACTGAGAAACATATGCAAAGTCAGTTTAAGATACGAGTTTTATAGCAAATAGTAAATTAAAACCATAGTGACCTTTTAGTCTTGCTGATCATGTGCAGAAGGATGTTCATGTGGTGCCCTGTACTAATCACAGTAACAGGGCTCTTGCTCAGGGAACAGCAGGCACAAGCAGTACTCTTGTGTATTTGTTCTTCTACTGCATTTTTATTGAAAAAACTTTGCAATTAAAATGTTATACCTTGATGCCATTTTTGCATATTCTGTTCTGGAAAAGATAGCACTTTTTTTCTTGTGAAAGAGGTTTCTACTTAGTAGTGCAAATAATCATCAATGCCCTAGTTCAAATTTTCGGTTGTTATTGCTGTCCCGATTGCTGGCCATGTTTGATGCAAAGTCTAATGATTTTTATTATAACAATTCTTGTATAAATTTTGCTAGACACTTCAGGAGCTTGAAAACTACTAATTAAAAGCATTGTAGATATTTAACTTAAATATCTTTTTCCTCCTGTATTTTAACACAGTAATAACTGATGTATATTGAGTGTCCATGCTTTCAGTATCACAAAAAATTGCACCCAATCATATGATCACCCCATCCTTAAAGAAGTGTCTTGTAAGGATGGTTTTGCAAACAACAAAAACCTTCATTTTCTCCTCTCGTATCTAAGCAGGTAATTTTTCAGTTTTTATCATGTTTGAATTCTGATTGTTTCAGTAAGCCTCAGAGAAGCCGTCATGTAGGTGTATTTTTTAAAATGTCAGTGCTGAAGAGAGAGAAAACAGTACTTTTCCCCCCCCCATGTTTTCATTCTTTACAATGTTGCTAGCTGTTCACCCAAGTGTCAGAAGCGTGAAGTTGTGTACACAAATGAAGTTGTGTGCACAAATGATCCTTATGATGCCCCTTTGTCCCTTCATCAAACTGGAGTAGTGGGAAGAGAACTGGCACTGTGGCTGGCTCTTGGCAAATCTGGTAGCTGAACACACTGATTGAGTTTCCCCATTTTAACTACTCTACTTTAGGGGGAAATTGGTACCAAATTATCTATATGATGTGCAACACAAAAGTTTTCCTGTTTTGTGGGGGTTTCTATGACACGACCTGTGGGCTAACTGAAGAAAACTTCACTGGGAAAGTGCTACATATACAGATACAAGTGCTCCTATTGATACATTATTTTTCTAAGATTTTGCTGAGTAAAGCTCTTTCCATACATAAGTGTTTTGGCCATCTGCAACTGCTTGTCAGTGAGGCTGGTTTGAGAACACTGGCTGTAATTGTAACCTCAGGAATGTGTGACCAGCTCGCGGCCAGCTGTGCATGCCCTGACTTTTCCCAGGTGTTAAGATACATGGCCACTTTTGTTCCCCTTAACCAATGGGGCAAAATACAGTCCTTGTTTTTCTGCACCTTGTATTAAGCCTAAGAACTGCTGGGTTTTGTTAGTTTTTCAATAGGTCATAGCAAACAACTATGTGAAGTTGTCCATGTTGTTTAATTACTGGGCATCTGTGACACAGTGTGCTGCATCTGTAGGATAGCATGTATTTTGAGAAATACAAAAAGGCTACTCAGTTCACCATGGTCTTGCTATAAATTAGCAGTGCCGACCCTGCAAATCACATAAGTGCTCCTTTTTTATTGTTGTTGCTTGGAAAAGATTTTACTTATGTTTTGATGGCATAGATATTTCTGCAGTTTAAGCCTCTTGAGCCAGAGTGAGTTTTGATGCATTTTTCAATTGGTTTTCAATTGGTCTTATTTTAATGATCCATTTCATGTTCAGAGGAACACTTAGTAGCTGTTTGCTGCACAGGAACCTAATTGGAACAACTCCTAAATCCAACCTGGAGTGGTCTGCATAGAGTGTTCTGCATTTTGCCGTTACCTGTGTAGCACTTTCTTTGCTTGTGTATCATTTACTACATTCAAGGTGAGGCATCTTGAATAGCTTGAAAGCAATGTGTATGCTCACAGGTCTCCTCCTTAGAGGTACTAGGAGGGAAAGCGTTTCTAGTAATCTTGAGAACAAAAATTGCTGCATGGCCTGTGATGCTTTAGTCAAGTAAAAAGTGAAAATGTGAGATTAATTTATGTACATGATAATTTGCACGGTGTGATCATTATAAAGGGATAAATCCATGTCTCAAGTCACTGCTTTTTGGTCTTATTTGCCAACAAGCTGACATCATCTCCACATTGTAGATATGGAAAAGGAAGTAGTTTTTAATTTAGACCAATTCTTTATATGATCAAAGTTACACATATCATCCATAAAAGTAACCTACCCATTTGTATCAGTTTCTATATCGATTGAATGAACTCAGACCTCAGAGCAGATCTGTACTCTGTAACACATTCTGAGTTCTTGAGTTACAAATTTCTGCCTTTTATGGACTTTTAAAGCTGGCGCTTTTGGGTTTGGTCATCTTTGAGCATAGGAAAGACACACGTTTTAAACCAGCACTGGGGTTTTCCTAAATGCTCAGAAGTCAGGGATGAGCACATATGAAAAGTTTCATGTGCCTAAATGCTTTTCAAAATCTAGTTCTTAGGGACTCAAAAAAGATCATGTAATCTTGAGACTCAGTGAAAAACATTAGGCTCCCAAAGAACCCTTGAGAAATACACCAGAGCTGTTTGAGGAGAATAGGAGCACACTAATCCAGTGCTGAGACCTGTTTGAATATAAACACCTGTAGCAAGACAAGTTCTCCCTTATAGCTGAAGGGATATGGAACAGTCTTGCATGATGGGCTTACATAGAAGACTGAAGGGTGTGCTTTTTCAAAGGTTTTTCTGTAGTTAAAAGTCCTGGTCTGTGAATCCTCTTAAAAAAGCAGGGGCTGTCCACTCTTCCCCAGATCACACTGGAATAAGACTGCATGATACAAATCACTCATGATTTGTGCCTCTGACTGACGTTCCTCCAGCGAGGACTCCCAGATATGTACCAGCATTGTGAGATTCCTGTAACCACTGGTCTTCGGTATTTCCTGTGAAACTTAAACCTAATGTTGGAAATCTGCATCAGCACTGAACTGTTCTGCCCTTTGTTTTCTGTTCGTCAAGGTGGCTTTTCTAATTAGCATAAATCACAAAGCTCCTGCAGCAATAGTGTTGTCCATGTGATATACAGCATCTCTGCTGTGCCCAAGGAATATTTACAAGCCAAAGTGCTCTGCTTTGCTTGATTTGGAGAAGCCTCTTGTTTCTTGTGTCAGTTTCTCATTATAAGATAAAACAAATAAGGGACTTTAAGAGAAAATAATGTAGAATGCCATGATACTTTTATTATTAGGCATGTCTGAAGTGAACAAAATAAATCAGCTGAAGGCAAAGGAAATACAACCCTGGGGACATTCAAAAGTTTAAAAACAATGAAGTAAAAAAAATCTGCACTATATTACATTAGACTACAATTAAAAAGTTAAATTACTCTGAATTTTGTGTAATCTAGTTGGAAAATAAGACACTTCTGTGGGGTATGGATACATAATGTAAAATATTTCAAAGAGTATTTCGCAGTCTCTTGGAATTTGCTTTAAATACTTTTGGTTCAATGGGAGTGAAAAGCCACACTCCATTACAGCCTCACTTGATATTTTATTTTAGAGGAAAGAACCTTGGAAGCAAGTCTACTTTGGTTTTTTAAATTGCTTTATGGTAACAGTGGTAAAAAAGTAAGATGAATTGCATGCTTGTATTTCTTTTACCTACTCATCTTTCTTAGTTTCATTGTTGCCTTTAATTTTCTTTTACTTGAAAATGTACATGCATCAGATATATTAGAATAATTGATGACAACTGCTCCCTTCATTTAAGAAACTAACTGCTCTGTACACATGCTTTATTTTCATGCTCTTTCTCAGAGGCTGATGTTGGAGAGGGAATAGGTGTTTCTGATGTTGTATTCCTAACCTGTATATCTTTATAATGTTTAATTCTTGTTATATCATCTGAGATGATCTCGAGTGCTTTGTGTATGAGGAGTTAGGAGTTTTTGGAGTAGGAAACATTTTTTTCCTCTATGGCTTTAAAAAGTTCAATTAAGAACAGTTCTGATTCTGTGCAGTTTTCATTCCTGTTGCCTTCTGCTACATTTTCATGAAAAGTTGCAGCCTAAGTAGTATTAATCTGCTTAGTAGTTGGGTGGAAGCAGAGAACAGCTAGAAGTTGATTTTCCCCGTTTCCTGCAGCGCACAAACCCAGTTGAGCAGAGCAGTTAGCCTTGCTCCTGAGGGCTAATATAAATTAAAGGTCCTGAGCACTAGGGGTTGTTAAAATTCTCAGAGGGCTCTTTATAAGATGTTAACCCCCGTGGTCTGGCCAGGCTCCAAACTGGGTAATTACATTCTTCCTACCTAAATTCCCCCTGCAATTGCAATTCGATGTGCTGGTATTCCTCACTTCCTCTCCTCTGCCGTGCCCCGTGGAACAGTTGTTGCATTTCATCCCAGAGGTACTTGCTTTCGGTGACTGATGGAGTGATCTGTGTGTAGAGTCTATAAAGCATTTTAAGAGCCTTTTGGATGAAATGTANGATATAACATTCCTTCTCCTTAGGGATTCTATTGCAACCTTAAGAGCAGCAACTAAAAACTCATGTTCTAACAGTTACTCTTTTTCTACTAGAAAAGCTTTTTATTATAAAGACACTATAATTTTCATTAAGGTATTGCATCCTAATTGTAAGTAGACTTGTGTAAATTTAAGTGTTGCTTATAAGCAAAAAATATGTAGTTAGCACTCAGTGTTTAACAAGATAGTGGGGAATATCTATATGTGCCAAATATATAGAGACTTCAAATACAGTCTTCTCTAAATATTGGATTTGCGTGTCAGATATGTGCAATACAAATAGGGTAAAGTGTGGCTGGGGGACATCTTTCTGTTTAGTTTAACACTGGTTTCTCCCCACTCTTGGAGTGTCTCACACTAAGCTTAACTGTACTACTTAGGAAACCTTTGTACAGATGCTAGCCTGAGTGTGCTAAACTCTTCTGTCAAGAGGTCACTTAGTCTGGTATGACACCCTAAAAGGTTGTTTATATCAGATATTTCTCTCCTAGGACATTGGCAGATAGAAACAAAAGAACAGTGTTGATCTGTGCTGTAATAGTCTCACTAATTAAGGGACATGCCTGAAGGTGAGTTACTCACCATGGTGCAGGGTAAGGTGAAGGTTTTACAGGTGACTTTTCTGGTAGCACAAGAAATATATTTCCAGTGCCAGATGGGAAAAATCAATGTATGAGCCTACACATGTGAATGTGATGCACTATCTGAGCTCCTGAGGGGATTCTTTTTGTTGCCTTCTGAATCAGGGTGCTTGGAGATCTGCACTGACCCTGCATCAGCCATTTTCTGGTACTGCTGAGGAAGGTTATAAAAGTAAAAACAGCCAATAAGGAAACTGAAAAAACTCTTCTTTACATAAAAACTTTTAAAATACATGTCTAATACAATACAGATAGTTTGAAAGCCTGAAGCTTAAAATGTCCTTGCAAGGTCTTCTGTTGTGTTTTAGTGAAAAACTACGCTATCACAAACATATCTTTCTCTCTGATCTGGGATGAAAGCTGAAATAAAT
>VXBC01002294.1:1388033-1408442 GCA_013399945.1 Ploceus nigricollis
TTGCATTTCATCCCAGAGGTACTTGCTTTCGGTGACTGATGGAGTGATCTGTGTGTAGAGTCTATAAAGCATTTTAAGAGCCTTTTGGATGAAATGTATTTTATTATGCCTAATTTTTTTTTTAATTATCTCCTGTTTAAAATGAACTGGGTTAATCTGAGCCCTGAGTAAGTGTGAACTGTGTGCAACAGACCTGGAATGAGAGAACATCAACAACTGTTCTCATTCCTTGTTGAACTTCTTCCCAGAGTTTTTTTTAGATAAAAAAGGTAAAAGATCAAACTAACAGTATAGGAAGTTTTCTAAAGGGTTCATTACAAAATAGGAGGAGTATGAGCTATATAAAAAGGCTAATGTGACTTTTGCCTCAATTGAAGTACAAATTGNACAGATGCTAGCCTGAGTGTGCTAAACTCTTCTGTCAAGAGGTCACTTAGTCTGGTATGACACCCTAAAAGGTTGTTTATATCAGATATTTCTCTCCTAGGACATTGGCAGATAGAAACAAAAGAACAGTGTTGATCTGTGCTGTAATAGTCTCACTAATTAAGGGACATGCCTGAAGGTGAGTTACTCACCATGGTGCAGGGTAAGGTGAAGGTTTTACAGGTGACTTTTCTGGTAGCACAAGAAATATATTTCCAGTGCCAGATGGGAAAAATCAATGTATGAGCCTACACATGTGAATGTGATGCACTATCTGAGCTCCTGAGGGGATTCTTTTTGTTGCCTTCTGAATCAGGGTGCTTGGAGATCTGCACTGACCCTGCATCAGCCATTTTCTGGTACTGCTGAGGAAGGTTATAAAAGTAAAAACAGCCAATAAGGAAACTGAAAAAACTCTTCTTTACATAAAAACTTTTAAAATACATGTCTAATACAATACAGATAGTTTGAAAGCCTGAAGCTTAAAATGTCCTTGCAAGGTCTTCTGTTGTGTTTTAGTGAAAAACTACGCTATCACAAACATATCTTTCTCTCTGATCTGGGATGAAAGCTGAAATAAATATTTGACACTAAATTTAGCTCAGTGTGCTCTGCTGCTTGTTGCTTAGAAAGGAGCCTGCACTAACTACACAGCCAGATGTTCTTATGAGCTATACCTGTGTAATCCCACTCACTGTGGCTTTCATGGATATTAACTTAGAATAAAAAAATTAGTTCTCTTGCCTGTACTCTATTCAGACATACTCTTATTTAAAAACAAAGTGCCATTTAGAATGCAAATAAGCTATTTGTATAGTTTTATTACTGTAACCAATGTGCTTTTCTAATTGCAATATGTGATAGTAAATATTTGCATAAAATACAGCTGTGCTCTGAAGCATTTCTCTTATGATACTTTCTAGTTGCTATTACCAACACACTTTAAAAATACATTTAGTTTGTAAATATATTTCAGAAGGAAATTTGTTATTTTTAGTTAGTTTGTGTAAATAAGTATAAAGATAGCTTTCTTCACACTGATGGTCTCCTGACAGGCACAAGAGCTCTGTACTCACTCTTCACATCTACACTCACGTGTCTTCACATCTTCTAAGCATCCTAAAGTGTTTCTGTTATTTTATTTGTTAGAGCTTTAGCAAATCAGCATCCTTTTACGTTTTGTACTAGGTTCTGTTGCCAAGACAAGACAGAAATTGCTGGAAAGTTTAATGCAGAAAAATAAATCCATGTATTTTAATACCTGAGGAACATGTAATTTATTGAATCATGTTTTTAGGTAATCTGTTTAGAATAAGGTGTCAAAGGCTTTATTTAGATGGAAGGTGACTCACAGCAGGATATTGTAGAGGTGCATAAACCATAATTTTGTGCATCTGTGATCTTTCTAGCTGTTTTATGTTTTGTATTTTTTCCCTTGCATGACATGTGCAACTGTTTTTCATTAAGTATCAAATTTAATTTTTCATAATATCTAAAACCAATTTAATAAATCAGTCTGTATTTTGAATTCTTTTTAATCCTGATATTAGTTCAGCAAATAGTCTCTGCTGTTTGTGCTTTGCCCCTCAAAGCTATCACACTTTATTTTTCTCCAGTAAATTCTCTAGTTTGCTTTCTGTTGGATGTTCCTGTTTCCTGCATCCTCTCCCTCTGTAAAGGAGGAATGTGCTCTTTTTTCTCCTACTTGTCCATAACTTTTTCACTTCTTTTGCTCTTTCCTGTTGTTACCCACAACTGTCTGCATGTTCTTTTTAAACTCTCCATCTACAGCTTTGTGCCCCATAGCATTCTCTGGCCTAATTAACTTTAATTAGAAATTCCTTTTTGTTGCACTCTAAATTCAATTTTATAGCGCTCAGTAAAAGCTTTCATATCTAAGGTTGAAAGAAAGAGTTGTTCCTATTTCACCCAGTCTCCTACCTATTTCTTCTCTCTTTTTCTTTTTTTTTTTTTCTTCATTGATACCATTTTCTTCTTTCTCAACCTGTATCTTTAGTACTCCAAACTCACATTTCCTTCTGTGGCTGTATATAATTAAAGACACAGTCTGATAATTAAATATTCCAAAATATGTTAAAAAATAAGTGAATTTGCATTAAGGGGTTTTGGGTTTGTTTGTTTTGTTTTGTTGGCTTTTTAAAAATAGTTTTCAGTACCAGTATCCTAGTCATTGCAGGAAACATACTTGAGAAATTTCAGACAAAGCATTAAAGTGAATTTTCTCAGAGCCCCAAACTCTTCATACTTAGGAGATTATGTAGTCTACCCAGAATAATAGATTATTATTGCAATTCATTAGAGTGAAACTGTAGCAGTATGTGTAGCTTCTCCAAAAATTCATCATCATTATGGGATGTTGTCTTTAATGACTGCTCTAAATTCCATTTCTTTACAAGTATTTTGTTAACTTGGTTGTGGAGACAGGTGGATTTTTATACAAAAATTTTGTTGTGCTCTTGGGGAAACCAGCCATGCCAGTAATACTCACTTTAACTGAAATTGAGATGAATAATCTGAGGGTGACTTACTTAAGGTTTGAAACAGTTAACACTCTCTTAGGAGGAGATGAGGAGTAGATAAATGGTGAACAACTGGGAAGCTGGCTCTGAAGGACATGCTCGTGAATTTGGACACCGGCTAATCTGTTTTGGCTGTTGCTGGCATGGCAAATAACAGCCTAATGCAAAACCTTCCTGTTTCTTCCCACTCTGGAGTTTTAACTTTCCACTGAGGGCAAGCAGCGGCCACGGGCCAAAGCCTTCACTGGCAGAAGTGGGAGCAGCAACCTCTCTCTCTCCCCTGTGGCTCTTCTGGCTCTTGTGCTGACCAGTGCACAGCAGAACACAGGCTGGGGAGGTTTTTCCCCCCTCTTGGCCATCCTGGAGTTACGCTGGGATCTCACCTAAAGCATATGGCCTGGGAAGGGGTGTAAGATACAGCCATGTGGCTCCTGTGTGGCCAGGAGCAAAACCAGACACCTGTAACTGTGTTAGGTTGTACCATCTTCCCTGTTTGCCTTGGCAGAGCTGCTGGGCTCATAAAATCACCTAAAGAGAATTGCTAATGTGGAGATGTTACCATTCTGGATTATCTCCTGCTGTGTTCCTGTTAACTTTGCTCACTGTTGAGTGCTGACAGGTCGGTGTTTGAGTGCTGTTGGGTGGGTGTTTTTCCTTTGGACTGTCTATGAAGATGATGAGCTGGCTAAGTGACTTGTTCAAAAAGCTCATTCACTGGAAAGTATATTATGGGCTGCCTTGCTCTCAGGTTTGATCATCTCCTTAATGGTCCTGTTCTTGCCTTACTAGCACCACATCCCTTTTTAGCACTGCATACTCTTTTGGCTCTGTCCCATAGAGCATCTAAAGGAGATGTTCACTGAACAGCTTCTCCTCTTCCATTCAGCCTGGTTTGGTGGTTTCCTCACCCACTGCTCAGTGTAGGTGCAGGACAGAGTCCCTGCTGTCCTTGTCCTTTCCAGATGCTCCTGATGGCAGCTCTCTGGAGAGCCACAGCTCCATCAGAGTCTGGCAGCCTCTGAGGACTCTCATGTGTCTGTTGTGTCACTGGACTGAGAAATCACCTACCCACTACTAGGAATTTTAAATTAGTAGAGTCTTCTATATGGCTGTTGCCTCAAATGGAAGAGATATTATGAAAAGGATCTTGTGGAAAATATTTCATATCCTATGTTGTGATAAAATTTAGGTATGTTCTCAAGTTTCTGTCAAAGATAGTTTTAGGCTTTCGAAGTAACCACATGATTTATCTTTTTTTCCCCCTCTCAAAGCCCTTGTTTTATTCTGAACCATGCTAAATTTTGTGCTTGCTGTATGGAAAGATTTTTGTGTTTCAGTGTAGAGAAAAATGAATTTTCATTTTTTCCTAGAACTTTTTCATACCCTCCATATCTTTTGCCTACTCCATAAAAGTAATAAGTTTTACTGATCCTGTCTTGATAAAGTCAGCCTTCATCTGTTTCAGACTCTTCTAACTATATTAAGACTAGCTATCAAATAACAAGGAACGTGTTAAAGTCCTGTTCCTCTGAGGCTCAGACAGTCCATGCTGCTTCCCTTCAGCAGTTCCTTGGAGTTTTTTGGGTGTTGCTGTTTAGAATCAGATTTATGCATGAAGTTTTCATCTGTTGATGCAGAACTTTAGAAAGGATTTGTAGTCTGCTCTCTTCAGTCTTCAAATTGCACTGTTTTGTCTGAAGCTCAGTGTAGAATGCCTTTGAATCCCATAGATGACAGCTTGTGGGGAATAAATTTCATTTATGCTGAAACATGTATATAACTTCGAAGTAAATTTATGTATATTTGCAGTGATCTTTGCTCTGTCACCCACCCTGCCCCATCATCCCAGTTAGGTGAAGAAAGAAAGAGAGGTTAAAAACTCTGAAGTCTAAAATTAAAGTCTGTCTTGTTAAAGAAAAAAAACAAAACAAAAAAAACCCAACCAATCAGCCAACCCTCCTGAAGTGCAGTTAAAGCTTTGCTACCCTTTTGAAGCAACAGGGAGGGCAAACAGGGTACAGTCACACCCAAAGGAATATTCATGCCAAGAAAATCTTAACTGCAGGCATCTAGCAAATGAACAGTTTATACAGATCAGTGTGGGCAAAACATTTTCAAGACCTATTCCTCTGTAAATTATTTAGGTTTTTTCTTAGCACTTCCCATAAGAACAGAAGATATTCTGAAAAATTAAGGGAAAATAGATTGATCATAGTTGCTAAATGTTGACTGGAATTGATCAGAATCTTGGGGTGGTGAAATTCCTACATTTTCTTTATGGTCCAATTTGCTCCTCAAATAACCTCCCACATTTTTTTATTTTAGCAATGATGTCAATATTTTGGACAAAGCTTAGCAAAGGAACTGTATCAGTTTTAAATTTTCCCAGTAGTTCCTTACATCGTATCATGGCTCTAAAATAACTAAACTTTGTCACCGTGTTTGGTTTGTACTTTTTATTTCAATTCCCAAGTTGTGTAACTCTGTCAAAACAGCTCAAGCCTGATTCAAACTTCTAGAGCAATTGTGATAATAAAAATGAGAAGAGGGATTGGTCAGTGTTAGTAGAAGTAAAACCATCCTTTGCTTTTATGCCTGTACTTGGAACGATGCTTGTGTAAGTTACTGACACTGAGGAGTAAGATCAGCAGCAGAAGACAATCCTCAGGGATGAGGTTTCTGTTGGAAAGGGGCAGCTGAGAGAAGGTTGCTTATGTATGTTTGGTGTAGGTCAGCAGATAGGTGGCTTCAAAGATCTTCAAGGAAATGTTAAATGAACGCATATTAGGGGTTCTTTAAATCACAGAAGATTGGGTTTGCACAGTGCTGCAGTGTCCTACTCTGATTTGACTGGTGATAAATTCAACTCATTTCCTCGAGTCCTGTCTGTTTTGCCTGTGATGGCAATGGGTGAGTGATCTCTTCCTGCCTTTCAGATGATGAACCTTTAATTATATTTTGTCTTCTGTGTCCAGATGAGGAGGGGAGTGATAGAGCAGATTTGGTGGGCACCTGGCATCCAGCCAGGATCAACCCACCACACGGATGCGGGGAAGCAAAATGGCAAGGGCCTTTGGGGGTTCCCTGTCATTGACAAAGTGGAGACCTAAGACTGTAAGAGGGCATTCATTGAAGCAGGCATAAAGGACAGTGAGTCTTGCATGAGTGTATTTAATCAGATGTGGGGTCAAGGTAATGATGAATAATGCCTAAATACATTTGTAAACAGGTGCAAAACACTCTTTTCCCCTGCCTGGAGAGCTGCCACTGTTATATGATAGCTTAATATTTCAGCTAGAACTACAGCTGAAAGGCAATGATATTGAGTGATTTTCATTGTCCATTCAGTGTGGTTCAAATGAACATAGCCATGTAAAATAATATTAAAATAAACTCATCAAACAGACTTCGCAAAAAGCTTTGCAAAACTGGATTTTTTTTTTTTTAATAGTGTGTACTTGTGGAAATCCCTCTAAAGAGCTCTGGGCTGCTGAATGAGTTTTCAGGTAATTTTTTTAAACCTGTTTAAAGCTGAGCTACAGCTATAAAAGGCTTCATCCCTGAATTTGTAGCTTCTGCTGCTCTCCCATGTGCCAAGTGGAGTGGGTCACTCACTAAGGCAGTGTGATAGCAGCTCATGATTGTATTCTGGTGTTGCTCTTATGGCACTGGGACCCTGGTGAAGATGCTGCATTAACTTGCAGCAGAGGTGCTGCCCCTAATATAGGACAGACAGGAACAGAGGCTGGACTAAAGTTAATTATAAAATTAGCAATAATTTGTTTTCAAACTGCGTTTCTTGGCTTCGCTAGGTTCATGCTAAAGGTGTTCAATTTTGGTGAGGTCATCATGTTGACTTGGGTTTTTGGTTTTCTTGTACTTCCTTATATTCAGAGCATCTATTTTTATGATTGAGCATGTATAAGCCTTATACAAACCTGCACAGCAGAGATTGTAATATTCCTGAGGCTAGAAGAAAAGCAAGAAAGCAAAAACATCACTGGCTAACCGAGGATTACAATTTTAAGTTCGGTATAGCTTACCTAAGCAAACTTGAACAGACCCACTTGGTTTAAACATCTAAGACAGGTTCTTAATAATAAATATTTCTTCTAACCTTGGACTTTTGGACCTGAGAAACATGACTTTTCAAGTGCTAAATATATAATGTAGTTCAGCTTTCCACCCATGTTTTTAGTTTCTTAGCTGTTTCTAAATGTTTGGTTCAACATGTAACAATGTGAACAAATGAAATCTAAACATCATCTTTAGAGTGCAGGATGTTATCTTGCCTTGTCTGAGTTGTGTTTCTGCTTAATTAGTAGAATGTCAATCTGAGAAAGCAAGATATCAAAACACAACCAACCAATTATCCAGGTATTTAGAAAGCTGTACTTAATTTTGTAAAGCCAAACTTGTCCAAAAATCTTATGTTAATAGCAGATCATTTATTACCTTGGAAAATCCGTTCTGTATTTTAAATAGGATTACCACTGGATTGAGAAGGGTGAAAGCCACTGTTGAAATGTATCAGCTTATTCATGGCCCATAGGGGAACTGTGCACTATGGAAAAGCAGGTGTCTCCTTTCACGAGGAAGGCTTCCCATTACAGGAATAGGATTCAGAAGGACACAGGGATCTTTGAAGAATCTTTAAAGTTTCTGCTTCCTACCCCTCTACATGTTTTTCAACAAACTTTTGGAAGGATGAGGGAAAACTCTGTTTACTGGAGTTTTGTACTTACGTAGCAGAATTGCATTATCTTTCAAGTAATTTTATTTTGGGGAGCTGCTTCTTTCTGCTGGTGATTTAAAAACTGATGTGGTTTGGTTTTTTTACTGTCACTTTTTCATTGTGCACAGAATGTAGTATAAAAACCATGCAAACTTCTTTCAAGTTAACCATATTCAAATAATTTCAGTAGGTATTATATGAAGAAAAGCTAAAAGCAGCAGATCACAGTTGAGTGTCCATCAGTGCTCAACACAAGACAAATTGTGTGTCTTTGTGGAAAGGCAAGAATTACCAAACACCGCATGAAGGCCCTGGAGGAAGGCTAAGAAGCTGGCAACTGTCCAAAAACATGCCTGACTGCTCTTAGGGTAGGTCATGGTAGGTGATGGTGTGTTATCCATCCTTGTCCCATCAAGGAATGATTCATATTTGCTAGATACTCTTCCCTTTCTTCTGTAATTTACATTTGAAAGGAGTAGTTCTTCCAGAATTAACATACACTTTGTCCTAAAAACAAATGTCCACGTGCAGAGGTTATTCTGGAATGGCTGTCTGGTAATGTTTTGTACTGAAGAAGTGTTAGCAGTTTGTCTTCTTGATGAGTAGCACTAATTCTCTGCCATTGGTAAGTCACCTGCGACGGTGTTCTTGAAGCAATGAGTTGGTTTTTTATCACCTGATAGGTTTTTAGCTCTAGGGATGAAAATTGAATTTCCACTTGAATATAGGGTGGTAATCACCTGGTGACAAAGAGCTTCAGAGAAACGGACAGATTGGAAAACATCTGGTGCTCTGTGCTGTGCGATTAGGTGTCGACAGCATTCCTTGGAGGTGATGTGAAGTCTCCGAGGAAACACCCTGGCAGCTTTTTATCCAAATCACAGAGGAGTGTTCAGAAACAGAGCAAATCCTGGGGGAAACCTTTGCAGTGCTATGCTCGGAGTAGATGTATCACTTCAAGGTACTGTACTGGGCTTGCCCCTGCCATGATTTATTTCAGGTTACTTGTTTGGACCTTGGACTTCCACAGCTGCGGTCCCCATTGTACACTGATATATTGGCTCTACAGAATAGTTTAGCTGTGGTAAACTAAAATGATGGTGGAGGGAGGAGGAAAAAATGTTTTAGGGTGTTTCAGTTTCCTACTGCTTTTGAAGTCAGTTCACCTTCTGGAATAGTACTTTCAAAAGCAAATTATTTCCATTAATAGTGTATCCTCACTGAAAAGCTTAAGATATTCTAAGCTGCTCATTCAGTAGGAAATTTTTTTTTTTCTCAAAGGCATTTGGTGGTGTATGATCCTTCTGCTATAGGACTGTGCACATTCAGTAAGGAGCCTGATTTAATCCAGGAGTATAGAGATAGTCAAAGCTCCCAAATCTAATATATGCTCTAAGTAGTACATCTTAGGAGTTGGAGAAATTATTTAATATTTATATCTCTAGAATTTTCAATAATCTGATTGTGTTGCATACCTGTGGTGAGTTTACCCTGGCTGAATGCTGAGTGCCTACCAAATTTGTTCCATCCTCTCATCTGGACAGGGGAGATAAAATATAATGAAAGGCTCATGGCTTGGCATAAGGGCAGGGAGATCTCACTCAGCTGTTAGAGTCATGGGCAAAACAGACAGGACTTGAGAAAATGAGTTGAATTTATCACCAATCAAATCAGAATAGGGTAATGAGAAATTAAAACAAACCCTAAAAACAGCTTTCCCCTGCCCTCCCTTCTTCACAGGCTCAGCTTCCCTCCCTGTTTTCTCTGCCTTTTCCCCCAGCAGTTCAGGGGCATAAGCAGTGAGGCTTGCAGTCAGTTCATCACATTACTCAGGGAAACATTGGGTGTATTACCTGAAATTGCAGGAAGATGAGGCTGTTTGTGTCCCTCCAGTGTCACAGTCACCCCAAAAGAGCAAGTCTAGAGCATGGATTAGCTTGAACCCACCTTTCACCATTCTATAGTCACAGTAGTTTTAAATGTTTTTATGATTTAGTCTTGAAGATAGACTTTTGCATAGTTTTATTTTAGGAGATAACTGGGAATTGAAGTGTGAATTAGGGTAACACAAAGGTTGGCTGCTTCAGATTTCATAACTCTACTGATGGGATTAGGAACAGCTATCATAGCCAGAAGTGCATTTCCAGATCTCAGCATTTCATATGGTGTTTCCTGAAAAGAGGAATGGAAAAGTCTTTCAGTGACTGTAGCATTAGTGCAGGATTGTCCTAATTTCATTGTGAAGTCTTCAGCTGGATACAGAAGCTCTTTTACGCTTCAATTTTTCATTAAGGTTATTTTTCTTAGTTCTGTCTTCTGATTGGTGGTGCATATTTGTATTTACAGTACACATTTAGGGAGGATGGATTTTCTGGTTAAGTCATTTTAAAATATTCTATGAATTAATAAAAATCTGTGTATCTGATATTTTTTGTTTTCAATGGGGAAATTATTAGATTAACTACTGATAAAGGGATTAATATTGTTAATATCTGTGCTTTTTTTTTAAATTATGTTTCTGTTTCTTTGTATGGTATTTCATGTGGCTCTACTACGATTACTACAAGCCATGAAGTCTGCTTTAAGCATCTGGCAGCAGTCTGGGTTTTCTGAGCAGTGGCATAGGAGACAACAGGGTATCCCTTTGTGAGAGTGCATGTGTATCCCAGTCTGTGGCAGTCAGAGTTCATGCTCACAATGATATGAAAAATAGATTTTTGAACTACACAGCTAATTATGGTTTTGATTAAGGAGTAATCATTCTGCTATATGATAGACAGTTTTGGTGCAAATGTTAGTTGTAAGGGACAAATACATGGTAGAATTTTCTTCCAATATTTATTTCAATTGATATATCTTTCTCGTTTCTTCATTTGTGTAGCATTAGTTCGGGTAACAGGAACATGGGGTTGTTGTGCTGCCCTTTTTTAGAGCAAGCCTGCCCTGTCCTGCTGAGTGAGGCCATGCATTAGCTGAGAAAAATCTGCTGTACTTCCCAAGGGTGCCAGGTCAACAGCCTCATGATAGGGTCACTTTGTGCATTGAACAACACAGGAGTAAAACTGTCAGAATTTTGTAGTCTTAAGTGTAATTTACTATAAATTATAGCCTGCTCCGTTGAACTCTCAAGTAGTAATGAAACTATGGAATAATGCTGAAGTCAAAGCTGTGTGTTAAAGCCACTTTCTCACCTAAAGGTTTATTCACGGTCAGATTGTCCTTTAAACACAAATATGTGAGATAGAAAAAAGCATTCAAAATGTCCAACTAAGAATTTGCCTCTGAGCAGCCAAATTCCGCTGTCTTCCTAACAGTGAGAGTGGAACTTCTTTGTTGTTAACAGGTATAGCCAAAGGAGAAGGGGCTAAGACATACACAAAAAATCCAACCAGAAATCTAGGCTCCTGTTTTCTGAGTAGCAGTCCAAATCAATGTTTGTGTGTTTCCATCCATTTGCTCATGTGGTTTTCCTGGTATTCCCAAAAAATTCCTGGGATAAAATACATCTATTTGTAATAATCTCTGTAGTTAAAGCAAACCATCACAATGGCAATATTCTCTTACATTCTTTCCACATATATAGAATAAAGATTGCTTGAGTATTTTAGCACAACTGAAACCTGGTATTTAAGACTTTGGTCTCACTTGTAAAATAACGGTCATGAAATTCAGATTCCAGTCCAGGATTTTGTTATTGAGTCCAAAGGGTTTTTATTCATTATTTCACTGTTTGCTTAAATATGACCATCTGGGCAGAGGGGGGAGAAAAAAGAATTTTTCTGCGACTTTTTTCAGTAATAATGCAAATAATTCTTGCAATTATTCATGCTAGTCAAGCGTTATTGGAAAAGGTTAAATATTTTTTAAAAAATCATTAAAGAATGTTATTTTTACAAAAGAAATTACATAACTTTCTTTATTGTCTGAAGTCCACATAGCTCACAGAGTTGGGGTGCTTGTTGAGAGTTTCATGATCTCCGCCACTGAAGAATGGTGAGAGAAGATTTCGAAATTAATTGGAGCAAAGCATGAAAATAATATTCCTCTTCCACCCTGGTGAATGAGGCTGTGCTGTTCTTCCATCACCCCAAGTACTATCTAATTATTTGTCCACATTAGGTAGTCGTACTTTATCTGGAGAATTCTCCCATAGCTTGAGAGTGCATTCATCCAGAAGAAAAGAAATACAGAATTTACAAGGCTTCCCCATACTTTAAAAAACCTAAACAAAGAGAAAAGCAAACAGAAATATATTTCTCTATGGAATACAAGTTTAAAGTGCGATGCTTCAGTGCAGTAGGAGAACCAGTGGAACAGGGGCTTTTCAGATCCAGTAAACACTTACTTTTCTGTCATCATTGTAGCAATAACCAAAAATACTAGCAATTCAAGATGCCTGATTCTGATTTCCATGTTGATGCCACAGAACCTTATTTTTGCCAAAGCTTCTCCTCTGTTATTCTGCCTCCCTCATTTCCTTTGCCCCTACTGTGTCAGTCACAGAATGGCTTGGGTTGGGACAGAACAGTTACCCTTCTTACAGAGGTGTGAGTAGCAGTGCCAGTGAAAAGTCTCTTGTCCCAGCCATCCTCCAGAAATCTCGAGGATTGCTGGTGCCCTGCTGCATTGCCTTTCCAGCAGGTGCTGGGGGTGGTTAAAGTCCCCATGTTAACCTGGAATGGTGAAGTTTCATCTAGTTCTTTAAAGGAGGCTTCCTGATTTCCTGGTTAGATGTTTCATGAGAGATACCCATGATGTCTCCCTTGGTGGGGACATCTGTTTGGTCCCGGTGGCTCTGCAAATGCCTGGAAAATCCTAATTCCTCCTGCATGTTTACCTCTATGTATGACTTTGTGTTTAGGCACTTTTTGTTGTGAAAATGCAGTGTCAGGTAGAGCTACAAGAACTCAGTCTCATGTGACACAGCATTCCACCCTCCCTGTGGAAGGGAATCATGGGCAGGATCTAATATGGATAACTTCCAAATTGTGGTATAAGCAAGCTGTGGGTGAGCTGCAGACGTTGGTGTTTGCTGTAAGCTGGTGGAGAATGTGTTGCTAAATCTCTGAGTGAGATCCATGGCAACGCTGCCAAGGAACAATTGGCTTCCAAACCAGAATTAGGGTCCGTGGGAGCGGATCTGGAAAAGCCTCATGAAGGCTGCGTGGCCAAAACTGAGTAATTGCATTTTGTTGTAACTAAGCTGCTTCTTAATCACACTCAAGAGAAATTTGTGGAACCAATTTTCAGTTGTTTTTCAACTGAAGACCTGAAGTTTAGCCATGTCCAACCCAAACAATGGGTGCTGAGGATTGCACTGTGCCTTCTACAGACATGATTTGTGTTATCCATGAGGATTGTCATTCGCGTTCATGTGGTAGTAGCACTTACTACAACTCTGTTCAGATGAGGTCTTGTACAAGTGCAGTGGGCGTCAAGGACAGCTACAGATTTCTGAAGCATTTTGTTAAGGCCAGTAGTCTTCACACAAGTAAACTGATAAAAGTGAGACATAAGGGGTATCCCTGTGATGAAAAGGAAGTTGTGATAAAAGGCACCATGTGGTGTAGGATCCATTTCCAGAGCAATATCCTGCTAAAATGATGGTTAAGATGGAAAAGTGCTTTTTTGAAAAAATATCTTTTCTAGTTTTTTAAATGTTCCTAAGACTTCAGTTTTAAAATATAAATCAGTAAATTAATCCCTAAGGTGATAGTCAGCTTTGGGCTTATAATTTTATGATAACTAGAGCTTGTGCCTAAATCTGTGTTGGTTGAAAAGAAAAGTTGAGACAGTTGTTTGGGAACAAGAAGAGTAAGATGCTCTTACTCTTAGAGAGGAGAGTTCTGTGCTTTAGTAGTATTTCCAGCTTTGGTAAGGTATTGGAGAACTGAAAATACAACTGTACAAAAAAATTGTACAGCAGTACAAAATAATAAATAAGTCACAAGCTATTTTAAAAAAATAAGGCAAGTATGCTGAGACTATTTCAGAGGCAACAGTGGCTTCAAAAGAGAGTATTTTGAATAGTTGCCTTTCCTGTCTCCTTAGGCAAATGGTGTAACTGTAAATGGGATGTGCCATGGTAGCAAAAACCAGGTTAAATAAATATTATTAGTTTGATTTATCAAGTTTGTTGGTGACTGTTGATACTCACATCTGTGAGATCTGACTGCAGGTCAGAGTATAAAATTCTGATGCTGCAGCTGCATGTCATGATATGATGAGAGGAACACTTCTGCCTTGGGGAAAAGCCCAGTTTTAGGGTGCTCTTAGAATAATTCCTTTCTAGAAGGAAAAGACTCAATTATGATGAAGTTATGCTGCTGTTTGTCAGAATAACCCATGTTCTTAGGTACATTGGGCACACAGTAATATGACTGGTATCATGTGCCATTTGTTGTCCCAGCCCGCCATGGGTGAGCAGCACAAGCGAGCAGAGAGCTCTGGCCAGCCAGCAGCACATTGTGGTAGGTGTCACCTACAGCAGCGAAGCAATGGGCATTTTGCCCTGGACCAGCACCTAGGCTGAGCTTTCCCACATGACAGCAGCATACAGTAGGCAGCTGAGCTCAGCCTGAAGGCATGTGTTTGACGTGCCTCCCACTCCTCCGACCACCTGGCGCTGCAACCTGATGCCATAATGCGTGACAGCCAGGTGTTCAGTTTGCTGCTTCGTATGTCAGCGTTGCCGGATTTGAGGGATAACAACGGGGGGAAAATGATGGTGAAAACGTTAGTAGGAGAGAAGATGGCTGTTTGAAGTCAGAATAAACCTTCTCTTCAAATGCACAGA
Organism: Ploceus nigricollis; assembly: GCA_013399945.1. Taxonomy (NCBI): domain Eukaryota; kingdom Metazoa; phylum Chordata; class Aves; order Passeriformes; family Ploceidae; genus Ploceus; species Ploceus nigricollis. The sequence goes on from VXBC01002294.1 coordinate 1,402,531, forward strand.
TGCTAAAGTATAAAGAAAATCTTTGCTCTTCGTGCTGTTGTGTATGATGCTTCAGAATGCCTAATTGGATGCCACAAAGTGCCCTGAAATAATGCTCAAACTCCCTGATACTATAGCTTGGTTGGGAAGGTAATTGCTCCTCTCCTAGGTAAAAAACTAATAAGGATTTCTGCAAAAAGAGTACGTGAATCATGAACCTTAACTGCAAGCTATTAGCTAAGTTATGAGTAATTATATTTTGGATAGCTACATATTCAAATTATGATGCAACAGATTATACTTAAGTTAAATTTGCTGTAAAACATATTTTGATTTTGGCAAAGAGCAGACCTTTTCAGGTTAAGCATTCTTAAGATAGATGAAGTAAAAGTTTAGCAAATGCCTTCAGTACCATCCTGGATTTGGGAAGATAAACTCTTTCTTGCTGTCTTGGTTACATCCCTTAAATTATTTAACTGCTTTAAATTTCACTTTTTATATTGTACTCAGCTCCTTGAAATGCATAGAAGCAGACCACTGTTAGCATATGACTGTTTTACACTAACTGTTACACCTTACATGATTTCAGTATACTGTCCTGTTTGTGTTGCAGCTGTCTCCCAAATTGCTTTTTTTTAAGTTTAGTGGAAGCTGTCTACCAAGTAATGCCTCCATAATGCTTTCCCAGGTATTCCTCCCTTACCATCATAACCTTTAAGTGCTCCTGGTAATTTTACTGGTGAAACATGGAACATAATGCCAAAACCAAGCAGTTTTATTCTTTCCTAACCAGAGATGCTAACAAGATCTCACCCAAGGCCATACAGGCCTCATCGAGAGTAACAGGAAAGGCACTGCTGAGCCAGGGCTTGTTCCTCTGCCTTTCCACAGGTGGGATTCATTTGAGCTGAATGCTTTCAGCTCTTGAGGGATTCTCTTGTACAGAGGTAGCATGATAAATATAATGGAAAAGCTACAGGTTTGAAATCTAACTTGGTTATTGACTTGGAGGTGAAAGGCATTTCTATGGGGAGAAATTGCAACAGCTTTTAGGACCACTGACTACTTTTGATTTGTAATAAGATTTAGAGCATAGAGAGTCTCTAAGTTAAGAGCACAAGTTCAAGATCACAAGCTGACTCATGGACACTAAGCTATTTTGTATTTTCTGAAAGCACTGTTTTGAAAGCAGGTATAGTGTGAGAGTTATGTCCACTTGTAAAGGAAAGGAACAGTTTTTCCTGTAGCCTCAGAGAGCCTTAGTGGCTAAGTGGGTGAGAATTAGCCAGACTTACACCCAAAATGCTGCAAGGCTTGTTGCTGATCTTGACCCCTCATCTACAGAGGGCTTCATTACTTGTTCTCATCTATGTTCTGGAGCAATAAAAACAGGCATTTTTTTTGTTTCATAGTCACTGTAGTAGTTCTTCATCCCTCAAATTCACTGTCTAGCCACCAAAGAGAATAATTCTGTTTAATTTATCAATATACCTAGTAATTAATTGGGGTCATTCACTGTTGAATGAGCTGTACATTTGCACTTCTCCATTTCCTTTTTTGTTTTGCAAGATTGTTACAACAGATGTTAGCACTATCACTTTTTTTTTTTTTTTGAGATTATTTAGAAGTGGCCAAGAGTGAACAGAGTTGTACTTCTTGCCTATTCAAATTCAGAAATTGGCCTGTAGCCCAAACTTTTTCCTTTGGATTTTGTCAGGGCTTTTATAAACTAAATAGGAGAACTGGAGCTTTAGTGTTTCCAGAGTTTGTTAACATTTTATTTTTATGGATTCAAACATGTTACACTTGCATTTCAAGCCAGAGTTATAGTCTTACTTCTTGCAGGGGAAGACTTGACAGAAAAGCAGACACAGTTGCATTACTGGTTTTGTTGCTGGTGTTATGTGAATGTATAGATATCTACTTGCTGCCGTTAGCATTGTTGGGAGGAAGCTAAAGTGGAAACACAGAGCTAACTTGAGTCAGTTAAAAGACATTGCTAAGGTTCTTCCTGACAATTTTGCTGAGTTACATAGGTACAGCACTGTTTGTAAAGCTTCTACCTTGTGCCTCCCATAATGTACTGTTTCCTAACTTAATTTTTTTATTGAAATGTACTAACTTCATAAGTTAAGGTGGAATATTTTGGTTATTAATTTTGTCCGTCCAGTACTTCAGATTATAGTAACCTCCTTTGTTGTACTGCAGCTTTAACAAAATCTATCTGCCTGGACTGAGCTGTCCAAACCTAATCTCAAGCAGATTTATTTTTTGAGATGTTTAGCCAAAATAGGTCATTCACATCCTAGATCTGATTAAAAAAGAAACCACCCAAAAAAACCTTCAAAAACCCCCAGACACCCAATGAACAACCACAAACCCCAAACCTGGACTCCACAGAATTGAGGAAAAGCTACCTAAAGCTATGAATTGATTTAGCCTTTAGTTCTTCCTTTGAAATCTGCTCATATTTAGCAAAACAGTCCATCTGTGGAAAATTGCAGTGCATTTATGCTTAGTGGTGATGACTTCTGTGTTCAGCTGTTAAATTCCCCACAGGCTCTGTTGAGCATTTTGGAAGGTTTCTCCCCTAACCACAGCTTCCAGCAGGAGCAGCATGCACTGATCTGCTTAAGGGACAGGAGGGCAGTACTGCAGGGGGCTGTTCCCCCTGCAAAAGGGGCTGTAGGGCAAGAGTCTGGGGTGGGATGGGATGGGAGATGCTGTGTGAAATGGGAGGGGAAATGCTAATCGAGTTCAGTGTAACATAAGCTGGGTAGGAGGTAGGGGTCAAACAGCACTGGAAAAGGACTGGCTCATGTTGGGAGGGAAAGGGCTGGGCAGTAGAGCCAAGAGGGAGAACTGAAGCAGTATAGAGATGAAGAGCTGCCCTGTTGCAGGTGTGCACATGCATCTTGGGGCACTTGGACACTGCCTTGGAAAGCTGGACTCTACCTGGTTCATTCCTGTTGAGTTTCTTAGGGTGCCAGGCAAGGAAATGGTACTGTTTCTCACACATCATCCCTCATTGGATATTTTCATTATTCTGAATACACAGCTGAACAGTGAGGTTTGAGAGCCATACAAAGTATTCACAAATGCTGCTGAAGTCTCTCAGACCTGAGCCTTGTAAATAAAAGGATGTAACAATAAGAACAGAAGGAATAATTGACATCTTAAATTGATTGTCAATAAACACATTAATGATGAACTATTCAGCAGCTAAAATCAACAAGATCAAAGCCCACAGCATGTTCCATGAGTAGCCACTTATCTGTAAGGTCAGTATTAAATCATGGAAGACATAATTGCTCTATGATAATTTCAAGTTTGGCAAAATTTAAAAGACACATACTGCATAAAATTTACATGAATTAAATTTGTCTGAGTGCCAAGATGGGATACTGGTTGGAGTAGATGCTTTTTGGAATTCATACTACTTATTTTCTTGCTTTAATTTTGTTTTCATTGATTCCAGGAATAAAAAATTCCATCACTTTTGCGCTGCCTTTGTGCAGGGTACAGTTATCACCAGGCAGCCAATGATGTCACTCATGTGGGGGTAAATGAATTTGCATTAGCTTTACTTTACCTATCATGAGTAAAAATAATCCTGCAGGTGTTGTAACTGGACTTTGGTGCAGACTGGGAATATGTTTTGTTCCCTTCAACTGCAAAATCCACACTGCTGCATCTCTGCAGCTGTTGCTATATGAACTGGCCCAATTAAAGCAGTGAATGTTTAGCTACAGGGTATATGGAAGTTAATTGGAAGTCTCTGAATGGTTTAAGAGCCTCATGCAAGGAGATGCTATTGATAGTTCACATGAGCAGGATGGCACTGCTTGGTGCCTGAATGTCACGAGTTAAAAGTCAGAGGGCAAAAGGTTGGTCTCCGTTAAAGCCAGTGGACATTCTGCCATTGACTTCAACAAACACAGGATTTCTCCCTTAATTCTGTAACTTTGTTTAGGAGGGCAATGGTGTTGTACTTTTAATTCTTGTGGCTTCAGCGAGAGTCTGTATTCCAAAAGCTTTTAGATTTTTTATTTAGTCTGATGGTGTTTTGTGGGAAACTAAATTGGAAGTGTATTTAAGGGCCCCAGGGACCTGCTCTGGTGAACTGCATCAGGAGAAGCTGAACATCTGCTTGATGCCTGGACACAGCTTTAGCAGAACTCCTAATCATTCAAAAGAAATTGCAGAAAATCTGTTTGCTTTTAAATTTCAAACCTCATCACTCAAACTTTAAGTTTTAATGTCCTTACATACAAATTTTTTTAAAAAGTAAAAAAACTCAATACAAAATATTTACCACCGAGGCAGAAAATATATAAAAGAGGAAGGGAAAGATAGTCAAGCAGTTTTGCAATTTTAGGGTGGTTTTACACAAAGGAAAATTCAAAACTGATTTCTGGAATATAACAAAAACGTGCATCATACTAACATGAAGATGTTTTAACAGTGATTGTGTTGAGTTAACAAACACCTGGTTTATCAGTTCTATTTCACATGTGAAATAAAATGGACTTTATAGTAAATAGATCTTTTTAATTTCAATTAACAATTTTTTACTATAAGGAAAATGTACAGAATTTGTGTGGAAATCCATGTCCTATGTTTACTCAAATACAGAAAATACTTTGCTGCAAACTTTTAAATATAATAAAATGCATTTAATAGCAATCTTTTGTGGTATCATCATTATTTATGAACATAACATTCAAAATACGGAAATTCAGTTGTGGATCAAAATGACCATAAAAACAGTAACCTAAAGAACCTTATAAACATGTCAACAGCCATCATTTATCTTAGATGGCTCATACCAATGTAAAAAACATATAAAATGTAGAATAATTCTCAACATATGGTTTACTTTGTTGCATTGTTCCTACATATTATTTGTGTTAAAATCCAGAAAATTATATTATGAAGAGAATATTGGGGTTTGTTTATTAAACTAAAGTACAGGTTAAAGTCATTCTTTTCTTGTGATGAACATATACCAACAGTGATTAAAAAATAAACATTTATTTACAAAATATTGATGCATACATATTACACAAGTCAGTTATATCAAAGTGGTTTTTAAACAATATCTGTAGCAACCAACTATTTGCATTGGTTTACCATAGTGCAAACGGTAATGTTGCAAAGGCAGGTTAAAATGTGGGATTGCAATTTGAATGTTGGATTTCTCTGCTGCCTTCTGTTTTTCTATGTCTAGAAAACTATTCCTTTTCATTTAAAAAATATCTATTTCTTGCGAATGTTGAGTAGTGTACCTGAGGATAGGGCAAATTTGTTATTAAGCCTAAATTCTTTCACTTATATAACTATCTTTCTATTTACTCAGCCTGCTTACATAGCACCATTGCCATTGATTGCTAACAGACTAATGAGAAAAAGGAATGGAAACACGCTAAATACACTATGCCATCCCTAATTTCAGGGTTTGTCCGTTTATGTGGAATTTCATCTGATACATTTCACAAGTCTGCACTATATATTCAAGTGTTTAAGGATGATTCTGGTGGTATTGTGTAGTGGCATATATGTTACCAGTATATATGTTCCTGTAAATATGGTATTAAGTGAAGCTGTGAAGAAAGGAACCTAAAAGCCTGCTCCTTCTGTCCTCAGGTGAGAAGGAGCTTGCTTTTGATTACCAATGTGTACTGAAACCTGCATATAAATTTGCATCCAAATGACTGAATATTGATTCCCTCATAATGTGAGAACTTAGTGGATTAAATCCGGTGATTTTGATTGTAGCTTTTCTCTTTTGCTGGCTCACAAGCAGCCATCAGGTAATTACATTGTCCTTTAGTTCACATTCTGTAATTGCTGCTGGTAGCACACAGGAGGTCGGCAATGCCTTGTGTACGTAACTTCACAGTTTGAAACACTGGTGAGGGGGTATAACTTTT
>VXBC01002294.1:1408473-1438442 GCA_013399945.1 Ploceus nigricollis
TTTTTTTTTTTTTTTTTTTTTTTTTCCTTTTTTTTTTTTTTTTTTTTTTTTTTTTGGTAGCTTCCACGATGTGTGAAGCGGTGGATCTGACGAGGATCTCATGAGCACCCGCAGCGATCTACAACCATGGCTGGTATCTTGCCGTAGATGATTTGTTCTTTGCCGTTGAAGTACAGCATATTGATGGGGGACATCTTGGTGGGCGTGCAGCAAGGGCCTGCCGAGCCTCTGGGGTTGGCTTGGTGCACCAGGTGGGTGTGTGGGTACTTTTGTAAAAACACAAATTCACATTCTCCGGAGCAATAATTCGCTTTGTATCTTTTAGGAGCGATAATCCAATCCCAACCGAAAGCTTCGAAATCCACCGTCAGCGGGTAGCGGCAACATCGGGATTCTGTCGAGTGCTCATCACAATCGAGACCGAAATCTCTGCGGGACCGTTTTGGTGTGTCTGTAACTCTGACCTCTAAAAATGGGTTCTGTGAGAAGAGGAGAAGGAATTGGAATAATTTCTGAGGTAAGCCCAAGTTCACTAAAAACATGCAAACAGTATTTCAGATGTAATGTATCAAATGAATATTCTGAAATGAAATTTGCAAACAAAATTTGACCTGCAATTCTGTTATAGTTATCTCTGCATTTCCCTGCTGTTTCTCTGTACAGAGCTTTAATACCTGAGTATTTGTCCCTGAAATCACCACTGTCTCAGTGCTAACATTCTAACTGCTATAAGAACATTTCAGAAATTTGGAGGATGCTAGATTTTTGCTTTTGATGTAGATTTTTTTTTTAGTTTGTTTTAAACTCCATAATAAGAGCTTTTGTGAATCCTTCTGAAATTCCCTTCATTAAAATCATATTGAATTCAGGCTTTCTGGATATCAAGGAAAGTTTTTTGTCCAGACCACGGAGGATGAAAATTGCTCCTCTATTGCTGCCATGCTTGAATGACTCTATGACTGAATGAATTTGGAGGGGCAGCTAAATATTTTGACTCCTGTAAGAGTCCTGTAGCCAGGAATGTATTTTTGGCAGGTCCCTGAGCCACATGCCTTCTACGGAAGGTGTATTTCCATAGTCACCAACTGAGACTAGAAGGAAATTGCAACCTCCACGACTGCGACTTTGAAAAAGTTCCCAAAGTTGCTGCCTTCCACACACTGATTTCTGCCCATTGTGTTGGTGTGGCACTGATGGGGCCATACCATGGAGACCATTCCTCAGGAATAACAGCCCAGCTAACTTTGTTACACAGGTTTCCTTCTCCCCAGATACCTGCGAGCTGTGGAGCTGCTTGAAGTGCCTTTTCCAAAGGTAAATTATATGGGGAGGTGTTTGGTGAGAGGAGCACCCCTGTACTGGGAGGGGAGCTGCTGGAGAGGAGCTGGGGAGAAGAGCGATTTCCTCTCCCGTTATCAGCTGTGCCTCTAACCCTTCTCTGCCACTGAAATGTTTATTTATAAATTATGATAGCTGTGGGTTATCTGTATGTATCATCATTTGAATGGATGGAGGTGGTGAGGACATTCCTGATCATGATATCCAGCAGGCCTGTTTCAAATACAGGAGATCCACATTTATATTGGATGTACAATGAAGATATCACAGAGGTTTTTTTTTTAAGCACTTTTAAATTATATTATACTGCTGTGAAGTTAAATGTTGCATAAATATGGTTGGACACAATGGTCTTCTCCAACCTAAATATTTCTATGTTTCTGTGATCAAGAGATTCGTCTACTACATAGAAGTAAAAGTCGAATAATATTCTTCGTACTTTATTCAAAAGGAGGTATCACTTGGTTGTGATAAGTTTAGAAATTTGTATGGGTTGTAGATGATCAGTGATTTACAGAAACAAATAGCAAGGTAAATGTTTCACTTCAGGTTTACTTCAGGTGTACTTGCAGGTACATTTCAGATTTAATTTGTTCATCTGTTCTTATAAAAACAAACCAGATAGTTATTTTGTGCACTTTCTTATCATCATGACTCAATTATTGTATTAAGCAGAATTTCTCTATTCAGACACTACTGATAGGTAGAATCATGCACTCTACCAAATACTGAAAGGTAAAGAACTTAACGTTATGATGATCTGTTCTCACCTTCATAAAGAGAAAATTGTTGTTGTTAATAGAAAATATATGCATAGAGAGTATGTAGGAACTCCCTTGCCTTCTCAGCAATATTGGAGGCATCTTTCCCAACCAGTAAAAGAATCTAAAGACTGTTCTTTAACTTTATGTGAAATAGCTGCTTATTAAGCAGTATTTGCCCTCAAAATTGAAAACAATGTTACTCTGATAGTATCATTCATTAACTGCCAAAACTTTTTCTAGTTCATGCCTCACAATGTCTCTCTGAAATATGGCAATTTCTCTCAATTTTTTAGATAGGGAAATGGAGGCAGAGGAAAGCTATTGATTTTTGGCATGGTCAGAGAGCAAAGAATGAAAGAATTGGATATACAGAACTTTTATCTTCCATTCCCTAAACAATGCATCCATTTTATCCTTAAAACAGAGCTTAAATGCTTCTCAATGAAATGGGATTTTTCTAAATAGACTTACCAATCCATCTTCCCCCGGTCCAGGGAAAGTTACAGCAAGGTTCCGTCCGTTCTCATCAAAAGCTTTTATTTCGATGCCTAAATTGGATTCAGGCTGTTTGAGCCAATTTTGCAACACTGTCTTCACATCAATGCTCTGCCAAATACCGGTGCCTGGGTTCATGTCAAGTTTCAAAGATCGAATTCCAGTATATCTTGTACCATCTTTCATGGGCTTAATAAGTCTCAGGATCTGCACAAACACCGTTGTAGGTTTTTGGACTTGCCTCAAGTATATCCACAATTGTGCTTTTACTACTTTGTTATATTGTATTTTAGAGCTAAACTTAAAGAAGCAACATTTTGGTTTTCCCTCCATTTGTACAAGAAAATCAGCTATAAATGAATGGAAAGAACAGATTACTGAACAGGGAACAACAAAAAACATGTATATAAACCTGACTATTTTTTGCAGACTGTATAAAAAATATTACAATATGTTATAAAGACTACCAGTAACAAAGTGGATTTAACTTAATTAATTTTCTATGGTTTACACTCTACAGCAACTTTAGTGGATGTCAACAAAATTACTCTCTCGCCTACTACCAATTCACTTCTGCTGGTCACCTACTGAGGACCTTCATAAGGCATGCAGAATAGCAACTTTGCATAAGCTGACTCAACACGTGTGTGGTGATCCAGCTATTTCTAATTTACTCCAAAGCCTCAGCCTGCTGCAGACCATACAGCCCTGAGCACACTGCACAAACACATTTCTTTTCTCAGTGGGAAGAAAATAATTGAGGGGATTAATATAAGGATCATTTTGTTTTCATTTGAATAATATTAGAGGAAAGTCACGTGCAGTGCTGCGTTCCTCCTTCCTGTAGCCTACGATGCAGCTGTCATACCTAGTCATGGCAATATCTTTCCATGCCAGGATAAAATGAGTAGTACTAATCCTAAATGGTGCAGGACTTTAACGTTCATAAATCTCATCACTTAAGATACCTGTCTCTTTAGTGCATTTAAAATAGCTCAAGGGCTTTTTATAAGAAGTAGGAAATGAACTCAGAGCAATCAAATACAACTACTTTTCTTGTCACTGTAAATATGCAGCAGTTTGATTAAAAATAGTTATAAAGCCTTGAACATAAAAGTCTGGAATAAAAATGCAGGCAGATCTCAGCTTTGTTATAAGGCTGCAGTAAAATAATGCTATTAAGTGCCCATCTTAATAATTACTAGAGTTGAAAAATTTCACCGAAAAATTTACTTTTTCATCAGTGGGCTCATTTTTAGCTGGTGAGAGCAGCTGATATTATTCTAGTCTGCTTATCATAATGATATCTGTAACTGCTAACATGCCTTATATGTCCTGTCATATTTTTCCTTTTTGACATCATATTCATAAGTGTTATTTAAAAAAACAGCTGCCATAGTCAAATACTTTAGCTGATGAAGAACATAAGATACTACAGTATTAGCTGTGCAAAAGATACTTGATAGGAGGCATAGCAGATGTTTAGCACTCGGAAGATAACTCAGAATCTGCTCATTCAGTAAATGCCTTCATTCTTCCTTGGCACGATTACATGAGCTGATTGCTATAGCACGGACATTTTTACATTTAATCTGTTGCACACATATTTGCTTTAAATATATAGTTTTAACTCTGAGGTGGGTGGTGCTAGTTTATGGGATCAGCAAAGAGGCAAGAATTTAACTCTCTGCTTGCACTTGCTGTAGCATGTTGCAGTTAGGTAGGTGTAGTGCTCTAAGCTGCATTTTTGTTGATTTCTATTGCTTCTAAAAATACTGGCCAGTGAAACCTCTCTCACAAAACTATAGTTCTCTCGTTATCTGCACTTGTACTTTATATTTGCGAGAGGAAATGCCCCGAGTGCTGCAGATAATGAAGTTGACTAAACTGCAGATCTCCCTTTGCTTTCTAAGGCAATGGGCAAATCCTAAGCGCTACAGGGCACACACATTATAAGGAGCTGAAAACTGAACAGTAAAACAAAGGATTGCCACACGGTCATCTGAACCTGGCTCAAATTCTTTAGAAATAACGCTCTCCTCCCTCCAGCAGACTTCAGCCAGCAGCCTGTTGGGAGAGCCTGAGGAGGAGTTGTGTGGCTCTACAGCAGGGAGACAACTCTCTCGGAGGGGCAGTGGGAGGTGAAAGAAGCAGGGTTACTTACACTCTGTAGGCATTGTGATAATCGTTTCGGTGGTGGCATGATAGTCATCATCTTCCAAAGAGCCATCGCTACTGTCATCTCTCTGCACATCATACTGATCAATCAGTTCCTGCAGTGGAGGAGCCTTGGGTAAAAGTTGTTTAATAACATCCCTGCTAATGTTAGGAGCTTGTTCCAGACGCAGTTTGCTGAGGATTTGAATTTTTATGGCTTCTATTCTGGAAGATTTTGTATTCTGTCTCCATGTACAAGCATTGCACAGTCCGTCCTTTTCAGCGTTCTCTGCGGGCTGACTACTGTCATCAAGAGCCACCGGATCAACTGAAATCAGCATGAACAGGTAAATAGAAGCATAGAGCACTAGCTTTTGCATGATCTCACATTCAGTGCAGCACTTTTCCCTTCTTTTTTTTCCCCCTCCCCCTTTCCCTTTCAGTACTAAACAGATCCGTGAAAGCAAATGCAGTCTGAGAGACAGCTTGCCACACTGGTGTACCTTATATATTCCAAGGGGGCTTTTTATACTCCAACTTTGATTAGGCTCATGTCGTCAAACCCGACGATTGGTTGCTGTCCCAACAATGAATGTGGCTGTCAGAGGGTAAAGCCCTGTCGATCACAAGTCACTAGACAGCGTTTAGTTACAGCCAAGGGTGAACTGATTTATCTGGGTACTTCGCAGAGGATATGCCTTCACATTCTGAAAGGATATATTTCCAAGTATTGTGGGCAGCAGTACTGAAAGACAGCACTGTCATTCTTAAATATTATACCAACTCTGTGCTTGTACTATGAATCAAGAGAAACCTTGCTCTAAACTTGCTTTAGGCTTCTACCAATCTTTCTGACTTGAAAGTTTGTTCTATTTAAAAGAAAATCCCGAGGGGTTACTTTTAGCAAGCAGGAAAATTGTACTTAAGAAATGGATTGCAATGAGTACTAATTTATGTTGTTTAACAATTGATATATATTTAGCAGTTCCTATTTCAGAAAACCTTACTGGGTTTTCCTAGACACTAGCTAAAGCAGTATTGGAGGTTTTGTGCATATGTGACACTATGCAAATGCCTGTCTTATTTGTTTACCCCTTTAGCATGCACCAAAATCCACAGAACAAATCCTTTACTGAATTAACAGTCAGTAATGAAAAACGAGTCTGTCCCCTCTTCATGCTGTCACCAGAGTCCTGGGCAGTAAATTAAGTATCTTCAGTAGCAAAGGTATTTTTATGGAATATCTTTAGCTACTCACTCTAATATTACACAGGAGTAGTTCGACTTGTTTTTTTCATTATTAGTGAAAGCATTAAAAGACTTAAAATATTTAAATCTCTACTGTGTATTTATCTTCATTTTCTATGTAACCTTTTCTTTCTCTTTAAAATATGTCTGTATTATGCCAGCTTAAGTGATATCTCTGTGCTTTATTACTTTCTACTCAAATACTTAGAAATTCTCTTATGTCCTGCTTATGTGTTAAAAAATACAGTTTTAATATGCTTTCTGCATAAGAGAGATATATCTCTGTGTGATTGCATAGGTTATGGCTTATAAAATCTTACATTTGATCGTAAAATCAAATGTAGTTCACATTTGATGAGCTGTTAGCAATAATTATGGAACACACACTTAGTGAGGGAGGTGAGGGGGTTACTGCTCAACACAGGCTGCATGTCACAGCAAACAGAAGCCCTGGAACTGGTATGTATTGTACATATTTGTATATTTGGAATCTGTGTATTACAGCAAAGGGAAATCCTATAATTTCATGCAATATGCCAAAGTTTGCCTAAGTTAGGACTGAATTTTCAGTTTCTTACAGAGTTTCTTTTCTTTTCCCATTCTAAGTACACCTAAAAATATGTCAGACAAGGGGTTTTGCACATGTTCATGTAGGAAAAACATTGGTATAAGGAAAGATGTGGACAGAACTCTCAAATTTTTTTTTTTCTGCCTGGTCATTCACATTCTTTTTGTATTGCCTCTCCAGGGCATGCAAATTCACTGTATACCACAGAACTGAGCCTAATATTCAGCTCATAACCAGTGACATAGATCACAATTATTCAATTGAAATTGGTCATCCTGCCCTGATGTAAAGTTGATGCAAGTGATAGGTGTATCATGCTCACACATTCCAGGCATATAGCTTTAGGGTCAGACCCTGGTATTCTGATTTTAGCCAAAACCCATGTTTAAAGCAAGCAGTTTGCTGCCTTAGCTCTTGAGCATTTGATTTTTACACAGAGACGATGCAGCTACTTTCAACATGTGGTAACACAAATGGGCCGTGGTTCACTGGAACAAGAAGTCAGGAGTTTGCAGTGCAGACTGCCTGCCATGCTTATAACATCTTTAAAACAGACTCTTAGTGTGTTTCAAGTGCTAGAAATGTGTTTTTATGGAACATGCATAGGATGATTCACAGTAAGAATCTTTCTGAAAAGCACTGACCTGTTAGTGAATTTTGGGGAGATTTAAGTTGGGGGTTGTTTACTATTTCTACAGTTAATGTCATAATAAAATTATTTTTAATTATTTCTTTATTTTAAACTAAGCTTAACCGTATGGCTATAGAAGGGAATCTACCCCAAGTGGAAAGATCAACAGCTACCAGGTTTCACCCAGAAGCAGTTTAAGATAATGATCCATCAATAATGATGGAAATAATGATGCAGTCATTGATATGAAAGTAATTCAGTGTTCTGGCAGACCATGGCTAAAAGCCACTCATGAGGGAGAGGAGCAAGAGAGGTGTTCAGCAAAGCAGTGGCTCAGCACTGTGATCCTTTTGGGCTGTGCTCTGCAGCCACACTGGGACCTCAACTGCTCCTTCTCCTGCCAGTCCTCCTGCTCTGGCTGGCCAGCGTGAAGATGCAGAGCTTCAAGGTTCTTTTCCCAATCTTCTGCAGAGAGTCCATTAATCTGCAAGCAAGAGTCCCTTTGCTCCTTTCTGTGCAGCATTTAGTTATGGCTGCAGGGCCAAGGCCCTCTCCTGTAAGCCCAAAACCCCAGGGAGCTCAGAGCAAGGGCTCAGGTGACACGTGGTGGCAAACAGACCCTGCTGAGCACCCCTGTTTAGGAGGCAGCAATAGCAGCTGCAGTGGTGACACAGGGACTGGAGGTGACAAAAGCACCCCAGAATTCACCAGCAGCTGCGTAACAGAGAGCGGTATTTCCATTTCCCTCATAAAATGCATTTCATAGGTACTGTGAATAACTCCAGGCTGTTAGTAGAATACTTTTCATTTTTTCTGGTTGCTGACTTATCTTTTTTTTTTCTCTGAAATTGCAAGAATTTAGGGAAGAGCACAAAGAGTTGCACTTGATCAGGAGCTATTGAAGGATCTAATTGATTAGACAATAATAATAGAATATGTGATTTATTTTTCTGTCTGACTGGCATTGTAGTGTTTTTGGAAAAACTGTGATGACTACAAGTGATGAAAAGTGATGACTACAGAAGTAGGTGATAGAAGATAAAAAAAATAAGTGATGAAGAGACCAGGTAAAAGTTATTCTAAAATTTATTAGGCAAAAAATATTTTTAAAAACCCCAACAACAACAAAAACCCTAACACATTATCACTAGCAAAACTAAAGAAGAGTTAAAAATGAAATGCACATCTTACTGAACTTTATGGCATTTTAATATTATCTTTGGGATTTGTGTCATTCTACCCGTTGTGCCTGCCAATAGTGAATAGTATTCCCAATCCTGACTATGCGAAGATCATGGCTCAGGCCCCCAAAATCAAGCACTGCAAGAATGTTCCTTTGTAAAGGAAAAAGGCATACATCTGTCTACCTGGCAACTTCTCCTCTACTTTCCCCCTTCCACCACGAGCTTTTGGAAAACCTTAAAAAAAAGTTGAAAAAAAAGTTGAAAAAAATGGAAAAGAACCCAAACCCACCCCTACAAATTTGATAAAGAGGTTTCAAAGACATGCTGTAACTGCAAGTTATGTGGAAAAACAGTGACTGTGCAGAGGAAAAGGAGATTACTAATGCCCTCCCTGAGGAGAAGGCAAGCAGAGCCCAAGCATTACCCATCCTTTTTGGCAGGCTCTCGTTAGCCAGAGAGCTCGTGCTCCCTCGGCAGCGCTCAGCACGCTGCTCGCCCTGCAGCATCCGCAGCCCGTCACCCCTGCCCGACCAGCAGCGCCCAGGGACAGCCAGCTGAGAGCTCAGCTTGTTTTGGGGGAGGACCAAACGGACATGGAAGGCAACCAGGATATTTCTGAGAAAAGGGAGAGTTACAGGAGTGTGAAGGAGCTGCTTTCCTGGCAGGGGAGGAAAGGGACATGGGTTATAACCCTGCCAGTAACTGGACGACTTCATCCTGCTGTGGGCTACATTTTCAAACACTTCCTTACAGCCTGCAGGACCAGAAATTCACTTTTCTTTATTCTGTTGTTTAAGTTAAATAAAATAGTTCTCATAGAGTCACCTCAGAAGGCAGAACTGGAAGAAACAAAGCAGGTGTAGCAAAATGCACTGTAAATCTGTGATTGCTATTTATGTTGATGTCAAGTCCTACCTCTGAACCAGTTGGCTTCTCTCCCTGATTTGCTTATAAGGAAGAGATAACATTCCTCCTGAGCTGCTGAGGAAGGTACTAATTGAGTAAGCTTTTCTCTCACTTTTGTCAGCACAAAGCCTAAATTCAAGAATAGCAAAATGAAATGGATAGAAAACTCCATTTTAAATCTTTTTGGACTAGACTCATCTCTCTCCTTGCTGTTATAAGCTGGAAATAATGTTTGTACAGTTATTTTGTTTGGAACAGTTAAATTTGAATAGAAAAATTCAGACATATCATAAAATGTATTGGAGTTAAGGTGTTTCAAGTGCTTAACTATGAGTCCAGCTCACCAGGTGCTTTCTCTTAGCCATCTGAATCACAAGATAAATGCATTACTTTGAAGCATGACACAGATATAAGACCATACCTATAAAACACCTAGAAAGAACTCTTGCAATAACAAAATGCCTATGGAAACACCATCCCAATTACATTATGTAAATGCATCTAATTTAAGGCAAACAAAGCCACTTTTAAACTTAACTCATTACCATGAACTAAAATATGAAAGCTGTAACTCATGTGAGTTCTTGCTCTGGAACAAATGGCCTGAGTTTGTCCTTTGCTATACTTCTTTTTTTACCCCTAAAAAAGTAGTCATATATAACCTTCTAAACATTCTGCTGTATCAGCTACTGGAAGTCAACTTCATAAATGTTCATGGTATGAATATTTAACTCCCTCAGCTTACCAAGAAAGAAATCCACATTGGTTTTACCAGTTCTGAGTAGAGGTTTTTCATCCTATTTCACACAGGAGAAGGACAGGTGTGGCTCCGAGTATGGATGCCTTGGTACACTGACATCTGGATGGGGTATCCTGCAACTCCTTCTCAACCCCTGCTGGCAGGTGCCTTTCCCATGAAGACTAAGATGTTCAGCAATTTGGGATTTTGAATGGTCTCCCCCGAGGTGTCCTTGGGTCTGTGGTTTGACTACCAGGACAAAATGGCAGATGGTTTCCTCCACTCAGAAGCCGGGAGGGTTGCACTAGTGAGGTCTGCCTGCTAAGGAGTGTCTCACAAGCCATGGTATGCAATTGTGCAATGGATAAAATGGGGGAAATAGGTAAAACTGGTGGCAAAGGGCTGCTGTGGCCATTTCAGCCCATGATACACCTCTCAGCTTGCCCAAGAGATGCTGCTGAATGTAGGCTTTGGGGAAGTTGTTACCTTCAGCTTCTGGCCATCTCCCTCTCCTCCCTGCAGCTTTTGTGTTGCCATGTGTAATTGTGCCTGTGGAATTAGGCCAAAAATGCCCTGTTGCTTTTTCCTCTTCTGCATGTTCCTACACTTTGCTCCAGAACCAACCTGATATAATAGTTGAAATGAAACCTAGAAACAAATAGGGAAGTACATTAAGTTCATTAAAAGCTTTTAAGGAAGAATGCAGTTATAATGAAAGCTTCCAGTTTTTTTTAGTTCCTTTGTGTTCAGAATTTTATTCTGCAGCCTTTACTACGGTGCCTATATATCTTGTAAAAGAGCCCTGTTAAATATCTACTTAATTCTAAGGGTTCTGCCCTTCTTAAAGGATGCTGTCTTTTCTTTCTTTTCTTTACAGCTGTAGGTTTTCTGCTTCTACCCAAAATTCCTGACGCTCATCCTGACTTTCATCTTCAACGTCTTTTAAAATAGCTGCGTCAGCTGCTGCATCGCTGATGGGAAACCTTGGATTCCTCTCAAGAGCTGTTACCGTGCTTGGAGAGGTTTCACTTGTGCATTTGCACAATCAAAGTGCTTGAAATACCAAAATACTTTGTCTCAGCATCACTAGCTACAAGAATGCTTGTATTTTCTCCGAGGCACAGCTCTACGGAGGGGATTTTCACCCCAGGAGGTCAGTGATTTTGTGTGAGTGGCCTGTCCTCTGCTGGGTTCTTCTGGAACAGCATCTGCTGGGAAGCGAGGGCCGCTGCTCTGAAGTCTTTTTGCTTTTCCTGTTTCTTTTTACTTTTCTTTTTTTTTCTTTTTTTTTCTTTTTTCTTTTTTTTTTTTTTAATACATAAGGGGTTTAAACTCTCTGGTGTTCCCATCTTGGCTCTGATCACCTGACAGTCCCCTTGACTCATCTCTGTAGACTTCAAGTGTGCTCCAGCACAACCAGTGTGTCTTGGAGTCACCAGCTCAGGGCTCTCACTTGTATCCCATCCCTCTAACCCTGGCATGTCATCCCACAACTTGTTATGGTCAATCCTGATGTTATCCCCTCTCCCTTCAAGTCTAGTTCAAAGCTCTGTCAATCAGCCCTGCTGGCTCATAAGCAAAGACCTTTGAGGAAGGTGAATTCCATCAATAAGATGAAGTTAATGGCAAAATTAAGCTTTTTTCCTTTCTGCCATGTGCTGGTCTATGGTCAGCTTTAGACAGGCTAATTTGAGGGAAATGTTTCTAGGATTGAATGAAAAGTGGTGATAACATTCTCCTAGAAATCAAGCAACGTTCAGATCTGCAGTCATCCAAGAAAGCCTTTGAATCTGGCATATTCATCAGCAAAGGTCAAATTTACAATTTAGAGCTGGGCTGCCTGATTCAACACTGGCATTAAAAATGCTGGTAATGAAAATTTTTAATAACCCTATAGAAAAAATGAATCAGCTATTTTCTTATGGTGAAACATAATATATTACAAACATATAACCCTACAAATCATTTAATGTCGTAAGTGTGTTATGGGAAAAAGCAGGCACAAAAGGCTGTGGTTTCTGAGGAAGCTGCTTCTTTTAAAGTAAGACCACAAAGAATCAGGTATTTATGAAAACCCCTGTACAAAATAATGCAGAGACAGGAAATCACATAAGCTGCTTTAGGGTTTTAGAAGACAAAGAGCAGATCAGAGACTGCATAAAATTTCTTGATGTATTTGATTCTCATTTGGAGGAAAAGAACATAAATTAGGTACCTTTAAAGGATTTTCACATAACTACTACAACTGTTTAAAAGTGTTGGGACATCCAAGAAGAAACTCAGCTTTTACTCCCCCTGCTTTATTTATATCTTTCCTTATTTGTTGTTTACTCCCTGTTGATGCAGTAAAGATGTTCCCTATTTATGAGCTCCATTATGAAGCATCACATAAGAGTATCAGCTGAAGGAAAGCTGCCTATACTGGCTAAAGCTTTAGCTTTACTGCCCTTTTCTCTTGGGAATTGCCTCTGGCTGCTCTAGCAGACACTTCCAATTCCTAACAATTTTAAAGGCTGATGCTCTAAAAATTTACAAGTTTGCTTTTGGTTTTTGGTTTTTATCCTTGGGATTTCAAGTTTTTCTCTCCCATCAGCCTGCTAGTTGGCAGCATTAGCTAACAGGTTGATAGGAAACAAGGATAAACCACAAGGGAATTGCCTGTTTGGGGGTTTTTTACCTTCAGTAACAGACTTTCAAACCCCCTCTACCATTCTGCAGAGTGATAAAACTACTTAAGAATTAACTCTTCACAGCAACTATTGCTGTATCCATGGCTATATGCCCTACAATCATGGAAATCATGTAAAGATTTTATACTCTCTGTTGACTATGCTTAAAAATTGGAATTCACATAGGAAATCTGAAATTGTTACAGTGGCTGTTGCTTCAAAGTTTAAAGATGTCCCAGCATAATGAAGGCTGGAGAATGGCTTTTAGTGAGTAGATCTGGAAGAGTTAATGGAGAAGAATATTCCATGGATACCCAGATTAATGGATACAGAGTTATTTGTTTGCTACTGACTTTGTGATAACTACACAAAGCTTTTTTTATGTCAAGTGAACTTTGTGCTAGGGGTTTTCCAGTACATAAATCTGATGAACTTCACAACTGCTTCTGATGTTTTGAGAAGAAAAAAGACTTGCTGCATACAAAGCTGAGGTTATGATCAATTAAAAATATAATCACTTGACCAAACTTAAGGCTTTCCAGATCATACTAATAAAAGAGATTGATGGTACAATTAGGAATGCAATGCAAAATGGAAATAAAATTGACTACATCAAATTACTTTATGATACTTTCTACAATTTACTGAAGTAGCTCAACATTAAGAAATGGAAGCATTTTGTCCAAAGCCTCTAGAACAAAGGAAAATTAATGAATAACTATTGAATTGTGCAGTTGCCTGCTTCAGTATTTCTAAACCTTAATTGATGTATCTAATGATTTATATGAGTAACTCTGAGAAAGCAGTGTGGTAAATTTTAACATCCCAGTAATAACTTGGTAGAGAGGAATTGCTTCACTAGATCCTAAATTGTGTTAAAAGTTACTATATTGGTATACTTGTAGTTATAGGGTTTTTGTACATCTATTCCACATAGATATATTTAATTAGACATTCAAGTGAAAGAGCAGTTTCTGCTGAAAAGCTTTCTCATTGCACTGGCTGGTTTGAGAAATGAGATTTCCTTTCTGTATAGCCCTTTCTTCACATCAGTCAATCAGGCATTAGCTAGGGGATCGTAATGGCACAAAACACTTTCCACAGCTGTGCTACCTGACAAATTCTGAATGTTTCTTACAATAAATTGGATTTATCAAAATAATGTGAAGGAATTACTTACTTCAGTATGGATCTGGAATGGTATGAAATGTGTATTTACAGTTCATATAGGAATAATGCTGTACTTAGAAATGGTAATTATTTAGTGATAGGAACATCTTGCACTTTGGGCTAACATTTCAAGTCACCTGATATTGATAAAAATTAATAATTTTAATAATAACTCAGATTAACAGGTTTTGGTTTTTTTTTTAATTTCAACATCACTGTATAGGGCTAAATTTCATGTTCTTTCAGCCATTTAGAAGTTATAAAGAGTTACAAGAAGAGGAAAGCTGGTAGGCAATTTTGTAGCCTCTTCTGTGAATAATTTTGAAACAAGCATATTACACGGGAAAGGATGTTAGTTTTGCATTATGATGTGCTGTGTTTCAAGAAGCTCTTTGAATGCCCCCAAGCTGTGTTAGCTCAGAGTGAAACAGAACAGTGCAGCAAGTACAAACTCGGAGGATAATACCAGCAAATACCACTGCATAGCACAGAACTTCATTTTTATTTTCTAGAGAGAATCTAATTGAAAAGTGTTTTTCACAATAATGGTGTCATTTGTGGTTTGCCGACAGTGACAAAGTCACATCTGTCAGTAATTTCTCCATACAGCAAGGTATGAGGTGTGTTCTTTTTAGTTAGCTTGTAAAGGATTAGAGCCCCAGAATGCTCTGAGTGTTTGCAGCATTTGGAAAGGGTTTTTCTTCCTGAAAACAGCCATCTTCCTAAGCTGGAGCATTGGAGCCAGTCATTGGGGTTGAGCTGCTCTTTGGGAGCTGGCATTAATATGCAGTTCCTACAACACACCCGTCATGCTTTATGCACCTCTTCCCTCTCAAATGAGTGTGTTTGCCATCTGCAGTGTATAAATCACAGTCAGCCTTTCCCATATCCTTCTTCCTTGGGAAAATACCAGGCACTGGGACCAGAGCGTGGCTGGCTGGATGCTTGTGCTGGAAGGAAGGGCAATCAGGGAACCCCCACCCTTACCAGAAACACACCAAAGGATCACCTCACATGAGAAGGGTCATGGTGGCCTGGCCAAACCTTTCCTCTTTCTGTACAGAATTAGAAAAAACAGCCAATGGTACAGGGGGGTGTTTCCACCTCAGTTTCCTCACAGTACTGTCCCCATGGACACAAGAACACACAGCACAAGCATTCCCAATCCTAGGAATTTGTGGAGGTTAAGGGGAGACCAGCATGCCCTCTGCAGCTGCCTGGTTTGTGAAGTAACAGCTATGGAGCATGGGAATGGTGGCTCCCAGCTGCAGATTGTGGTGATGCTAAACAAATATTTTTCCATCTTCAAGCAGTGAATGGAGCTTGGAGTGTATTATTTGGGCTTTAATTTGGGGGAAATCAGATTTCCTCTGAGGACAAGTACATTTTCCAGCTTTGCCTTGAGACACGCTTTCATCACATTCTTTATTCCTGAGAAGTGCCAAGAAGGGAACCACAGGCAAGGGAAAAAATGAGGACCTGGAACCAGCTTGCTCAAATACACTGGCACTGGCTCAGCTCAGCTGGTGATGAAGGTTGATCTGAGACATGGCTAAAGAACTGAAATAATTTTTGTCCTATCTACACTGGTTCCTTTGCCCCCCCACAGCATAAGGGAAATATCTATCACAGTTTGCATCCAGGTAGTCCATTTACAAATTTCTGTGGCAGTTGCAGTAGCCATTATAAAATACAGTGGATTTGGTTTGGGGTTTTCCTGGAAAATCTCTTTTGGCACGCTACACAAGATAGAGTAAGAGCAGGTGTTTAAATAGAGAACCACAATAAAACACAAATCTTCTTAATGAGTTGTAATCAACCAGAAAGCTCATGGCGTTGGGGCAGTTCTTGTGAGTGTCTGAGGAGTCTCAGGCCTACAGAGCAGGCTTTGCATCCATAAGATGAAATCCTTTGGAGCCAGGAATTCAGGTTGCTTTCATTCCCCTTCAGACAAGCCTGGTAAGGTTTCTCTGCTTTGGTAACAATATAATGCAAATATCTTTTCAATATCTCATTGCTGACTCTTTGTATTCTTGGATCTAATTCGGCCATTTAGGGTCCTAAGCATTTAGGGTCCTAACATTCAGTTGATTTATATTTCTGTGCTTATTAATTGCTAATTCCATAAAATTTACGGGCTTCTTTCTCATCAGATTCAAGGGGCTTTATCCAGAGCTATGAAGGGAAACATGGCTACAGGGAATGCAAACTTTGTTACTTGAGCTGCTGTTCCCTCTTTTTCCATTCTCTCTTCTGGTTTTCACCATGGTCTTTTGTTTTCCAGGGAAACTGTCTTTAAGCTGCATGTTCTATGAAATATGTACTTTTCTGTTTACTGCTGTTTAATTAAGACCTCACCAATTTTGCCTGAGTCTGTGAATTGTTTGAATATAACCAGGTTCTTTGTTATATTACCAAAATCATGGGTGCTAGGAAACTGCATAATCCTCAAGGAATCTCAGCAAGCCTGCAAAATAATCTGCCACCTCACACCTTGAGCTCTGCTAAAGGCTGGCTTTAGTGTCAAAGCATGAGATCAAAAATCCTTTCCAAGCTTTGAGGTGTATACTGCAGTAAATCTGGGTGCTCTAAATCCATTATAATGGTGGCATCTCCTGTGAGCTCATTATGTATTAGGTATTGTCTTTTTAACCCCTATGGAGTGTCTTTTCTTTCCATTCCATTTTATGGTCTATACCTTTAAAAATTTATTTATTTTTATGAGAAATCAGTGATTTCTTATCTTCCTTCTCTGTTCCATGCATAACTTTAATTAATTTTGTTCTCTTTTTTTGCTATAGTAAATAGCTCTGCTTTTTAGGTATTGGTGCTTCAGCTCTGTATCATTCTTGTCTCCCTTCTCTAGGGTTACATTGCAAGGAGTTTCTTTCTCTGAAGATGGAGTAATCAACAATATTCTCCAAATACAGTATTTCTGGCAAGGTAACATATAAATTAGAGATGTGTAGATAAACCACAGCTATCCTATATTTACTCATTCTCCACACCAGTATTTGGAAGTTACAAAAAAAAGCACCTGCATGTTGAAGAGAAGTTTTTAATTAAACTATCCACAGTGGCATTTTCATTAAATAATAACAGTCTTTTAAAAAATAATAAACATGAAACCCTGTAAGCTTTGCAGGTAATTCAGTTGTTCCTCTGGGTGACTGAGTACTCTCAGCTGAACAGTTTGCTCCACAAGTTTGTCTGACTGGAAGGCAGAATGAAAGCATTTTTCTCAAAGTGCTTCCCATTTAGCTATGGCCAAACCTCATGAGAACTGTGGTTCTTAAAGAGCAGTACTAAATTATTCCACTTTGGGTGGTTCTGGCTACTTCTATAACATGGAAATGTCTTGACTCTACAACCAGATTTGCATAGGTTAGATTCATGCAAACAATGTATTATTAGAGGTTTTTTAAATCATGTAATAGTTTTAAATACTGCACTTGAGTTTACTGAGGTGATAATTAGAATACTAAATACTTCTATCAGTGGCATCCCTTAAATATAATTTAACAGTGGGTAAGAACCCAAAATTTTTCAAAGACAAGATTTTATTTCCTCTAGAAGATCTGAAATATACTTTTCCTCACAGAGTAAAAGTAAAATGTAACATTATTTTTACTACTACCCAGTGGTGTATCATGCAGCCAGTGTATACACCACCACCTGTGATTTTGCCTGCTGCATGCTCAGTGTTCAGGAAATAAGCTGGAATAAATTTATTTTCCATCTGCTGTATGCTTGAGTGTGGGAGCAGCGTGACTATATTTAAAGAAAATTCATAAGGAAAAAGAAGTGTTTCAGAGCTTAAATAAACAGACTTTGTTCATTTGACTGATGCTCAGTGATGACTTCTGGAATTGGCTGAGAACCTTCCAAAATGGCTTTTCATGGCTGTAGGACTGAGCTTGGGGGTTTTGATTTTGGGGAGGAGGGTGGGGTAAGGATACTATTCCAGTGCAATGGTATCATCATCAGTGTTCCTATGTAAACATTTCTAACACCATCAAATTCTCTGCAGGAGGGAGCACAAAACCTTGCTTGTAGTTTCCTGCTAGGGAGAACTGAGAAGCTGTATCAATACCCAAAAGGATGCAGACAGCTTTTCACTAAATTCTTTATTCATGCCTATAATGCAGACAGAGACCAAGACAGAGGTATTGTAACATGAACTGGCTTTCTTCTTTCTAAAGATGAAATAATAATGAATTTGAAGCATGGTAAAGGTACAAGAAAGTCACAGTGCTGGTTGAAGAGATCAAATCTTGTGTGCAGTTCTGTTCTTTAAGAAGCACATACACAAAGCCATGAGTAAATACCAATAAAACCTGCCAAAATATCACAGAAGACAAAATATTCCAAAGGCAATGTTATCAAAATCCTTTGAAACTGAATTAAAAGATCGTTTGGACTTGCAAAAGCTGTGTGTATCAGGGCCCAAGAGAAGTCAATTCTTGACTTTAGTCTCCAGTGCCCTTTGCCCTTTTGCATCAAGCAGGAGCTTCTTCCAAAAATAATTTCCTGAATGCAAATGACCTGTTATAGCACTTATTACTTGGGGTATAATGTTCGAAGCAGGAGTGACCCTTAAATTAGTTGAGGAACACATATGAAACTTGCAACTTCTAATAATAGTGAGGCAAGTCTTCCATATGTTGTTATAAATTTCAGTCCAAGATGATTAACGTGGCTCACAGGCTACTCTTGTAAGATGATAGAAGAGATATTTTTGCTGCCTCTCCTGAGAGGGCTAGTGTTTCAAATTATTTCCAAACAAGCTTCTTCCAAGTGAGAGATGGTTCTCATTTTTTTGTCACCTTAATAAAAAGGTGATGAACACTCTCTTCTTAACTGTGCCCTTATATGAACATCAAACAAATATTATGACAGTATGATGTGATAACAGCTTGTATGTGCCAGCCATGAAATAATGTTATATTCATAAATACAAGTCATTAATTTATTGTGCCTGTCATTATGTTTGGAATAGAGTGCTTGTATTGTAAGCCTGCAGGGAATCTCAGAAGTGAATTCAACAGCTACATCTTTATTCAAATTTATTCTTACTTATAGCAGGTCTCTGTCTAGTATATTTTACATCAATTCTGTCCAAAGACTTCAGAAGAAAAAAATCTTATGAACTCCTTTATTAATTAAAATCAAAGCAATAATAAATAGGGTAGGAAATTGTTCACAGCCATAAACAAGATGGAGTGGCCTAGGATTTTTTTTTTTGGTATAGAAAAAGATGACTGATGAAGCTCAAAGGATCCTATTTGGTCATTTATTTACTTATTTGCTGGTTATTTATTTATTTACTGGTACTATGTGATGCTGTTCCTAGATGAGATACATAAAAACTCTAAATGTTCTTGTTTGGCTGAAATTGTTCATCCTGATTCATCCTCTCTGATTCAGAAGAAGTGAGGCTTGAAATGCCTGTCTGTCTGTGGATCCTGTTGACGCTGGCTGAAAAGAATTTGTCAGACTGTGTGTTTGTGAGCTCTTAGCTGTGCCACTGAACAGCTCCTTTAGTTCACTAAATGCAGGCTTGTTTTGAAGCTAAGTGACACAAGTTTTGCTGTGGAAACTGCATCCATTTGTTGGCCTCTCATCACAAAGCCTGTATTTGAGTAAAGTTTTCCAGCTAATAAGAGGTCATGCCACATACAAGCAGGATCTTGAACTTTGGACTGTGTGAGATGAACAATCTTTAATTCAGACATCAAAAAGCAGACTTGAGGGAAAGGGGAAGAAGGGATAGCCAGAAAAAGAGTGAGAAGTTATTCAAGTTAATATTAAACTATAGGGTTGTTGGCAGATCACCTGGGATCAAATGGCCTTCCTGGGTTTTTTGTAGTCCATTTGTCTCTCAGAGATTATATGACTTTCCTATATTAACTACTTTATTAAAACATAACTATATAATCATACTGAAAATCGCTCCAGGGCATGTTCTAGTTTTAGGAGCTAGTGGATCATAGATTATTAGGGTACAAAACTCCATGTGTGTGTATGTGTTTGTCTGTGCATATCTGTCCTCATTAAAACTCAGAGCCACATCCCAAACCGATGTGATACAGGATATCTGCACCCTAAAACAGCCAGAGGCTGATCCAGAGAGGCTTAATTCTCATGTCATACTCATGACATTTTTCTAATGTACACTTCTGCGTGGATAACAAAACCAGGCATCAGTTCAATAGTGCCCAAGGTATGCTCTTTTGGAAGCCAGACCTGGCTGGAAAATGGATGGAGATTGGAGCTCCCGCCATTAAACTTCCACTGATAAATTTTGTAGCCTTGGTGGTTTTTGGCAGGCTTCTATAAACAAGATTTTGCCTTAGATCCAAGTTTTCTTCCAGCCTAAATCCTATTTGTCTTTGCCTAACCCAATGCTTAGGCATCACTTCTCAGGGCATATTGGCAGTGTACTTGTGGTTGTTTATTTTTGCTGTAGGTCTGACCTGCCCCTAGCTCCAGCCCTGGCTTAGCTCAGCAGCCTCTGCCAGTCCCAAACCTATAGGTGCACCCACCACCTGTCAAAGGTGAACACTGTATCTCAATTAACACTAAAACTGAGGTATTAATCCTGATGTTATTCTGTCCCAAAGCTTATTCCACAAACCCTTTAGTATTCCAATCATGCTTCCTCAATTTTTAGATCTTTTTAGCAGTAGATGATCTTAAGCTTCAATGGCTTGTTTAGAGTGATGCATATTAACAGACCAAATACTTTGAGTCTTTTTAGTCATAAAAACTTTTTTACATGCACTCAAGATTAGCTTTTATTCAAAGCCCTGCCTTAATGAAATAATTGTGTAGCTATTTTATGCCATCTAACTCCATATTCCAACTGAAGTATTTTTTCGAATGCTATATTCAAGGTAGGAATGGGTATCATAAAATTAACAAGAAATTGGGAAAAATGAGACTGCAAAAGGGCTCCTGAAATGTGAGCTCATGCTCTATTGAATCTGTGAGCATTGAGTAACTGTTACACACACTATCCATAACTAATATTTTTTAGCAGTTGTTCTACTTGCTTATGTTGTCCTCAAGACAGTTGTGTCCCCCTATGTAAATGACTTTTTCCCTCTTAAAAGTTATTTTTTTTCCTCTTGAAATCAAATTGCAGTTATGTGTATAGGCATCTACCTATAGCATGAATGAAATTTGTTCTTTTCTTCTTTGCCATTATGTGGTTATAGGTAATATTTCTAGTTATGACCTCCAAAAACTATTATTGCATCTTTCCATTTGATCTATATAATGTCATAAATTTCCCTGTGTACAAGAGTTCTGATTTGAAGATGATGCAGCTGAAAAACCTCATGGTAGAGTGGAAAGGACATTTAATATTGGATGGTATCTCAGACAAGATAATTAGATCATTTGGGTATTGAATAATGTCTTGAGATATCAAAATATTTATTATGTGAGGTAATCATGATGACATTGTTGGTAAATTAGATTCTTCTGAAAATTAATTTCAAATTTATCTTCTCATTTCAGTGACAGTTGAAGTAATTTTGTGACTTTATAAAGGAATTTATTTGCCATTTGCGCTACAAAAGGTGATTTTGGTGTATGAGAAAAAGTACAGAGGGCTTGATCTCAGCCAGCAAGGCAATTTAGGGAAATGGAAGTTTTCAGCAGCAGCAATAGCTCAGATTCAGTCACCCATAAATCTCCCCAAGGGATGTGATTCCTCAGCATCTGTATCCTTCAGTCCCCTGTCTTTGCTTTAATGAATCCTCTGAGGGAGTCACTACCCCAGCTTCTTTCTAAGGCATCTTCTGGCTCATTTCTTCTGGCTCATTTGAAAATCCATTTGCCCTGTGCTCAAAAGGAGCCAGTTTTATTGCCCACCTCCTGAGCACACTGACCAGTTCTGCATGGCAGAACAGAGTCTTTGGTGCTCTCTCCACGGGCTGCCTGTGATATCCCTGAAAGTCAGGGGGGATGCAGGCCTGCCCTCGAGGAGCATTGAGAGAAGTGGGCCAGGCTCTTAAAGCAGCAAAAGCCATCATCACTGCTCTCATGGCAGCAAGAGTTCACCCTTTCACATGTTTGTACTGCTTAATCTTTCAAGGTGGATAAACTGATCTGATAGAGAAAAGTGGTTTGGGGACTTAATGTAGGTAGAAGGAAAAACGCTGCATTTCACACCCATTCATCATCTTTGGCCTTGTCCCTGAAGGACATGTTCACATGAAGAACTAGTTCTTAGGGGCAGGATGCCTTACTCTGAAAAAAGCTGGGATAAAATAATGTGGTGGGTTAAGCTCAGATAACAGCCACACACCCACCTGGCTGCTCATGCCCTCCCCTCTCCTGCTGGATCTCAAGAAAGGAGGAGGAAGGAAAGATTTATGGATGGACATAAAGATAGGCAGGTGCAACCAAAGCAAGCTGTGAAAGCAAAGCAGAGGAGGAGGAAAAGGGAGGAGCTGTTGCTCATAATAATGTTGATCTCAGTGTGAAAATTTGGAGATGCAGACGTGGGTACAACATTCCTCTGAAACACATGACTTCCCTACATTAAGCACATTAATGTCCACAGATGTCACAAAATTGGTAGGAGCACGGTTTTAGTGTGTCACTGTTCTGCTGATCCGCAACCTCGCCTGCAGTGATGTCTGTCTTTACCTCTGCTGGGAGGCAATTTCCTGTTTAATAATTAATTTTAGTATCTTTTTTGAGTGGGAACACCAACAGTGATTTTTATTTTGGAAAAGGAAATGTTATGGCAAGATGGGGCCTTAAGTTCCTCTTACTTCTCTCTATTGCTTCCTTTTGTATGGCAGTTTTTTACAGCTACTGCTTTGTTGCTGCCCTCAGGGCTCTTTGTTTTAGGCGTGCCAGCGACCATATTTCAATGTGATTCTTGCTTTTTTCCAGCTAATATTTGACTGTCACAAAGCTATGATTTTCAGTGTAGAAAAAAGGTGGCTTTGTTTGCTGCTCCATGTCTCAGGGAAGCCTCATCTGGTGTTGTATTGCAGTGCACATCCTGAAGTTTAAGTTTATTCTAGGAGACATCTAAATGCAAAACGTTTACCCACTTTTTCTCTGTCCAGCTTCTCAGCTGACTCTAATTCTGGTGGGTGGCTTTTCAGTCACAAATCTCTTTTGATCCTCTTTGCAATATTCTAATGCCTCATGTTTGGTTAATCCTCTTGCTGTGCTGCTGCCTGGGTTTTCCAGGGCTGCAGTTTGCATGTCTGCCTAGGCTTCATGCCTTAGTGCTGTTAAGTACTGATAAAAAATCAAGTAAAAGAGGACTTGCATATAAATCAGGAATATTTCTGTGGCTGGTATACTGCCTTATTTGAAAATAAAATGTGGATAAGATTTGGTATTTATTATATCTGTTTATATTTTCCAGCCCTGCACATGGGATAGGGATGGTCTCTGCTCACCAGGAGCTAAGTTCATTTGTGCACAGGCTGGTGCAAACCACACCAGAGCTGCTGCTGGGCCCTGGGTGTCCACGCTGCCTCTCAGAGCCAATGTATGCTCAGACTCACTGCTGACCTCCTGCCAAACACAATCTTCAGTTTCATAAACAGACTGAAAAAAAGCTGTAGCTGCCTCTTCCCCAGACAGAGCTCCTGGGGAGGCAGGGTTATTGCTGCTCTTTCTGTTATCCTCCATGATGGATGTGCAGTGCTGCTGTGGTGATTTAGCACCCGGCTTCTGTGGACACCACAGAAGGAGCCATCATGCAGAAAGGTTTCTTAGGGAAAAACTACTCTAGCTCTTGCTATGGCCTCGAGATCAGCCCTGGACCCGAGGCCAGTGTGAACAGGGGGAGCAGGCTGCACTCCTCTGGCAGTGCAGAGCCCAGCTCGGGCTCACTGCAATCTCCCCCTGCTGGAAGAAATTCCCCTCTTCTGGAAAACTGTCACCTCCAGTCAAAATTAATACTCAATTTCTTGTCTGCTTCTGAATTCCTTGGGTGCCTTTGCTGTGTGGTTACTCAGAGACACTGACCTCACTGCCCTTGGAGAGAGTTTGGAGAGGCCCAGGGGGTCAGCACCACTGTCCATTCCAGGACACAAAACCTGGAAAGCCCCAAAAGAAAAAAATTCATTTTAAAGATTCCTAAAATTGCCCAAATAGATTTCCATTAAAAATTTTCTAATAATTTCTGGATTAATTACACAAATTGAAACAAAAGCATCTAACAACTATTACATTCAGTTGGATAAACATTTGTGCCGTGTAGAAACGTGTCATTTATTGTACCACTCTTTTTGATTATCTTAGAAGTTTCCCAGCCTAAATCATTCTGTGATTCTGGTTTCTTATTTTTTACTTTGAAGCTAAGTATAGGTTTTTTATGGGAGAAAAAAATACCCACATATTCCATCTCATTTTTCTGAGCAGAGTGCCTTTATAGTGTAACTTTGTCATAATTATCTTCTTAGCACATTTTAAAGCATCTAGACAAATTCTAAGTAGATAATGTTGGGTTTTTTCCCCGGAAATTTTTGTGAATATGGTGACTTAAGCAGTTCTAAATATCTTTGCACAGGTGTTGCTGACTGGATGAAATGAATTTCTGCAACTCAGCCCCCATCCAATGAAGTCCTGCAGGACACACTGATGTGTAAGTACATGAGTGAAACTGAGCACGTTCTTCAAATTCTGCTGCTAAATAAGGTATTTTATCATTAAAAAAAAAAAAAAAAGCCAAACAAGTCCTTCCCCAAATGTCTCGCTGTGATAATCACAAAGTCCTGGGGATTCTTTAATGGGTGCAGTTCAGTGCACACACTGATTTTGTGTTTTTCCTATGAGTTATAGCAGTATATGCACATCCAGCTAACACCAAAAGAAGTAAAACTAATAGCAACGTGTTAAACCTATTTTAAGTATTCAGGATCTCTTCATACGACAAAGTGGAATTAGGCTTTGCATCTACATTCTATTGTATTTTAACTTAAATGTAAAAGCTAGCAAACCTTTTTCTGAGAGCAGGAGGATGGGACATTCCAAAAATAATCAGGATCTAGAAATCAATGTTGTGCCCTAAGGTTTGGAGCAGTCGTGCAATCTCCACTGTCATGTACTTTTGGTAGTAACAGAGTTGAAAACTAGGGCAGCACTGAGGGACTGCCATGCCATGTGCTTGGGCATCCTGCAATCATATTTGTCCTTAATTTTAATCAACCTGGTTGCAAACATCAAGGAAATATTTTAAGAGAATAAAAGCTCAGAGAAAAGGCTCTTGTAAATCTTGATTGTGCGTAGAACAGTGAGAGCAGTTGAGAGTGGTGTATAATGAAAGAAGAATTAGGTAAAAGAAAGAAAAATCCATAGCTGAGAAAAGAACACCTTTCCCATGCACAAAGTTTTTGAAAATAGAGCCTTTATTTAGATGGTGGTTCCTTAGTCTATAAAGCTGTGTTGTAGTGACCTCCTTTGTATCATGGGTTTGATTTTGTAACTCTACCAAAGTACTTATACTTACTTATACTTTGAAGGTATTCACAGCATATCAGGTACAACTTCAAGGCTTTTGGATTATTAGGAGGTTTTAGTCAATAACAAAATTTTTCAGGGCTTTATAGCTGTTTAGACTTTATATTGATTCTTCTCAGACTGTGCAACGTTTTCCAACCCATACAGTTAGTGGATTACTGCACGTATAAATAGATTTTGTAAAGTCACCACGTGGCTGTGGGCATGTTGGGGGGAGCTCCTGGGGCAGAGAGTGCTTGTCATGGCTTCCCTTAAACTCTTCAGCTGAATTAGAAATACATGCCTCAGTGAAGCCCTCCCTAATCCCAGTGTCTGTTTGTATAGTTAAAAAATGAGTTGAGAAACAGAGTGTTTCAGCCAGTGACCTCTGACTAGGGATTGACTTGGTGGTTGGATTTGGATAAATTCATGGAATTTTGTAGCCCTTTTCTGAATGCCACATCAGTGGGTTGTCAGTGGGTTCTCAAATGAACTTAAGCACTGCTTGGGAAAAATGATTGTATTTTTTCTGCTTTCCATCAGAAAGGCAGGGAGAATCTGACCCAGCATCTGTGGTGAGCAGGACTGATGGACTGAGCATCTGAGCAGCACCTTGGCAAAACCTGAGCAGGTGCTACTGCTGCCAACCACACAGCACAGGTCAGAAGATGTGGAAGAAAGCTGGGGTTACTGGAAATTGGGCACAATTTACAGGTCAAATGGGAGGGAGCTGAGGCAGAAAAACATGTAAGTTGTCCAGAAATGAGAGTAGGATATTGTGGGTGTGTGAGACAGAGAAGAGGAACTGAAGCCTTGGAGAGCAGTTCACAGATGTGGAGAAACTGTGAAGGGTAGCAAGGGCAGGAACTGTGAAATTGTATCAGAGGGAGGCAGAAACCAGATTTCATTTATTCTGTTACCCTTGGACAAACTCATTAAAACTTTGCCATCTGCTGCAGAGGTTGTAAAGTGACAAATTTTAACCCAAAAGAAGTAGGTTAGCAGTTTCTTACCCAGGTTCCCCTGAAGCTTCAGCACAGCTGAACCATCCAGTCTGGGTACCATTCCAGCAGTTCCAATGCTAACACCATTCCCTGACTTCTGTGGTTCAGTTTGCGCCAATTTCCCCCGTTGCAGCTGTATTGATGCTGCATCCACGTCACTCTGGGGTGAACATGTGCACACAGAGCAAGGCATGCCAAGAATTTAGAGGGTTTGGGCTATACTATAGGAAGAGCTAGCAAACTTCAATAAGCAAACTAATAAAAATAGCTAATAAAATAAATACCAGATCTATGACAACAAAAAGTTAAACTTGCTGTAAAACAATTTCTTCTGGAGGGGAGAGTGCCTTCCTTCCCCCTACAGGAAAATGCTTTCAGGCACTGAAATCTGGGAGAGGGGTGCAAGAGGCAGCATTATCTGGAAGTTGAGTTGCAGAAAGGCTTTGATGCCTGTGCCCTCCCAAACCAGTCCATGCCCAGCAGGGATTCCTGCACCCTGGCACAGTGGGGGAACTTGAAGTCCCATAGCCCCACTCCCTGGGCAGCTGCTGCATCTCTGAGGCCTCCATGTTGAGGGGGCTGGAGCACCTCAGATTTGGGTATTGCAGTTTTCAACATCACAGCACCCATGTCTGGCCCCAGCCTTGCACACTGAAATACTTTACAAGCTAAATATTTCATTGACTGCCTGGCCTGTGCCTGGCTGTAGTCATTTCAAATGGATGCTCTGCATTTAAAAACACTGACTGCTTTGCCTCAGCCCAGCATAATCAGCTGTCTTGCAAACTCCACAGCTAATGAAATATTAAATCTGTTTTGGCACCCAGAAGTAAATACGGGCTCGAGATTCTCATCACATGTATCTCCCTCTCTTAGATTCCTGTCCCTGCCACATCACACTAAGGTGCTGCTGCTCAGGACAAGGCTTGTTGCTGGGTGGTGGCACAGGAGATGAGCAGTGCTCCAGGACCAGACTATTATCTGTTGGGATGCAGTGAAATGATCCAGTCAGGCACCAGCTGTGCTTGCAGCCTGTGGAATGTCTGCCCCACGGCACCAAGTTGCTCAGTGGGAGCTGCATTCATTTAAAAGCTGAAGATAAAAGTAGAAACTTGCATTAGAAACCAGGCTAGAATAATAAAGAGCACAGTAGCCATAAGTCTATACAAAGATATTTATAATTTAGTTACAAAATTCTTATTTAAAAATAGGATATAATTTAAAAATCACTGTTGTAGTAATACCACTGTGTTAAAGCAAGGTGACTTTGCCTTTCCAGTACTTCATCTTGTTTTAATTCTCAGGGCTAGGAATTTATTTTATTTTCTCCTCCAGCCATCTACAGGTGAACTAAAACAGTAATAAAACATTTGCACAAGATCTGCCCAGGTGAGCAGGTCCCAAGTCAAAGCCCCTTGAAATCAGAGGGCACAGTGCCACCAACTTTAACAGGTTTTGGGTCAAGCTCCTCAGACCTGCCCCTGCAAACCCTTGCAGCACATGCTGAGTGCCCAAGGGGCTTAATCCTGCCTGGGGAATTTGTCACTTAAAAATCACACGTGTGAGGACCTGGAGCTGGCGAGGACCTGGAGCTGGCGAGGACCTGAGGTTGCCTGCCCTGGGAACTGCTGCTAAGGGTCGGGCTTGGGTTTGCTGTTGCACCCCAGCCCCAGAAACTCTGCCTTTGGTCTCTGAGGGAGCATGGGTCCCATCAGAGCTGGATGAAATGACGCAGCACACGCGGTGTGTACAAACCCTGTGCACAGCACTTGGCAGCACAATGCTTTCTCCAGGCCCCAAGGCAGTAATTAGTAAAATACCTGGGATTTTTAATTCACAGGTGGACTGTTTGCAAGTAATGAGTGTAATATTGTGTGCTGGTTTTGGGTGGTCACAACAGCTGTAGCAGCAGTCCTTTCATACAAGGAACTGCTGGATTTTGTTGGTGGGTGTGTACAGGGGTGGCTGTCTGCTCCCTGTCTCCCAGCTTTCCAGGCTGGGGAGGGTTTCCCAGCCACTGGAGGAGCAGAGGGATGTTGTTCTTATTTTTGTGTACCTGTCCATCCCCTGGCTCTTGACAAATGTTACCAGTGCAGTGTTTTCTTTGGCTTTGAAAGCACTGCAAAAAATTCCTTGGCATGGCAATGACTGACTGGAAATGTGTTAGAAACCTACTTGACAACTGGAGACCTGCAATAATCACTGAGGTGCTGCAGTGTGCCCAGGAGCAGGCAACAGAGCTGGGGGAAGGGGCTAGAGAGTCAGTCATGTGAGGAGGGGCTGAGGGAGCTGGGGGTGTTCAGTCTGGAGAAAAGCAGGCTCAGGGGAGACCTTATTGCTTCCTAGAACTACCTGAAAGGAGGGTGTAATGAGATGGGTTGGCCTCTTCTCCCAAGTAACGCAACAGATCTATTGTGCCAGGAGAGGTTTAGGTNGGTTGGCCTCTTCTCCCAAGTAACAGCAACAGATCTATTGTGCCAGGAGAGGTTTAGGTTGGATATTAGAAAAAATTCCTTCATCAAAGGGATGGCCAAGCACTGTAACAATCTGCCCAGGGCAGTGGTGGAGTCACCATCCCTGGAGGTATTTAGAAGCTGTGCAGGTGTGGCACTAAGGGACATGTTTTGGTGGTGTGGCGGACTTGGCAGTGCCAGGTTATCAGTTGAACTTGATGACCTTGGAGGTCCTTTCCAATCTAAATGATTCTCTGATTCCTCAATAGATGGGAGACTTAGCCAGAGCTCAGCATGGGCACTGAGAGTGAGTGCCCCTCCAGTGAGGGGCACAAGCACAGTGCCCAGCCCTGCAGCACCCCTGGCTTTTAGCCTGTTGCTGTAGGACAAGCCAGGGCCAGCATGAGCCTTGTGTCCCCTGGCCTGTCACCATCAGGGCCAGGAGACTTCTGCAAGTCCCGTGATGCTGTTTGCCAGCCCCAGCCAGGCATGAGCTCCTTGACAGCATCCCAGAGGTGATGCCCAGGCATGCTCATGTGTATTGTACAGTAGTCTGGCTGTCAAGAACTCCCCAAAAGCAGGAATGCTTTACCTAGGGTGTCTGTTTGCAGCCTCTTTTACAAAACAGTTTTCAGTTTTAGCATAGCTTTTATTTTTGAAAAATTGAAAATGTCATTTTAGTTTGCTCAGCTTTCATTCTGGAAGCTTTCTTTTGGAATGGGGGTGTTTCCTAAAAAGCTTTGGTATAATTAATACTTCTCTGTGCTTGTACATGATTTGATGCTGCCTGACAGGATAAAATCAGAGAAGCATCACCCAGGCCTCTCCCCCAGTCTTTTCCACTGTTTTCTTTGCTTTAATGCTCACCAGTCCTTGTGTGCTCAATGTGTTCTGGCACCCCAGGGCTGAGTGGAACACGCAATGTGATGGCCCTAAGCTTTTATATGGCAACTCCATTCTTTGAACGTGCTTTTCCACATTTCACAGAATCACAAAATTGTTAGAGTTGTTGGAAGGGGCCTCTGGAGATCATCCAGCCCACCCCTCCTGCCAAGGCAGGGTCACCTGGAGCAGGGGGCACAGGAACACACTCAGGTGGGTTTGGAATGTCTCTAGGGAAGGAGACTCTGTGAACTCACTGGGAAACTGTTCCAGTGCTCTG
>VXBC01002294.1:1439951-1473536 GCA_013399945.1 Ploceus nigricollis
GATCCCGCGGGCACCGCCGGAGGAAGGGGCAGCCCGGCGGCCGGGGACCGTGCGCGGCGGGGCCACGCTTCCAGCATGCTGCTCGCACGGACACCGCCCCGCCGCGCCGGTATGTGCCCGGCTCCATCGCCCCGAGCCGCGCCGGGGCCGGGAGGGAGCGGGGATGCGCGGCCGCGCCCGCGGGGCGAGCCTGGCCGTAGGCAGCACTGGCCTTCAGCCGCCTTGGGCTCTGTCGTGCAGGGGAGCGGGGAGAGCCGTGCTTTGAGGTGGGGTTTGTCAGGACGGCCGGCGGTGCTGCTTTACTCCTCCCATCATCTCGCAGCGAGGTTGCCGGCCACGGACTCCTCCGAACTGAGCAAGCGGCGGTGCCGCTCCCGCTGGGCACCCTGAGGAAAGGTGGTGCTACGGACAGCAGTGAGAGCGATGCAGAGTGGGAAGGTGAACAGCGTGGCTGGTTCTCTCCAAGCGGTGTTCCTGCTGTGGGGAAGACGTGAGACTACTGTATTTGCCGGCCGAGGTGATGTGAGGGTCTGTCAGCCCCTGCTTTGCCATGAGTACCTTTCCAGGCTTCCACACTGACCCTTATACAGAGCAGGTTACCTTTATCTGGCATGTTATAAAATACAGATTTAATAATGCAAGACCCGTCATGGCAAAAATTCTTAAACATTTAGAAGTATTTTATGCTTTCTCATAGTTCAGTAAGTAGCAGTCCAAATTAGGTTTCTAAATATAGTAATTTTAAAAAGAAGAAAAATGCAGGGATTTATCCTGTAGCCTTAACAAAGTGGCATTTTTAACCTTCAAGTACATACAAATTAGTTTTCTTCTGAACATCACGTTCTGCTGAGAACATTCTTGCTTTAAAATCACCTTGGTTCATACAAGTTGCCCAAGGGGTTGGGCGGAGCCTCGGGACACTCGTGTCCCTGGGGCCAAGGTGCTTCCGTGGCAGGGTGCTGGGGGACAGAGGGCTGGCAGCGGTGCCAGGCTGTGCAGGCACGGCTGCCTCGCCTGGCTGCCGGCCTTCCCGCTTCCCAGGCGCGAAGGCGGCAACTGCTGGAAGTAGGAGCTGGCACGTTAGGAGTGATGGAATTCAAGGAAACAAGTACTGGGGGAGAGCTGTGAGACAGAGTGATTTTTAAGGCTGACATAGTTCTTTGTTGCAATTCGGGGCAGGTTTTGTACAGCTGGAGCATCTGGTTGTTAACTCCTCACTTTGTCCTCCTAGTCCTCGGTTTGTGCGAATCAGTTATAATAGTTGTGGTTTTTAAATGTGGGGCTGTGTTTTCCTGTGCCTTCCTATGTGAGATGTGGAAAAATGGCTTTCCTGGTGCATTCCTAATTCCCATTTCCCTTTTTATAATTGGCTTCTGGAGATTAAAGAACAGAATGGGGTTGTGTGCTGCTTTTATTGTGCTCTTCTGTGGTTGATCTTGGGCAGATCTTGACTGTCTCCTTCCTTCTGACTTTCATTTGTGTTAATCCAGCGGAGCCTTCAGCTTCCTGAGGGTGTCACAAAGGCAGGCAGTGTCCCTCATTCATACCTTATGCTCTGCAGCTCCATATGTTCGTAGTTGAATCTTGTGACAGCCACTACAATAAAACCCGACCCTGTCAGCCTGAGACACCGATCCGCTGCTTTAGCTGCTGCTGTTCCTCAGTTCCTGCTGGCAGGATCCCCAGGCTGGGCAGCAGCCAGCACTAGCTGCAGGAGGGGCTTTTCTTGCTCGTAAAGATTTGTGCATCCCTTTTCATTGTCTGCAGCTCTGTCTCTGCCAGGCACCTGTGGAGGACAGTAATGCACCTTTACAAACCAGGCTAGATCCTGAGCCTTAGTCTCAGAGTTAGTAGCTTAATGTTTCAATGTGATCCTGAAGAGGACTGTTAGTAGGAAGGCTGTGACTCCACAGCTGAGTTGTTGGGATGAAGTTTTGTGGTATATGTAGGAAAATTCCTGTTTCCACTCTAGTTCGTTCTGGTGTTGGAGCATGGTAATAAACCAAGAGGCTGCTTTGTCTGGGCCCATTGCTGTGCCTTAGAGCAGTCTAACCTCAGTGTAGGACTTGGCCAGTGTCTCTAACACCTTTGGAGGTGTGCCTTGTGTTTTCCCCTGCTGTGGGGATGGTCTTCAGACCATGGATTTGCAGCTAGTATGGATGGGAAGGGCTGATAAGTACAAGAGCTGTGGGCTTTGCTGAAAGAAGTGTTGGACCTGCATCCTCTGGTGTTATGCAGGGCAAGGAAACAGCTGTACATATATGTCAAAAACTTTATATCCATTTCTGGTATTTTGTTTCTGTTCACTCACCAGTTTTGAGCATTATTTTGTATTTGGGGTCTTGGAAAATTTTGGATCTCCTCTATCACTATTAGCTTTCCCTTCTAAAGGCATTCCTCTATAGTTTCTGTACTTAGGTTACTTAAGTCTTAGCTAACCTTCCTGCAGATGGAGTTTCTGAGAAGTGCTGCATCTTCTTCATGCCCTTTCTTCTCCAGCCTCACTCCAAGGCCTTAATTGCTAAGGAAATCCACTGGTTCACTATTACCCACCTAGAAAACAGGCTTCCATCAATGGTAGGCATCCTTCTCCTGTTCCTGTGGGAGTAGTTAAGTTAATGTTCCCTCTTGTCCATGGTCTGGCAGAGTCTGTACTGGTGTATGCATGTATTCTGAGACACTGGGGAAAAAACCATCAATACATTGTAAGCATTTCTGTCCAAATTTGAACTAACAGCAGTCTGTAGAGCTGTTTGGACAAGTAGCTGAGGTAAAATATGAGCAGAACCTGTAAGAAGTTTTTAGCATCCTGTTCTCCAATGGCCTTCAGGCTGCCCCCTGAGCTGTGTGTGCGGTTCTGGTGAATAAACTGCTGCACTGGAGGGAGGATTTCAGGACAGGCCAACTGGGTACAGTTTTACTTTCATGAAATTAGACAGCTACCAAGCACACAGTGTTCTTTGCTTTTAACAAGACTTCTTTTTCCTGGATGAAGAATAACACTGTGGCTGCCGAGGGCTGTACCTACTGGCATTGCTGTTCTCTGAACTACTGGTATTTTCACCCAAAGGTCTCTTTTGGTATTTCATCTCGGTTTGCTGCTTCCCAAAGCTTAGGTAAGATTGCTAGAACAGTACTGAAAGCACTTGTTTTTGTTCCTGGCTTCTGTGGTTGTGTGTCTTGGGGAGGGAGCAGACTGTTTCTTGATTTTCTGGGGGTTTTTGCCTTTTTTAATTTTTATTTTAAGTCAGTACTAGTTTTAGATTTCCAGAGTTTGTCAGCATAGAAACTCACATCGACGCAGCTATACTATTTAGCAGCAAAAACACCCCACTTGCACTGCACATGTAAATCATAAAGTGAAGTAAGAAGAAACATTTTCTTCTCTCTTGTTTTTCTCTCTAGTTTGAAGATTTTCATGTTCCTTAACTGCATTGCTAAAGTGCTTGAGAGATGAAATTTGACATGGAAATTGCCTCCATTAAGTAACTCAGTGCTCTGACAAAGGAGGTTGTAGGCAGGTGGGGCTCAGTCTCTTCTCTCAGGTAACAAGCAATAGATCCAGAGGAAATTACCTCAGGTTGTGCCAGGAGAGGTTTAGGTTGGATACTAGCAAAGATTCTTCACTGAAAGGGTGGCCAGGATTGGAACAGGCTGCCCAGGATGCGGAGATGTGGCCCTTAGGGACAGGTCTTAGCTGTGGACGTGGCAGTGTTGGGCTAATGGATAGGACTTGATCTGAAAGGCCTTTTCCAACCAAACCAAATTTGTGATTCTGTGATCAGCTGTGCTCTTATTGAAAAACCTTCTAAAGTAAACTAGAGGTCTGCCTGATTTGGAAAAGCAAATTTGTAATTCCCCCATTCAGTTACAAACTGGCTTAGAAGCCTGGAAAAGCTTTATCAGTTCTGGCCATGGTGGGGAAAAACCAAAGCCTTTGAAATTCCAGGACGTTCCTTGAGACAGATTACCAGGAGACTTTCACTTCCGTGCTAATCCTGCACAGCAGTTGTTTGCAGTTGCTGCATCCAGCCTTTTCCAATCTGTGGCTCTTATCTCTTGTTGGCACTAAGCGACACGAGAGGGAGGGGATGGCTCTGAGAGGAATGAGAGCTCCATTTTTGCTTTTCATGTTCTGAGCTGTTTTGGGATATTTGGGTATCAGTGATTGCCTGAGGCAGCAGAATTTTTGGTATTGTGCTTGTCTTAAAGTAACTGTAACTGTTTAAAACTTCATTTTCCTATGATTAGGACGAGTTGTTATAATAAATGTTATGGAGTGCATCTCCTCTGTAGGATTTGCAGGAAGCTGGATGTTAAGGAGAGGCAGAACTGAAAGCCTGGTGGGTTGGACTGCTCTGGGAGCCCTGCCTGGGGCTGCTTTGCACAGGGAGCTCTGAGTCCTGCAGCGATGGAGGGGATGCTGTGCACTGAGTGAATGATTCATCCCGCTGCCATTTATGTGCCGCTGCTCTGCTCGCAGCTGCAGAGGATCCAAAGGCCAGTGCCACGAGTGCTCCTGAATTACAGCCCACCTTGTTAGGGAGAGAGGATGTTCTGGGTTTCCTCTCTGTTATTACATGGAGGGTGTGAATATTTTAAGTGATTGGGTGCAGTTCAGAGGTGTGGATGCCTAAGTGCTGTTTGGTTACCTCTGCTGGTAGGTCACCTGTCCAAACTCCAGCTTTGAAAACTTTTGTTCCAGAGTTTATCGTTTCTGTGGTAATGGCAGCACTGGGATTGTCTGACTGTTCTCCCTGTGTCCTTGGATGATCCAGGTCCAGGTCTCAGTAGAAGCTTTGAGGGGGAGAAGGGAAAACGGGAGAGAACTTTTGAGGTTAGGCAACAGATGGGGCACATTACCCTTCCCATATCCTTGCTGAAATCCTCCTTACCTGGACTTGTTTTGGGAGGAGGTTGGCATTCTGCAGACGGTCAGGAGCCACTTACTCAAGCAGTGGCTCCACTCTGAGCCCAGCATTAGGTGCTGTGTATAAATTGTTGCAGCCTGTCATTCAATCTAATTTATTAAGTGCTGTATCATCCTTTTACCTTTGTCAAAGTCAAGTTCTGTGTGGGAGAAAAGGCAGGCAGGCTTGTGCAAGGCCAGCACTACAGATTCATCACCTTGGTGGTGAATAATGTGCACCTGTGACATCCTGGAGAGTGCTAAGCTCTGTTCCTGGGTTCCCTTTGCAGAGTCCCAGACGTGAAGCTGCCTGTGCTCTCCTGGGGACGAGGGGACAACCTGTTAGAAGCAGACGTGGTTCTGGTAAGTGGCACTCTGAGCTTCTCCTGCAGATACCCAGGGGAAAACTGAAAGCCTCCCTGCTGGAGGAGGAGTCATATTTGAACCAAAAAGTTTGGCTCTGTCACAGCAGGAATTACTTGCTGCCTTCAGCTGGGCAAAGCTGCACATTTTGAAGCTATTTTGAAAACTGTGACTTATTTTTAATCCGGTGACTGCTGTAACATAAAGTGTTGCAGAAAGCAGTTTCTTACAGCATAATATTGAACTTCAAGGTTTTTTCCTGAGGTTCTCATGGATGGAAAACATGTAAATGGTAGCAGGAACTTACCTGCTTATGATGGCTACAGATGTTGCATAACAGCAAAGCGCTTGCTTTTCTGCCTCTTTTCATCATATGATGGTGTATTGCAGAGGGCAGTGAAACCTTTGTTTTTTGATATCTTACATTTACCTTTTTGAAATTATTTTTATTCATTATTTTAATGCTTAAAAAATCCTGTTTGTTTTTAAAAATGGCAGGTATGTGATTAATGGTTTTTTCTTCTATTTTATATTGTCTAATAGTGAATTGCAGGAGTCCTTTCAGCATTTTTTTTCCTTCAGTAGTTAGAAATGAACTTACCTTGGCAGGAAACACTTTGCCAGGCTGGCAAAGAGACTGCTTAACCCTTGAGTGCCCACTGAGTTCAGCTACCACCCCCTCAATATTTTCTCACTCCTATTATTACCACAGTAATAGGTGAAAAAACATCTGAACTTATCCTTGGGATCTTCCAATTCCAATATGGAATTGATTGTTTTCAAGACTTTCATTAAAGTCATACACAGTGTTGTGCTGAAGTTAAATGAAGCATTTAAAAACATTTTGACTGTACATCCAGTAAAATTGAGCACAACTAGTAGCCTGTATTTTTCAGATGAATAAATCAGCATTTCACCTACTGTAAAATCTGTCTCTAAAAAGAGGAGTTCTGGTTTCTGATGGTGCTGCTTTAGCTCCTGGTTGAGAGTGAGCAGAGCAGGCAGAGCTCGCTGACCTCTGGCTCCAGCTAAGCCCAGCAGCTTTGTCACGTGAGGAACTGCGCTGCAGAGCTCTTGGCCTGAGCCCCAAACCATCTATGCAGTGATGTCTGAGGCACAACTGGCCACAGAGCAGAGCTTGGGCACTGACAGGACAGGCTCCTATCACTCAGTTTTGCCTTGTGCAGTTACAGGATACAACATCGTGCTGGGAGTAAAATGAGCTGGTTTCATTTGTTGGGTTTTTCCCTCTCAGGTTATGAGCGTTGCGAGGAAAGGTAGAGATGTTAAAATCCCTGTCAGAACTTAACACTCTGGAGATGAGTTAGGCAGAGAGGATTTAAACAGCATTTCACCGTGTGTGTGCAGGCAAGGGCTGTCAGGAAAACAAGGAAGCAGCCAGAAGGTTGAGGGCAGCTTCATTTGCAATCATTTCTGTGCCAACAATTATTAACTCCAGTAGACCAGGCAAACTGTAACACTCACTGCAGTGCCTTGGAAAGTACTGGGCTCTGTGAAGAATGAAATGAGCAACAGGCAAGAATTTAAACTAGGGTCCATAACTTGGCTTTGAAGCTCAACTGATTTGGAGCAGTTGAATTGTATTGTGTGCCTTGCTGTCTGCAAGCTTTAGAGCTGTCCTGTTCTCTGTGTAGGACAGTCCCAGGAACGTTTGACTTGGCCCAGATGAAGAGGCAGAGGTGGTGAGTTCTGCAGAGGAAGATGCTGACCTTAGGGGATTTCTGCCTACCTGCTTTAGAAGTTGATCCTCCCTCTACTCACATTCTGTCCTTTCCATTAGACACTAACTCATATGCTGGTATCCCCTAACAGAAATCTCCAGCTGCACGAGGGAAACATTAAAGCAATGATAAAATCCTAACTAAAGATAGCTTCTATTTAATAGACCCCCATTAAAAAGCTGGAAAAAAAAAAGAAAACTACAGCTCCAGACTTGGATTAA
Organism: Ploceus nigricollis; assembly: GCA_013399945.1. Lineage (NCBI taxonomy): Eukaryota > Metazoa > Chordata > Aves > Passeriformes > Ploceidae > Ploceus > Ploceus nigricollis. The sequence goes on from VXBC01002294.1 coordinate 1,447,187, forward strand.
AAAATCCAAATCTGAATAGTCTGTTTTAAGGAAAGTGTCAGGGATAAACTGTGATAAAAATACACTGCAGCTGTGTATTACCTTGGCTGGATCAAGACTGCAGCTTTCAGGCATCAGCAGTGCTGGTTGGTACCTGCTGTTAGTGATTCTTCACCATGTACTTGGATCTACATATTTCTCCAGAAGAGCAAGTGGAAGTGATTAGTATTAATGTTTTATTGATGGTAAATATTGAAATTAGACATGCACAAGATATTACTATTAAAGCTTTGAATTATTCAGCCATCTGAATTGCTTTCAGGCCTCTCCTTGGCCTCTGGTCTGGAGGCATGTTAAGTTTGATCAGTGTATGTGATGGATAGACATGGGCATGAGCCTCCATAGGGATAAATGTAGTTTTTTGTGCAGTGAAGGGAATCCTGCTGTTTACTCATCTAATGACAAGTTAGCCATCCAGTCTTTACACATTTATTGATGAGTTATTGGAATAAAAAATCTGATAGCTTGGCTCTCCTCTGTGTTGGGTAAAACTGCAAGCAGCGGTCAGCCCTTGGCAGCAGGGTTTGTGAGTTACAGTGCCTGTCCCAAAGCACTGGGCACGTGCTGCACAGGTCAGTGTGCACAAAGGAGACTCGCTGAACTTCGGTGAGGTGGCCTACAAACGTTCCTCTACAATGCTGAAATGTCCTGCTACAAAGCTAAAGGTGTGACAATGTTTGCATGGACTTGGTGGTTTCTGGAGCCCTTTAGGACTGGCTTCCTGCCAGGAGCGCCAGCCACTCCTTCTGTGCTGCACTTCAGCCCTACAAACAGGTAGCAATGGTTTTTATGAAGCAGCAAAGAGAGGAGAGGAGCTTGTCCCGGGAATCTGGTTCTCCTGAGTCAGCTGCTAGACCGGGGAAGTCCCATCCTACCTGTGAAGCACCATTTGCCTGCAAATGGCATTGATTTCCTCTGCAAATATTTGCCTCTGATCAGGTTACTGGATTGGAGCCCCCATTTCCTCCAGTGTATAAAGGAAATAAATAAGGCTTAACATCTTTGCCATGATTGTGTTTTCAAAGGCTATTTACAAAAAATCTTTAACTTTGGCTGACCTTAGTACAACGTCATTGGGTGAAGCTGTAGGGAACAGTTGGTTTCTGTGCTGCACAGTCTTTATTTTGGCTGGCAGTCTGTTAACTCTGATAAGTGGGTAAGTGCATGCCAAGCAAAGTCAGGCGTATCGTGAGATTCTGCTTTGCCTGAGAGAAAGTAGCCCCGGAAACAGCTTTGTAGGCCAGTAAACAAAAACCCATATTTGGAGTTGACCAATTCTGGATCTTGAGGACCTGAAAAGGTGTTTCGTTGATCACTTTCCCTTCTTTAGATGTAGAGTCATCCTGCTCTAGTGAGAATGGTGCTCTGGCTCGGTTGGAACTGCCTTGATCACAGCAGGCTGCTGCGGCTTTCCCTACCCTCTCCAGGGACAAAACAAAAACAGCTCTTGTTCCTTGTGAATACCTTCTGGTGGCTGCCCTGCTCCAGCCTCCTTGAGCAACAGCAGAATGACACTGGGAATTAGTGTCATTGTGCCCAGAGGGTGTGTGACAGCCATGACACAAGACTCTGGCTATGGTGGTTGTGTGGTGCTTCTGTGGGGTGGTTTTGGTGTTTATTTCCAGCAGCAGCAATCCCTGGAGCTAAACAGCATTTGTTTGCAGTTTCAGGAGAAGCGTAACGCATTTTCAGCTTGGAAGAAACAGACTTTATTTTTTTTATAAGACTTTTACATTCCTGGATAGCCTACATCCTGTACTGGGAATTGCATTCAAAGGCAGCGTGAATTCAGGTCAAACTTTGCCTACTTGTAGTAGATGGATGTTACTGATAAAAACATTTTACGCACACTGGGCAGAGATTTACTTAAGCTGCTTCAACAAGCGCCTGTAGTGAATTTACGTTTCCTTTGAGCTCACTGAGAATGGTATTGTATTTATTGCCTTTATATGAAACACTGTTTTGACAGATTTCCTCAGAAGAAGCACAAAAGGAGATGTTCTGTTCTTTGAAAATAACTGGAGCCACTGGCAAGAAGCAGCGACACTGCATCGAACAAGGGAACCACTTCCAGGTTTTCAAAACATGCTGTTGAACTGAATTTTGCAGCTGCATTTTCCAATGTACCATGGGATGCATCAAATCCAAGGCTGCCTTCCAAGGTTCCAGCACTGTCCAGGATGAGAGGATCGGGGGAGGTGGCGAGGGGTGCACTGGAGAGAAGTCGTCGCTGCTGGCGGTGCAGGCGGAGGAGAAGGGCCCCTCGAGCACCATCGTGCTGGACTACGCGCACCGGCTGTCGCGGGAGATCCTGGAGCAGGCGGTCAAGCAGTGGGCGGTGACCGAGAGCAAGTACAGCGACATCCCCTTTATCGAGAGCGACGTGCCCTGAGCTCTCCGGGGCCTGGCCCGGCTGAGAGAGGTCTGTGCATGCTGCCAGTGCAGAGAAAGCGCCCCCAGCTGTTCTCTGAGCATCACTGTGGGGAGGTGTCTGCAGGGAGAGCCTGAGAAAATTTGCCTTTCAGCGTAGATTGCTAACAAACTAATTGGATTGCAGTAGAACCTGTTCATCAAGTGTCATTCATTGTCAGCCACGTGTTGAGTATACTCTGTCTTTGTGTGTGTTGGATGTGACCAGAAATTAGCGTTAAAAGGAGGATGACAAGACTGTGGCTGCCCTGCACCTCTACAAGCACTGCCACAGAGGACAAAACGTGGATTATTCCTATGTTCTGCATAAAAGATCAGTGGTCTGTCTGTAGGTGAGATGAACTCTCTGTGCTTGGTGAATTTGTCTGCGTTTCGCTAAAGTGAAATCAAGGTCTGCATGTAGCAAAGGTTACTGCTATCATCAATTTTACTTTTGATTCTGTGACCTAACTAAATCTGTAAAATCACAAAATGAAGGTGATGGGAGGCACTTTGTAAACCCCAGTAGTATTCAGGGAGCCATTTGGATGATGATGCTATTCACCTTCCATTGAAGTGAACCAGTGAGAAACGTGCCGGTGTCAATAAGCCGTGCATTATCATTAACAGATGCTTCTGTAAATGCATGAAAGCTTTTCTCTAAAACCCTGCAGTAAGATAGGTTAATGACATCTGGTCGCTGTGTTCAGACCAAAGCTGTTTGGTTTTTTGGTTCTGTTTGGGGTTTTTTTGTGTTAGGGTGTTGGTTTGGGAGGATTTGGTTTTGTTGTTTTACTGTAACCCTGAGAGATGTGCAAAAACTACTGATGGTAACTAGTGAAAGGAACCTTCAAAGGTGTGGCAGTGCTTTAGGACAGTTTGTTTCATGGGAGCTGTGGCTGCATTACACTGCAATTCCTCTCTGAAGTACCACCCTTGGGACAGGACTTCCTTCAGCTTCTGTAGTCTGCTGCTTCCCCATTGGAAAACCTGTTCATGGCAATGCCAGCAGGAGCCACAGGAGCCCCAGCACTGAGCAGTGCCCTGAATGCAGAGTTAGGGACTAAGCCTTAGGCCCAAAGCTCACGGGCTGCATTTCTCCCCCAGTGCATCCACACACTGCTCCCTGCTTGCCCAGGACTCGCAGCCTGACCCACTGCACTCACAGCTGGCGTTTGACAGATCAGGACACTGATGGGTTATTTTCATTCATCCCAAAGGTACAATGTTGCTGAGGTTTATACAAAGTGAAGGCCTTCTAACAGCTTGGCTTTTACCACCTGTTTGTTCCTCTCTCTGTGATGCCCAGTTTAAAAGACATAGTTCTTTTTCCTAGATCAAAATGCTTTCCATTTTGTTTTCATTTTATAAGAAATGCTTTCCATACTGGCTAAAGCTGTTACTATTTTTAAAAGGTACACATAGTTCTAGTAAATGATCCAAAGCATGATTTTTCAGGCAATGGGAAGCAAGCAGAAGGAGTATCATGTCAAATGCTGTAGACAGTCTATGAATTGAGCTGTTTTGCAAAAGTTGTGACACAAACTTAGGTATTTGAAATTCACCTATATGGGGAAGTGGTTTTATCAGGAATGAAGGGTGAAAAATGCTTCCCTGTGACACAGCACAAGGCTGCCATTAAATCCCAGTGACCAGAGTGGATTCCCAGTGACCTGCTATTCAGGCTGTTCTCAGGCTTTTGCTGGAAAAGGGAACAAAATCAGCTTATGCTGTAATGTCATCCTCTTTGAAGTTACGTAGTTGTCTTCAAAGCCATTTGCAAAGTGGGACTAAGGTTTTATGGTTCACTTAAATTCTCCTGCTAAGAGTGACGTTCCTTCAAGTTCTACAGCATATAAAACATTTGATCATAATCTGTTTGCTCTAAAATACCTCCATATATTAGTGTGAGTTAGAAAGCAAAGCCAAAACACTGATCAAGTCAGTACATATCAGCTGGATATTGCTTAATCACAGTATTAAAAAATATTCATATTCTAGCTAAAATAAAGCTTTATTACAAAAAAGAAAAAAAGGGCCAACCTTTCTAACATGAGTGTGGGCTTGAGAATGTGAACACTGCTAACCACAGTAATTAAAAATGAAAAGCCAAAGCTCCACAGCCATTGTTGGCCAGGCAGGTGAGGAGCAGGTAGAAAACTGCACTCACTGTCAGAGCACCTTGAGGTGGATCAGCCCTGGCCCTTGTACAAGGCACCCTGGTGGTTGCCACGGGCAGTGAGGTGTTGCAGTGCTTCATGTTCCACGTCTCAAATCCCTCCTCTGGATGTAGCCTTAGCATCTGACACTCTTCAGGAATATCAGATGCACTTTTGAAAGCAGTTCCCTGCTGGCAGGCTGCCATTGCACGGTCCAACAGCAGGCAGAGTTATAAAACAGCCTGAGGTTCCACCACAGCATCCCTTGTGATCAGCACACGGAATTTCCCCAGAGGAGGAGGCCACCCGGGCATCCTGAACGTGCCCCAAGGACCGCTCCCCTGTGGAGGAGCTGCTGAGTGGGGTGGCTGCCCTGCCTGCCCCCAGAGCTGCGCATGGGGTCACTCAGCACCAGCTGCTCGGTGGCCCAGCCAGTCCCTCCACCTGCAGCCACCAACCTCGGCCCTCACTGGTGCCTGAGGATTACAGCAGCTTCAGAGTGGCCCCAAGTGCAATTCCAGCTGCTTTAGGATGCTTTCCATGACACTGGCACTTCAGGGAAGGCATGCAGTAAATGGAAAGCAAACAACAGGGAGACGGCTTCTCACCAGGAAAATCATCTCTTTTACAGGATGCTGTCCTTATAAATAATGCACTTACCCTTAATAGAAAATAAATCTGTTCAGTGCTACAGTCTGGTAAGAGATGGAGGGAGATCTCTCTCCAGAGCTCTGCTGTACATTTAACAGGCTCAGTACTAATACATTGTAAAAATAAAGACTCCTTCACCTAAATAAATTTATGCTAAGCTGTGCTAGAGTTTTAGAGCCACTGACAGTGGGTTTCCAGCTAAGTTACCATTGATTCTTTGACTTGATTTTGTGTAATAAAGGCACTCCAGTTTGGGACTGGCATACTCTGCAAAACTGTTTACTTCTATTTAGGAGTTAAAAATACATTTGCTTTATATTTTCTCCAGGAAACAAGATTAATCTGAGTGGATATGATGTGACTGACTTGATATTCTAATAATGGTTCAAAATACATTAACTGCAGCACAACTTTGTAAAGTTGACGTTTCTGGACTAAGGCACATCAGTATTCCCAAATAAAACACACTACAATATATTTTTACAATATTTTTTGTGGAAAATATTTTCTTGTGGACCAAATAAAATTCAACTTACCATCTGCTTGTATGCCTTTTATTTGAAAAAAACACAAGATTGCACAGATTGGACAGGATCTCATTACCTTGAGCTCAGGATAATTCCTGTTCACATAAATTCTGGAAGCAACTGAACATGCAAGTCAAAGTTTATTAATTCAAAAGTATGTTCTTCCTAAGATCTTGTACAATCAGAGGAGGCATGATCCCTACTCCCTGGGAATTACTGTGTTTTTCATTTAATATAGTTGGCTGAAGACTGCTCCTTTTATACAAAAATAATGGAATTATTAAGATAACCAATCTTTAAAAAATAATTTTTAAATAGCAATTGCTTCTGAATGTAAAACATATAAAAATTTTAAATAATACAGGGCGATGTTTGCACTTCTTATGGGACCAGCCTGAGGTAGAAAGTCACGTGACACTTTCAGAATTACCCTAGAGGTTTTAATGAAATCTCAATTACTTTTGGAACTAAACTCAAGGACAGTCCCATAACAAGTATGTCCACAGTAACATAAACTCACAGCTGAAATTTTAACAATTTTATCCTACTCTAGTGCCAAAGCAAGGTGCCATTTTTTCTTAATTTAGCTCTCCATTTGCTCACCTCTGATTTTTTCAAAGTCACTCTTGGTAGTTCATCTTGATGCCTGAATTTCCTGTACTTTGTTTCCAGGCAACAGCTCCTAGAAAGGAAGGAGCCTTAAGCCATTACAGACCATTGCTGTTGGTCATAAAAACTGCCCAACGTTGAAAACTCCGTAATGGTTCTGCTGCAGCTCTGACTTTTTGATTCCCCAGTGCTGGTTACTGACTATGGCATTTGAACAGAAGTTTTGTTCCTTTGGTCTTCAGAGAAGCCAAAATTTGTACTTGTGACCTGTCTGTAAATGTAGAAGTAAGCAGAAAGAAACACTGCTACGTGCTCTGATGAAGCATAAAAAAGAAGGCGTAATGTTGAAGAAAGATTAATAGCTGTCTGTTGCAAATACAATAGAAAAAATAATTTCCCTCCCACAAATACTTGTAGCAAGGAGTTCTGGTTATGTTGTGTAACTTCATGTATTATCAGCATCAGAACCCTGCCACCTTCAATGCACTGGAAATGTGCTGCTTGGTGTTCACAGCAAGGTTTGAGGCACTTGTTTCTTCACCACTGTAAGACCAAAAAAACCCAGCAATTTTCTGAAATCGTGAAATACTGATTATGCAGTTGAGTCAGACATAATGACATTTTAAAAAACGGGCTGTGCTAGCAAAGACAAGTACGCTCCAGGCTCTGGCAACATTATCACATTTGAAACAATGTTTACATCACACAGCAAGGCTGAAAAATTACAAACGTTTAATCAATAGAACAATTTCTTGTTCTCAGACTAATAATGTATCAGTCTGAGCGTTTATTTAAAGGATATTTAACACCATGGATTCTGTCTTGCATTTTCCTTTTTAGCTCTGACTGCATTAAAGGTTTGACCATATTTTATTTTCATTGTACGCAGAAGAATCTGTGGCACAATCCCAATTTACCAGATCAGCGACGAAGCCAATAACACAAAAGGTCTCTTGACTTTTTGCTTATTAGGTCACCCCTTAAACTGTGCTCTTTTCCCCAAGGGCTCCTCCTAAACTAAGAGTTGATGCAAAAAATTAAATGTTAATCACTGTGTAAAGCAGTAAAAATAACAATTTGTCTTGATGTAATTTTTCCCATTATTAGCCAGAGATACAATTATTTTTCTCATTACAGAGAATGTTCCTGAATGAAAAAAAAAAAAAAAAAAAAAAAACTTTGTAGACTTTTGAAATTCAAGCTAGGTNAGTAAAAATAACAATTTGTCTTGATGTAATTTTTCCCATTATTAGCCAGAGATACAATTATTTTTCTCATTACAGAGAAAATTCCTGAAAAAAAAAAAAAAAAAGAAAAAAAGACTTGTGAGACTTGTGAATCTCAGGCTAGCTAAGAAAGTCTTGTCCAAATTCATCACACTGCAGTTAATTTTCTATCATAGAACTAAGCATATAGGTAAGGTGTCAATAGGTTTGATCTTTACAGCTTGAGATCATCATTTCCCAGTGGTTTAAAACAATTGTCCACAAATTCATCGCTGACTTCTTCTAGAGCAGCTGGCTTCCATTTGGGGGACTGGTCTTTGTCAATCAGCACTGCCAGGTGGAACAGAGAAACACCGAAGTTACTCATAAACTTCCTCTAATTAAAATGACTTCAGATTGCATCAAGACAGATCACTACAGAAATTCCATGGGGGAGACAAATCTGTGTGCTCTGGAGAAGGCAGAGTTTTTGTAACACAAATATTTCTACTCTAATCAATGTTCCTGAGTTGTGACCTGTCCAGAGGTGTCTCTGGAAGTTGCCAGATGATACAAAGAGCAGTGAATCACTTCAGAAGCAGCCCAAGATTTGAAGGAATACACCTGAAATGAGTGGTTTAGTTAGACCTGCCACTCGTGGCTGACTTACGCTTCTTCATGGGAGCCTGCGAACGGCACTTTATGGTGCTACTTTGGACAAGGCTTTCACACCTCTCTGCAAAATCTGACTCTTGGGAGAGTACAGGAGATAACTCAGTGGTGCTAAGTGCCTAAAGCTAATTTAAACACATCACATTAATAATGAAATAACTCACGAGGAGAGAGTAAAGCAGGGTATCTTTGTGGGAACTGAAGGTGTTTATTTGTAAATACTGACAGCTATGGAGGCCTGGGTAGATTTAACTGTGGCAATCTGTACAACCTCAGTATACAGACTTTATGCTGCATCCTGGGAAATACATCACTGAAGATAAAAACCATCACTGAATGAATCACATGCAAAAGGCTAACAAGAAAATGCCAATTCCCAAAGAACATTCCCTGTATCACAGGAATGTTGAAGGCATGTCAGCAATGGCTGCATTAGCAAACAATAAAACAAGAGGGAGTTAATTTGTGTGTAAAACTGACCAGTATGAATAGAATTCCAGAGCATCCTTCCAAGCACCTTTCAGGCTTTAAGAAAGCCATAAAGGTGCTACTGAAAACGTGAAACTTTTATCATTTAAAGAAGAACAGCTGTAAGAACTGTGGCTCTCTAGGATGCACTCATTGCCAACAACCCTCACAACACACATTCCCTTCAGATGAGTGAGATCAGCAACTGATTTGGAGAGGCACCTGTGGCCTGGGGGAGCCTCCTGACCAACACAGCCCACAGCATGTAAGAGAGGATGGGCAGGAAGAGGGAGCACATTTCAAATTTCTCTCCTGAGAATGGCTTTTATTTGTTTGTTTTCTGACAAAGGGTTTAGCAGAGGATAGTTCTAAAGGCAGGTGAACTACGACACTCACAGAGACCAGATATTTCCAAGAATAACAGCTATTTTTGGGTAAGTTATCATGCTTTTCTAAACTGAGTTTGTTCTTATAGAGTGAACTAGAAATATCCAATATAAGGAATGTGTAAGGGGGTGGAATGTTATGTTCAGTGAAAAGTCTCTCTACCTAGAGACTGTGCTTATCAAAAAAACAAGCATTATGGTCTACCTACCAACTTGTAGTAAAAAAAAAAGTGACCCGAAAACTTCTCTTTAACTTTTCTGTCTTTAACCAATGGTTGAGAATGGCTGGAAAATACACACCATTCAAATGACAACTGCACCAATTAATATTTCTGTAGCTGAAGATACACAGGCATCACAATGCTTTAGCTTACATCCCCAAAGAGAAAGGCAAATCAGAGCCCTACACCTATTTACTTGTAAACAGGGAACTAAGGACTCCTTAGAAACAAATTAATTGTAAAAAGTAACCCATTATATGGGAAACTGCAATTCCACTAACAACAGAATTCATGAGGACAATTCTTTAAAAGAGAAGTCCTGTAAAAGAGAGCTTTTACTATGATGTTCAACTGGGTAACTTACTGAAAAGCTATGATCTTGCAGGGTATTTCTGAACACGGTGAAACCATTGATTGGCTTGGGTCAAAATATGCAATTATCCCAAATCAACTATATTTATTCCTCTGGAATAGTACTTACCTATGGATTTTCTTCCATTTTAGTTGAAGTTCACAGTCTAGCCAAAATAGTCTAATTGTTATCCACAAAAGCTCTTTAAATTAAAGAGGAAGAAGTGTCCATGTGTATGTTACTACAGCTTCCCCTCTGCCATGCTGTACTAAGTGCTGCCAGTTCTCCACCCCAGGGTACTGCTGTCTATTCAAGTTCACCTTTCTGTTTGGATCTGTGGCCAGTCTTACTCTGGAGGATAAACTCAGTGCTCATAATGGTCTCTCCAGTGGAGTCTTCAATCTTGTATGAGTCAAAATACTTGTTTTCTAGGAGAATCGTGGAAATATTCCCTTTCTGCATTGACTTCTTTATATTTTGTATCTCTCCAGCTTGAGATCAATCATTAAGAAAACAGAAATTCTGAAGACTTCTAAGGTAAGCTAAGGGAAATTCATTATGATAAAAGTAACTGAGCATAGACATCGTGTTAAGGGTCTGTTCTTGTGTTACACTTTTTTAAATCAAAAATCTCAAACCCCTCTGTTCAGCAGCAGTGACTTTACCACACTTCAGTTAGTGCTCTGTTGCTGAGCTTCCTCCAGCACAGTCAAAAGTCTGCTATTTCCAAGCCCCTGACATTCTGTTTGCTGCCATAAAATCTCTCAGCTCGTGCAGGGCCCTGGGGTGCCCAGGGTACAGCTCACATCTGCCAGCCCTGCAGGGGAGGTGGCAGAAGCTGCACAGAAGTACCGTCTTTGCAGCATCAGCAAGATGTAGAAGACCTTTACAATTCCATTTCAAGTGCACATTCCTGCACAAAGAGTTAGGAGGGTGAGTTAACAGATATTTGTCCCTGAGATTTGCTGCTGAGATTGTATCCTATTTGGACATGTTTGAGCATTGACTCCAAAAATGACCACTTTTCTTAGGCAGTAAAATTTGAAAAACAATTCTTGGCAACTACCCAGACCTCTGCATTTCTTAGCTGACATATTATTCTATTAATCAAGGTGAAAAATTGATACCTAATGTGTTCCAAGTCCACTTTTACTATTTTATAGGAAAATGCAGATGAAATACGATCCATGTGTTTTACACTTTAAGAGTTTTGGCTTTTCTTTAATCACTCCAATCACAAGAATCATAAACAGGGAAGACTGCCACAGCAGATTTTCAGGTTGAAAGAAAACTGGCTTAAAAAAAAAAAGGAATTTTGACCTCAGGTCAAAGCAGGTTTTAAAAGCTTTAAAACTACTCCCTAGAAAGCCTTTAAAAATAATGGTTTGAAGCAGATGAAAGGTATTAGTAAAGCCTGACCTGTGGCCATTGGCTGCCGAGAAACATTCTTAAACTAAAATCTAAAGATTGTTCTAACTCAACTTCTTTTGGTGGTAGATCTTTTTGTGGTAGAGAGGGTCAAGAGCCAGCTCTTAAATGCTTGTAATGTAAGGTTTAAGAAAGAGAAAGCTAATACTTAACACTTTTATCAATTTTATTCACAATGGTTGGTCCTGTGAAGTACTTAATAATCTCCCTTCCTGTTAAAAAGGATGCTCAGCACACTGATGGATAATGATTTTTATGAAATTAGACCAAACTACAAAAGTGATCTTGAGTCAGATTCTACACTCCTCTGCAACAAGAGAAACAATGCTAAGACTGAAAATCTGAGAACAGGATCTATGCAGTAAGCAGAGAACAAAAGTGCTTCAGGAACAAATTATTATTATAAGCAATCCTCTCAGTGCAGCTGGGTCTTTGGTGGGTTTGTTTTTTTCCTTCCTCTGATACAGTTAAACTTTTGCTACATCATCCTGTATAAAAGAGAAGTTTCTCAGCTGCTGTTCTTGCAGCCTGTCTCTTTACAAGCAGTTAGTGTATTTCCTGGCCATACTGACAAGGGATTTGCCTTTGTACTGTGCTGCGGTCCCAGATGGTTTCATGACCTTGTGCCTTGCAAGGAGAAATTCAGTTGGTGTTCCTCTGACTCTCAGACTTGGAGTTTGTCACTTCCTGAATAACTACATTTCAGCAGCTTATTTGCTGATTTAGAAAATATCCCAGGAACAGTATTTTTAAGATATCCTTGTCCCCATTACCAACATAATGAAAACCACTTCTCAACATGTGTGGTAAATTCTTCAAAGGAGTGTCTGCTAATAAGTGCTAAAGACTAATTAATTAAAATCAGAAACCTTCCCCATGCTGTATGAATAAATTTTGCATCTCTCACCCCAGGCTATCTTTAGTACAGTGTTACTAATAGTAGACACTCAGACTAATATCCATTCCTCAAGTGGAATTTAAACTGCTTTTTAAAGACAGATGTAAAACAATGAGGTGAAGGTGATAATACTTGAGTATGTAACTGTGTGAATTAAAAGTCCAACCAAAAGTTATCCATCCAAATGCCTTGTACTGTAAGCTCCTTGGAAAAAGAAATGCCTTTGCTTTATTTCATCTCGTGATGAACAGTACATAAATAATTGCTACAGCTCCTAACAGATGTGACTTTGGATTTGACAAACTGCACAGTGAATCAGCAGTGGGATCAAGGACAGGCTTGAAGTCTGTCCCCTGGATTCATTTGCTGAGCCATCACTCTACTTTTACCACTACCTCTCTTGACCAATGCCTTAAAATGCTGAATTAGTTAATGTTAAGCTTACATATATAGTTTTTTAGTGGTAAGACACTTCCATCCGGCGATATTCTGGACATGGGGGAAAGTAAGTCTTTGTTCTAACAGTTTTCTATATGAACAGTTGTTTTTGATTTTGAGTCTCAAAGCATTGGGTAGCTGGCTGAACCAGCTCTGTGGCAACACTAAACCTGGACACACGTGATGCATTCAGCTACTCAGTACTGTCCGTGATAAATGTGAAATGGTGCAACCAGGTGGATAAATAACATCAGGGAACTGAGATTACACAAAGGAAACAACATGGCTTTTGTGCTTTGGAACAATAACAAATTTTGGCCACACAGAAGTCCAATAAGCAAAACCTATGGAAAGCTGGGAAGTTTTTTCTGGGCTGCTGCTGCATGCACTTGTAGTGACTTCCAAAGAAGCACCACAATTGTGAATTTGCGTGCTGTTAAGCTTGAGGAGTGTTTCTGTTGCGGATACTCACCTGCTCGAACCCCTTCGTAGAAGTCATGGCCTTTCTGAAAGATTATTAAAAAAAAAAAGCTGTAACATGACAGGTTCTATTTATCCCATCTCTTCCTATCCCACTTCTGCTTGAAATGCAAGTTCTCAAGATTCAGTTAAATCCCACTTGTACTGTTCTTTTCTAGGCCTATTTTGTCTTTACTTATTAAAGAGCTGTGTATCTTCTTGCTTAAATGCAGCCACATCTCTTAAAATCAGTCTGTTGACCTGTAGCTGATCAGGCACTGTGCCACAATCCAAGTTCTCTCTGTGTAACACCTCAGATCTTTTTCTAAAGAGGTTCACATAATGGGGCTAAGGTGTGTAGTATCAGAAATTCTTTTGAGAAAGGCCAGTCTTCAGGAATTGTGATGTATTCTGCATACTTGGAACACTTTGCAGTTAAATGGAATCCTGTAAACATCCAATTGTTTTTTAAAAAAGGGAAATGTAACATTTAAATCCCTAAGCATGCTTCACTAGTAATGGAACCATGATCTTAGTTTTAGTCAGGCATTAGAACATCTCAGAATTAGACAGATTTTCACTTCTTTATTTGTGATGGTTAAAGTAAATTCTTAATTTAATCGGACATGTAAAAACCTTATTTTAAAATGTGACAAAACTAATAATAAGGATGCCATGGCAAACCCTGTAAGGAATTTGTTCAGGTAATTCAGTTAGCAGCTCTGTTCCACTGGAAGGATCACTTTCTGATATGCTACCCAAGTACTCAGCACTTAGTACAAATAACACTAAAAACTCTTGCTGTGATAAATTTTCCATAGACAACACTCTTGAAAGGCAGTGATAAACAACTATTTACACCCTGCTGCTGGGAACTGAGGCACTGAGGGCTAAGTAATTTGAATAGAAAACCTGTTCAAGAACACCAGTCTTAAAACTACAATCCAAATATGAAACTATGTATTAATGTTTTCATACTTTTTTAACAGAAGTCTTCTACATTCCCATCTGACCATCATTAATGCAGTGTCCTTTGCATTCCATATAACATGAAATGAGAAAAAAGTGACAGCCTCACAAACACACAAAGATGATACTGAAAATTAAAACCTATAAATTATAAACTCTTGATGAAACTACATAAAATTTTTAGTCTCTGGTAAACTGTTCTCTCCTCTTTCCTGGCTGGAAAGGGACAAGGGGCTCAGCTGTTGCTTACCATGCATGCTTGGCTCAGTCTGTATTCCATCCGGAGTACCTCTTGTAAGCTCATGGAAGCTCCTTCTCTGAGCTGTCTGAGAGTCAGCTTTAAAGATGTAGGTGACATCTTATTAATAGTCTGGGGAAGACATTAACATTATTTTTATTTTCTTCAGTTTGGACACTTTTGCAAGTTTCTTTTGTGCATTTTAAACTTTGTGAAGTAAATGATGGCTCTCTTCTCCCTGAGCTCCCTCTGTGACACCTATTCCTCCTGCTCCCTCCCACCAAGCTGTCACATTAAATGAACTTGCCTGCATAAGCTTTGATCATCAAGATCTCTGGGATGTGTGCCATCACTTGTGGAAAACCTAGAACTCCTAAGGTCCCATCATTTAAGATAAAATTACTACTAGCCAGAGAAATTACTGTAGTTTGAAAGACATTTTCAAGGAGAATCTTGTGATAAGTGAAGACAAGTGTTACAAGCAATTATAATTTGGTTTTGAATATCATATATATATATATATTTAGTGTGAATTACTATTAGATTTACTGGTATTGTAGGTGATATTAGTATTGCTTAGCATTTAAGTTTTATTTGGTATAATAGAGTAATAAGGTAGCAATAGAGAGACTGGCAACAAACTTCAAGTCGTTGCTTCACGATCATTGGCAAAGACCAAACGATATGCAAAGAAGAAATCTGTGGAAGAAAATATTACAATAAACCAAACATATTTATCCAGGTTTTTTGTCTAGGATCAACAGATACTGAAGTAATTTAGCCCTATGTTACTCTGCTGATAGGAAGCTTGGAGGTCTTGTCTTACTTCTTTTGACAGAAGCACAGGCTATAAATATTGTGCCACAGACAGGATTCTTTTAAAGCACACAAACAAATGGTGTAAATCTGGCTCTCAGGAGTATCCTTTGGTGAACTGCATGCCAGTAAACAGTAGGGGAAAGTGGGGAGAAAGACAAAATCCTAGTTAAGGAGAAAGAACTGAGCTTTAAAGCTTCATGGGGTTGTGGGGAAAAGGAGCTAAATCTTATTGTTGCTTATCATTGTTTTCTTCCTCTAAACACAATTCTCCTTTCTCTGCAAACCCAAATAAAAGATGTGTATCATTCATAGTACAATAGACATTTCCTGATAATTAGGACATTTTTATCACTATTAAAAAGCAGCAGATGGTAAGATTTGCCTCTTTACATTATTGTCATTGCACATATTAGGCTCCTTACCAGAGCCTGAAATGGCAGGTTTCCAGTCATCAGCAGCAACATTTTTTTCTAGCTCCCAATTACTCTTCATCCCTCCAGACACCAGCTGATACAGCAATGACCCATTTTGCCTAGTTAAGCTGGAAAACATGTGATTGCTATACAAGCAGGAGTCTGTGGAATTGTGCCTCCAAAGCACTGGTTTTGTTGTTCTGTAACTTGCATGTAATCACTGTGCTTGAGAGAGAAGCTGGCAAAGAATGAGCCAACACTGGCTCCAAGTGCCAACAGTTCCCCAGTTCTGGTCAAGCTCTCCAACAATGAGCTGCCTTTCAGCAGACTAAGAAATCTGCTGTACCTCTATGACTCTGTAGGTCCCAGATGGGTGGCAGCTCTTAACTGGGCCCCTTATTTCCTGTAAGATGCTCTTGCTGGCCTTATCTTTCAGCTGGGCCTTTCCTCCTTTGAGTTTCACATTCTGTCATTTAGATTACTATGTCTTTGCTCAGACCAGGTTAAATGCTATGCATGGTATAGCCAGATGGCTCCAGGGGTGAAATGGTCACGGCAAGTTCTGGTCAAAGCAAGCACTGGAATGGGGAAGATCTGAAAACAGCACTTAAGGCAGCTGCTAGATGCACTAGACTAGTTATCTTGGCATATCAATGAGGCTGAAGGTGGAGGAGGTACTGACATAAATCAAACTGGAGGAAGAGGAACATGGCAGGAAAATGGGTAGGTGTAAGTGCAGAAAAATGAGTCACCAGTGTAGCTATAAATACATTCTCTGTACAAAGAGGAGGGGATTGGTGCTAGGGAACAAGCCTGAAAAAGAGACGGGATAGGCTGGAGTGGGGAGTACTAAAATGCAAAGAAGTCTTCATAGAAGTATTTGACATCTATTCCAGTATCTTTCAAACCATCTTGATTTTGACACAATGATCCCAAAAGCTCTAAGCTGAATTTGCAGCAGACTGAACACCAATAAATGCTAACAGAAGGTGACTGAATTAAGTGGCACTGACACAGCAGATTCCCTTACAAGCATAAAAGTGGGAATAGTGACGTTCTTCCACTTAAAAACCCTAAAACCTCCCAGAGGTCCAGTGCATCACTCCCTTTGCAAGAGATGAAGCCATCCATCACTTACTTATGTGAAAACCAAGTCAAGTATCTGATGCTTTTCAGGTTCAGACCTTGCATTTACTTCATCCCACTAGAAATGGTACACCTGCCTCTCAGATTAAAGCTTTTTGGCTCATGTAAATCCTGAAAACAAAGTAGCACTACGAAGTTAAAGGTTTGAAAATTACTGAGTTCAAAGTGTTAGTTCTCTAGCTTTCTACCTGTTTGTAGCTGGGTTCAAAATGTGGTGTAAATCATGAAGTCATTCTCAAGTAGGATTTTAACAACTTTATATTCTTCTTCACACAATATTTTAGTATCAAATATGTGACAGCCTGCCAAGCAGGCATGTTTTGAAAGTAAAAAGCAGGACTACTATAGGTCAAAGAGAACAGGGTACATGGGATAGCATGGCTCACAGCATACTTGGATTACTGCACAACTAGGAGTTCCATTTTATTAACCTTGTTGATCCAAGGTACAAGGTGGATGTACCAAGGGGTACCTCCAAATTAGGATATTTGTATTAAAATTTCAGTTAAGGCTTACTTATACATATAATAAGCTTACTTACTTATACTTATTACACATATACATAAGCTTACTTATACATATAATAAATACAGGACCAAACAAGGAGAATAAGCATAGACATTGCTGTTACTGAATCAGCTGATATGATATTTATCAGGTGGATTTGCTGTTGTTCCTGGACACTAAAGTGAAACCTTGGTTTCACAACCTTGCCTAATCCTACTGCTTAGCACAGCATGTCTGCTGTCAGAAACTCCTCTGAAATTTAAGTATTTGTTCACACTAAAGTCTTGCATCTGTTACAAAATGTGTGATTTGTTTCATAGGGATTTTCCCACGAATTTCTGCATGGACTGAAACAAGTCATGCTAACACAGTCTTGAACAGAACAGACAATTGTTCTGAAACTCTGGTCAACTCCAAGGACATTCATTTATGAATCACATGAAAGAAAACAATTGTTATTAAAGACATAATAAAACTGAAGAAGCAACAAAATAGCCCTTTTTGTTGTTGTTGTTCAGGAATTTAAAAAATCAGTTACACAAAATCATAACTTTGAAGTAGATGATCGAATTTAGTCATCAACAGATTACTTAGTTTTAAGTTCTGAATTAAAACTGTTAAACAAAGGTACTATCATAAACAACAAGGAAAAAGAACAAATAATTCTTCATTGTTTTCAACAACCACTGAACCTAATAAAAATCTGTTCAATAAAATATGAACAGATAATATTTTTATTCTGGCACCAACTCTTTTGACTGCTTTATCTAATGAAACTTGGAATACTAGGGGAAAAAATCAGCTTTCTCCTTTATTCAACTTTGCTTTTATAACACATATGCTGAACTTCTTGCAATGTAGTGGTTGGCACAAAGATAGTCTTAGAACTTCCTTTCTCAAAAACTGTTTGATAGTTCCAATGACAATGTGTTACATTTTGAATTTAAAATTTTTTTTAAAAGTGACAAGGTGCCTAATGTGAATACTACCTTATACAATTCCTTCTGCTCATATCAAAGTCAGAGATGATGGATGTTTTATTTTACTATGAAAGGAGGATTTCTTCTGTGAGCTGTAACTAAAGTTGAAACGACCCTTTTGTTGGAGGAACACTTCAGTTCTATTCAGTTGGAATATTTCACTAGCTCCAAACAAAACTTTTACAAGGCACCTGAACAAAGATACTTCAAAGGAAAAAAAAGAAAATATACATATTATTTATAAAGGAATGCAAGTTGCTTCTTGCTTTTGAGGCTGAAGTATGAATTATGTGTGTAGCATTGCTGCATGTTTTTTGAGTAGTGACTACATCCAACACTCAGAAATGCATTAGAAAGATCAAAAAATACTTTGTGATTATACATTTTTTTGCTGTTTACCCAAATAAGATATCTGGAATGGAAGAAAAGAAACAACACTGTTCTGGCACTGTATTATTCCAAGCCTTGGCAATATAATGAGAAGCTATAAAGGGAACACTTGTTCCCAACAACCCCCTGACCATGGGGAGGGGAAAAGAAAGGGGAGTTTGGTTTTTTTACTGAATTAAAGTTTTATGCACCATATGATGGTGCTCACACTGTGTGATTTTAGAGGAATACCCTTGTCTGAGTAGAACTAATGAGAATCCCTCAGGACTATGTGTGAGAACCTGAGGCTCTCAATCCAAAGCCCTATAGGGTAACTAAAGTCTGCCCTATGATAGGAAACTATAAAACCAGACTTAAAATCCCTAACAAAAATTACATAGAAGACTTTACCTCTAGCTGCTTCATGGCAAAAGGAGAACCATCTTGCTTTAACTTTTTAACAATTTCTTCCATACTATTTGCTGAAAAAAGACTAGAAGAAAAAAAAATCAGTTAACAAGCTGCTTCAGTCTCTGTTTTACCTTTGAAGGGTCAGTAACACTGATGTTAGAAACAGAGCATAACCAGCTGATTTGGCTTTTCTTAGCAATGTCTTCCATGTTGTTCAGTTTCAAGTAACTCAGGCATCTCCTTTTCCTTTACAAATCTCTAGTGTTTCAATAAACCTTACTAACAAACTCTGGTATTTATCTATAAACTTCAATTACTACCATCAGTCTTAGCTGTATTTTGTAACATGGCAAATCTTTACCTATCAGCTCCATTCTGCTGATTTGGTGTCAGTATCTTTTATCTCTAAATGTAGTTACTGCCATCCTTCTTCCAGAGATTTAGCTCTTTCTTATCACTCTCACTTATTTCTCCTTTCCTTAAATTCCAAGCTGTCATAGAAATGGCCTTAACTCAATGAGTCCTGTAAATGTGTCAGGTAACATTTCCTGTTCAATGGAACAGTTATTCTCACAGATTCCCACCCAGTATCTACAGAAAATGTTCATTTTAATTTCCCATAGGCTATGAATCAGGTTACTTTGCCCAAGTATTTAATGTACAGATGAGTGAAATATTTATTGAGCTTCAGATAAAGCTCCCTAAAGACAAAATGTTACTTAAACTTGGAGGTACTTTCTCTTACCATATCTGTGAAATACTGTTACTACATTTAACTACATGTTCTCTACCTACAAGAATAAAAAAATTTAAAAGATTGCTGAATACCTGTTAATCTTCTCCATATGTTCATCAAGTGCAAACTTCTTTTCTTGATCAATTGTGCACTATTTTAAAAGCAAATACATCTTTTACTTGGTTATTTTAGACTGAAAAGTGTATCAGTACCAAAAAATTTCAGTGATTTGTGTTCCAGAAATAGCGTATCATAAATGAACACCTAATGTTCATAAGACAGTGCAATTTTTAATGAATTACAATTTTGCAGTGTGTATACATGAACTTCACTATCCTGCAAATGTTAAAGATGCTGCCTCATACTGCAGGGCTTGCTCTGAGCTACTGTGTATGCATATTTGTCTGGGAGGCTATCTTGTACACAAGTAATTCTTATTATTGTATCAAAACACTTCTGTGCAATGCACTAAGAAAGTCAGTGTAGATAAATCTACTCAAAAATCAGAGATTGTTTTTAAAAACAACCTTTCATTTTCTTTAAAAATATGCAGGCCTATGTTTAGGCTTTTTTAATGATCAAAAAAAAGGCATTTCTCTTTCTTCTCTTTTCTGTGTCATTTAACAAAATTTTATTTAGACATACAAAGTGTGTGATAGATCCATTGACCTTCTGTGGGAAGGCTGTCAAATGTTTCACATCTTCTGGCATTAAGGGGTTTGGGACATAAGCAGATGTTTCAAGAACAGCAGCTGAAGCTGAAAGGGTTCCCTGGCATTTCAGCTCTGATAACTAAAAATACACAGTTTCCTTTTCCATTCAGTGTAATTTTGTAAAGCAGGATACTGCAACATATAATCACTCCTATTTCATAGCGTTCTGTTTTGTCAAAATAATCAGTACTATGATGTAAATTAGCTTATCCCATTTATTTTTCCAATTAATCTTATTTATGAACTTACTAATTACAAAACAGAAATAACAAGAGTAGACACAGCTCATTTTAAAGCTGAACAACAACAGAGTAATAGACTGAGTAACACTGAATACTGGTTTGACTCTAGACGTTTTCTTTTGAAAGAGGACTGCAACGCACATCAAAAGAGTTAAAATAGCCATTGATTGTAAAGGCAAAACCTTTTATTTTCATGCCCATTATTACATGGGGCTAACACAAGTATTATGGAGAGAGTACAATGAGTTTGGAAACTCATTATTTTCAAACATAGAAAAATATAATCAGTAACATGGGTAAAAAAATAATGTCTACATATATTTAACAATTTGCTTGATTTCAGTAATTTCAGATTACCTTCATGTGGTAAGAGTTCAATAAATCTGCAATTTTTTCTTTTGAAGGAGATTTCAATGCTATCAGGTCTTTCTCCAAGGCAGGTAGCTGTTAAAAATAAGATTTAATTACAAGTAAGCAAAACGAAACATACTGCTTGGGTTATAACTACGGTAATAATAGGATATACATATATAAACACCCCTGCGTCCTCCCCAGCTTTGATAGACCCTAAAGAAGTACAAAGCAAACAACACAAGGAGACAGAGTTCATGTGTCAGTGCTGAACCACCCCAATTTAATTATGTCTGCAGTGACCAGCAAAGAACTGCTTCCCAAGCAGCCCCCCAAAGCAGTGCTACAGCTGCAGCAGGTAAAGCCAGGCTGCACTAGTCTGAGAGGGAAGAAAATTTTAATGGTGTGTTACCTTCACTGCAAACTTTGCAGTCGTATAAATCTCTGGTTTCATATACTGTTGTTTAAACTGCAAAATTTTTTAAGCAACTTCATTCTGCTGAGCAGATCATGCCCTTCCAACAGTGGAATTGTAAAAACAGCACCATTTGCTCCTTCCTTCAAGCAAAGCTGTCACCAGCTGGCAAGTGTTAGAAGGACAGCTTGAGAGTGTCTCACCATCCCTGTTGGCAGGGCATGGCCAGCTAATGTAAGTGCACCTCTGCAGACACCCGTGCTGGTGACAGGGTATTGGGGTGCTAAAACCCCAAAGCTCTCAGTGTGGCTGTGGGTTGTGCCCTGGCCAGCACTGTTGGCACGTTACCTTTTCAGATTCTACAAAATGCGTAGCGATGCCAACTTTTAGCACATCTCTTCCTTTCAGCCTGCATCCTGTCAGCGCGAGGTAATAGCCAATCTTTCCTGAGAGCCTTGGCAAGAAATACCCTCCACCTACATCAGGGAAAAGGCCTGCAAAAACAACACAAAACAAAAGTGAAGGGAGGAGGTCTTGTACTAATCATCACTAGCAGCAATTTTTTCTTGTCTCACTTTCATCTTCCTTACATAGGCACAGCAACCTTGCCCAAATTTCTCCTTGACTCGACATTTCTGGCATCAAAACCCTTCCTAAAAGCAAACTCTTGAACACTTTCCAAACTTCATCCTTTCCCCTGGCACATACTTTACAAACATATACCAAAGAAGAATATTTATTCTATTTGCCAACAACTTGAGACAATTTTAGATGCTTGAAAAATCAAGTGTGTTCTCAGCAAGGAAACAGAAGTGACCCAAAGAATTGTGAAATAATTTGTGCAAGCTCAAACTGGATACTGCTTTTTCACTGAAATCTTTTATTATGATAAAAATATTAAACACTCATGAAGTACCTCTTGCACAGCTTAGTTTGAACAAATTTGGGGGCTGAGAATTCAATAATAGTTCAACAATATGGCCAGGGTTTCCTGAAGGTGGAGGCACAAGATGCTGACCTAGTACTTGGCTCTTTGACAGGATTGTGACTAAGCTAAAATTAAAAAATAATATTAAACTCTCCAGTTTAGTAACTCTCTTTATATACTTTTTTAAATCTACAGATTAGGGTAATTTTTTTAAGAATTTAAAGCTGTGACTAGAATTTTAAATACTTTTAAAAGTTGTATTGGAAAGTATCTACCTTCTCTTATATAAATTGCTCACCAAAAATAAATTTAGACATCTTTTTAAACGTACTTAAACTTGAGAAAACTTTAATTTAGGTATTGATTTCAGTATTGAGATTGATTTCAGTATTTAGTCTTGGTTTCAGAAATCTGAACGCATAGAAGCAGGGTCCAGTTACTACCTTGAAATCATGCCAACAGTGCATTCATGAAACTGAAAGTCTTTTAAAGAAATTAAAGGTGTGGTGAGTTTTTTTTTCTTTTCACTTTCAGAGAACGAATCAAATGAATCATGAAAACAAATAAAATAGAATACATATGAGCAATAAGAAACTTGAAAGACAGTTGTCAAAGAACTTTTAACTGGGAAAGTTGTCAAAGAACTATTAACTGGGAAAATTCAGATGTACCTAAGGAGTTTAAATGGGGTTCTGATAGAAGACGGTGATTTTTCACTCACATGTAATTGCTTTTGTTCACAAGAGTCCATGTGTGTATTATAGAAAGACCCTATTCCAAGTATGTTGAGACATGAGAAATTCGTGCTCTCTGAATAGTCCTCCCCCTTGGATGCAATAAGGGGAGGTTTCTTTCAGACAGCTGCTCTTCAGTGGTTCCCTCTTAATCATCTTTATATCTAACCCATCTCAGCTTTTCTCCTCTGGCTCCCTCTTGGTCTTCTTTTTGTTCTGCTGCTTCTGATACATCAGAAGGTTGGGTTTAGGAGTCACTTCCTATCAGTTACAGCTGTAGTATTCTATTCCCACTGATGTGTGTGCTGTCATTAATTGATTTATCCCTCATCTCCCAGGCTACTGAGACATACAACTCTTCTGAAATGCTGAATGCCTTGCTGATACCCTTTAAAAGCCCTAAGCTGTATTAACTCCAATTCACCACTTACCTTTTTTTTATCTTTACTCACATTCTCAAATAATCTATTCTACATGTTACCTTCTCAGCTTGAGCTATCACAACAGTGATGCCAAGACTTCTGTTTAGTTTCATGTTTCTATTCATCTGTCTCCCCTTGGATATCCTTCTATGGCAATAAAAAAACCAAACCCAACCTCATTTAAAAGTAAAACCTATCTTAAAAATGCCCTCCAAAGCAAAAAGGCAATTACATTATTCTCTCCATCCACCAGAACAAAAACAGCAACAATATTTTTTCTTTTTGCTGTAGTTAAAATAATACTGACTACTGCTCCCCCCACGCTCCAGCACATTTCCAGAGGAAAAACATCTTTCTATGGGGATCCATAGTGTCCTTCCACTTGGCCATAGACAGGAAATCAGTACTAAATAAACTGTGAAGTTGATTAGCTTAAGTAGCTTTAGAGGCAAATAAACCTAAATTGAATGAAGGTTTTTTTAATTAAGGAATTTACAAACAGGATTAGTGAAGGTCTACCTAATCCACTTTAAACTTACTTGGTTGCATAGTCTGCTATAGCTTCTACTGTATCCTTTTCAATGTTCCTGTCTTCCTTTTTCTCTTATAATTTTACTCCTCTTGTCCATGTTCTACATATTTGTCTTCGCTCCATAACACTTCCCATATGTTTCTCTTTGCTGCTGGGGTTGTCTTAATGTATTCCATACCTGATTTTTGGGTTTTTGTTAGCATTTAGCAATAATTTCTCAATTTCCCAGTGAAGTAAGAGAAGAGCTGTGTTACTGCTGGGCTGCCCAGGCCATGAGCCTATGCCTGTACTGCTGACTTGCAGTCTGTGCTCTGACACAGGTGCAACATGCTCTGCTATAATCCCAAAGGTGCAACTCTGCATTTGCCAAGCAGAAGAAAGGCAGTGCTCCTACATTCTTACCTTGTCTGGCAGAGAGGATTGGGAATTTATTAGTATTGATTTCTAGAAAACTAAAAACTTAGCAGGGATATGCAAGAAAGTATCCATTATTAGTGTAACATCACCTCAAAGTCCTTATCTTATACTTTCAGCCTTTGTTCTCCCCACCAGTGGTTTTTCCACACCTTCCTACTTCTGTGCTGCTTTCCAGTGCTTTATCTTACCTATATCAAACTCCTACAGTCTAGAACTGCCTTTTCTTTCTATTTGCTAAGTGGCATATTTATCTATATCCTTTTATTTATGGTGCTGGACAAATGCAGAATAATTGTGTGAAAATGGAGCAGCTGAATGAATGCTTTGTTTTCACTTCACAGCAAAGGTGTCATGCCTACTGAAATAAGTTAGCACATGAAAAAAACAATTAATACAGTATCTAGAGAGCCAGACATTTTAAACACACCCCACAGAGATCAAAACAGCTAAGCCTTTAAATCCAAACAGATTTCAGTGGTTTTATATCTAAGTGATCCTAAAAGGAGTTTAATTACTTTCTTTCCTAAGCAAGTTCTAAGCTTTTCCTTCACATCTTCACAGTCTATTTTTGTTTAAATAATTCCTTGTCAACACAATAAATCTGTGTAAAGTACATGTTCTTGTACATATAAAACTACTCATATCTTTATCTTTGAAGAAGAAAGTGAAGGCGCTTTTATTATTAGAATAATTTCATACACCAATGAACCTCTGTTTATTTTAAAAAAACACAAATACAAATTGTTTACTCCAAATGGTTTTCATATACAACAACTGATTATTAACTTCAGAGCTTAGAAAACTCATGTTGTATTAAAGCTTAAGTTTAGTTTACTAAGCTTTTCTTCAGCAATAAAACAATACTTGGAGAGCTGAAGTAGTTTTTGGTTTTTTCCTCCCAACTTTACTTGTTCAGAAAAATTACATTACATTTATCAGCTAGCAGGAATTGCTCTAATATTTCTCTCAGGAATTAAAATGGTAACGAGCTTGCTTGTATTTGGGTGGTTTATTATGCTTCATTGTGCTTGACAGTTCCATCAGGAGAGTTCCCTTTAATCTGACTCATTTTTCTTGAGCCATACCTGTATCTTTATGTAGCTCTGGGATACATTTCTTTTTTGTACCTCTCAGAATTGACAAAGAAACTGTAGGATCAAACATTAGAAAACACAAGGTACATGCTGCTGTTTAAAACAGAAAAAGGTGGCACTGAAGACACTGTGATCTTGCCTAGGCACAATCTGTGCACAGTTGTAATGGGTCTACATTAATTATCTACAAGAAAAGCTGGAATTCCAAAATCTGTCTCATTAACATTGCACAGCTTGTGGTACACCCAGTTTGACTCATACCGAGTTCCCAATGTAAAGCTGGTGTACCTGCACTGGGAGCTTCAGACTTTATCTGCCCCCATCTGTAGCAAGACTTAGTTCTTTTTAAGAAGTTTTCTGCTGACAGCCTTTGTGTCAGTCTACACAGTTAAGAGGCTCAATGATCAACTCCCAGAACACAGGTAAGTTTCTGATAATTTAACAGAAAGTACTTTCCATACATGGTCATCTCCAATTCCATTTTAAAATTCTTTCCTATCACCAAAGCATTCAGTCAAAGACATTTCACCGTGACTACACAGACAGTGAAACCCTAAACACGTTAACACTTGATAATTTCTTAAAACACTTACCTATGGCTGTTTCTGGCATGGCAAAAACAGTCTTTTCTGTAGCAA
Source organism: Ploceus nigricollis (assembly GCA_013399945.1). NCBI lineage: Eukaryota > Metazoa > Chordata > Aves > Passeriformes > Ploceidae > Ploceus > Ploceus nigricollis. The sequence continues at coordinate 1,473,182 of VXBC01002294.1, forward strand.
CTCGAAAATGTCCATGGACTGAGACACCAACTCCCTATACAGGCAAAGGACACAGTTACAAAATTACAGGTAAAAATAATCATAACCACAGTTATCGTTATGATTAATCATAAAAATAATAAAAATAACAATTCTGTGTAACATACCTCTTGCTTTGCTTTATAATTTAAATAGTATTAGATTTACCATGTGCAGCCCAACAAAATATTAAAAGGCCTTTTATGGTTCAAACACTAATAAAGCATCATATTATCTTCATCGTTTGGCTGAAATAGCTTTTGCTATGCTTTGAAAGATGGGTGAGTCATACAGAGAATAACTTCAAAAAACCATGACTGTTATCTCCACTGGAATA
>VXBC01002294.1:1473545-1553006 GCA_013399945.1 Ploceus nigricollis
AACCAATACTTTTGAAAAATACATAAATTTCACAAAGTTGTCATCCTAATACTTTCAAAAGAATTAATAATTAACTGTTCTTCTAATGTGCTAATTACCTACATTATAAACACAGAAGCCTTTCAAGCAGAAAAAGCCTTCAGCATTATTGAATCAAATTCAAAATACATGGTTAGAAACTAATTTTTTATCCTGGGCAGTTGTGTTCACCAAGTCAGTAATAGTATTCACATTTCTAAGTATCTAGCACAATTCTCTAGCAGCCTGTCATGATTAAACCCTTCCCCCAAAAGCAGAAGAGTTTCTGCTATTTCTGCTATTCTAAAATATGCCATATTTTCAGATTTAGGTAGTAAGCAGCAGCAAGGCTAAATGAAAAAAAATTCACTTTGCACAAAATAAATTTAATTTAGATAAATCTTCAAGAGGCAAACTGACAAATAAAACAAAAATACTCGATGTAATCCAAGAATACTTAGATTATAGGGCACAACCACAACATACATACTGAGGTCTCATTTCTCAAAGGTTACCTAAATTATACTTGTCAATAGAAATGTGTGTTTGATCCTATCTGGAGACAAAACCCTCTGCTGAATAATTCACAAGTAGTTATTTCACACAAATATTCTCTCTTTCATCCTTTCCACCATTTCAGTTTACTTCTCTTCCTCACTGTTAATCTTCTCCTTGCTCAGACCCTCCAGCCACCCATGTTTCATGTTAAAACTAAGATATCTTAAAAATCACTGGCCAAAAGAAGCCAGTGTCTGATGAGGATATAATAAATTTTAAATAACATTTTTAATTGTTCAAATACTAGAAAAAGGGTACTTTACCCAACTAAGGCTATTAGTCTTCACAAATATCTTCATAGTATTTCATACTTCTCATCAAAAGCAGTGGGATTAACTGGGTGATACTGCCTTGCACAAGCAGTATGTATTTGACAGATTTTTAAGGTGAGAGTAGAACTTGTTTTGCTTATCTACAGAGATCTTTGACTGGGGTTTATGTCGAAATTTTTTTAAAGTTATCTCAATTTAATGTAAATTAAATTTCCTCTCACCCTTCCCTGGCCTCTCTTACAATTCTGCCCAAGAAGAAATTAATTTATTCCATTAGGGTGATACACAACTAAATCTGAAAATATTTTCAAGTTTCTTCTGTGTAATGACTGTCTGCCACTCTCGGGTTTTAATATAGATGTATGAAGTTTTTAAGATTCCAGTTTAATTTCCTGAGAAATGCACCCATAGGGTGAGTAGTTATCAAACTCAATTTTGTATTCAGGAACTAAGCCACATGTATTCACATGAAGCACTGCTGTTCCAAGGAGGCAAATGGGATTTAAGCAAACATCTGAAGCTTATTTGCACAGGGTAAAACCTTATCTTTCACCCCTTATCTGTCCTTTAGCCCTTTCTCTGAGCACTGGTCAGATCTCACCTGAGCAGCAGCAAGAGCAATGGACCTGTGTTTAGCTGTCCTGAAAATGCAAAGCTGAGTGTAAAGCTGCGTTCACTCCTAAAACAGCTCCAGAACTCTTAAATTAAATGGAAATGTGACTTCATCACTTCCAACTTCTTTAATGCCATAACAGCATATTTTCACTGCATTAAGTAAAGCCTGCTGTTATTTTTATGCATGTTCAGCAATAACGATGACTTTTTTCTAAAGATAATGAAATAACAATCGTGCCCTTTTTGGTCTCTCTAATGCTTAAATTAGTATTTTCTAATCCCCTATCTAAAAATACAAATACCATCTATCTCAAAGCATTTTTTCTGGCTTGTTTTCTTGACAATCAGAATTTTGTTTAAGGATTCAAATTTTTGGCTTGAATATTAAGTACCAAAGATTCGAGTGTGAATTCCATGAAGGGAGCTTCTCTTCCAAGCTTGTTCTTTTTTTAGAGTGGTAAAAATAAATGTCGAGTTCTAATAATAGAAAGCTGAAAGATGTAATTTTCTTTTGAAAGAAGTAATTAAATCAGATTTCACTTTCTCAAGTGCTTTAGCCATAATTGGATTTGTTTCTAGGTAGCCTTCAAGTTTTGTACAGCCTTATTTCAGATGTCTATTTAAGAGACTAAAAATATATTTGCTTTGTATTCATTATAAAGAAAGAGGTGCAAATATGTTCTTGCTTCTTTGAAGATCATTTCTAAATAATCCAGTATTGAGATAAAATTTTAAGAGAAAAATTAATTAATGATACAAATCCCAATAACTTCTTTACTGGTGTTCATATGTTTTTTTTGATTATTTGTAACTTCCCAAATGGTTAACATACCACTGCATAGTTAACCTTCTAGATCTAACACAGAGGACAAATATTCATTAGATTAATTCATCCTGTGGAAAGAACAAATCAGTCAGAAGTCTAAATGCATTCCTTTTTCATTTCTGGGTTTTCTTTTTACTTTGTTTTCATTTAGCTGAACTCTTACAGAGCTAGAGTCCCCCCTAGCCCTTCACACCATTAAAAATCTATTGTGCTCACTTCACCAGGTACTTCCAGCATTTACACATACAAGTCTTAATACTATAATATCTTTATTAAAATATACTTTATTCTGCACTGTCAGAGTTCTACTTTTCATGATCTTATATACTAAAGCTGATGTCTTCCTTTAGACTTCTCCAGGGTAATACACTCCCATGGTCAATCAGGCTTTTACTGCTGGAAACTTCTTTTTCCACTGACAGCTGAATTTTGTAAAGTGCACTTACAGAATGAGAATAGAAGTTAGGGAGAATAAAGAAATTAACAGGCAATGAATTTCAACTACTGGGCTGGTTTTGGCTGAGATAGAGTTAATTTTCTTCACAGGACCTTCTTCATAGCATGAGGCTGTGTTAGTTTCAGCATACCTCAGGGAGGCACATCATTTTAAAGGCAGTTCAGTCTGAATTCATCAACAGCTTGAAAAAAAAAACGCAGAGTATCTGAATTTTATTTCCCATACAAGACTGCCCACTCAGCGCTGTATTTCAAAAGTCATTATGTGACTGTGTATAGAAACTTCATAATTGATTTCCATTTTTCTTCTCATGATGAATACAGAACCTTATTACAAGTATTTTTCTAATGGAAAACAATGTGACCAACAGATGCAGAAATGAAATACATTTACTGTGACTCTTTTGTGTCCTGAAGGCTGTATTATCTTAAATTGAGAACGACCCACATTTAGTAAATCAGAGAATTTAGAGAAGTTATTCAGAAATTGAGGGCCACCACAACAGAGAACTATACAGAGGGAAATAAATACTCCCTTCCTGGTCACATATAGAAAAGCAGACCTGTGTCACAGCAAAACCACACATCACACTTGGCTATTTACTAAATAATCTAACTCATACTGTAAAGGAATCACTGCCTAGGAATGCTTAGGCAGCACAATAAGAGAAACATAAATAGAAAAGGTCTTCAGAGATGTTGCTTGTGTCACCTTCACCAGGCTGGTAAATAATTTTTAGCTGTTTGAGTAAACAGTGTTAAGATAATACCAATATTGACTGCAGTGCAAGTCCTTTTGTAACAGCTCCCATCAAGTGACTACACCTCCTACATTTTTAACTGCATGAGAATAGCTTCTGGTAGAGCTAGAACCAAAAAGTGAGCATAACACAACAAAGGGCAAATATGTCTGCATACAAATGTGCAAAAATAGCCAAGGTGCAGCAAAAATGTTTTCAAAGGCAAAGCAAGTGAGTGGAATTGATTCAGGAAGCAGCAGGAGCTTATAGCTATGGTGGATCAAAAATCATGGATGTAAGAGCATTAGTCCCTGCATCCAGACACAATGAATCTTAAACTGAATCAAAATTAATCTTTGTTTATCATTAATGTTATGGCCCACTCCAAAGAGTATAATCCATTTTCATCTGTAGATACTAACAGACAAGATGACATAGTGAGCCAGAGCAATGCAGTGTGACAGATCAATCTGGACATAGAATATCACCTTCTTTGGCTGCTGACATATAAATCAACTCTATACAAGTGTTTTAAAAATATCATTTAAAACAGTGGGTATTGTGAATGTTTCAATAATTTAGTATGGTATTTTAAAACATAAAATATTGATGTTATATAATTTAAATATAAAATATTTATTTCCATATACTGATTATGTATTAGAGAATCTCAGTCCAAATTGCTACAGAAACATAGAAGCACAATGAGCTGACTGGAGACAGATCATCTCTAGTAATATCTGATGTCTCTGACTTGTTCTTCTGACCCCTAAGTATTTAAACAAATTGATCCAACTACATGAATAGTAATCATTTAGGTTGGGTTCTTCTTACAAGGAAACGTAGAGAAAAAGACGCATAGGCCATTCTATGCACCAGTGCTGCTACAGTAAGTGTCCTTTATCAACCAGATTTAGATTAACTTTTTAAAAGCCCTAATTTTCAGTCATCACAAACAATTTTTACTAGGGTAGCGATCATAATCTGCACAATTTTTTATGGACACAAGACCTGTGCTGCAACAGAAAGAAAAGAGAAGATGTAAGAAGACCTGGATCTGAAAAGCCTACAGTTCTTAATTAGTAACAAGTGCAACTTTTTCTAGTTTTACATTTGAAAGTATTCTTTTTATCCCAGTTTTGTTTATTTATAAATAACTGGCCATGTGTATTCAGAAAAAAGATATCAAATGCGACTTCTTTATTGTTTCTAAAATTCTGGAAGAGGCTGTCCCCTTGTCCATCTGTATCACCTAAAAATGTAGCTACTGCAAGAAATCCCTGTGTCCAGCTCATCAAATCTTGACGTCTGCAGGCAGGGCAGGCAAGTGGGAGGGAACCTGTTCCAGCACCTTGCATCAGTGCATAACTGAGCTTTTAGATTTTATCTTGAAATTGAAGAAACACTTCTTGTTCTTAAAGACAGGTACGTGCATCAGAACTTTATTTAAACAGTGGCACAGTTATTTGGGATAACAGGAGTGAATCCAGAGGATTTTTGTAATGATGTTCTATTTAGCTGAAAAAAAAGTGCTTGGAAAGTGTAAGACTGATTGAAAGTCTTACAACTCAAGGAGAAAATGAGCACTCAAATTCCTCAGGAATTGAGGAAAATGAGCAGAAATATGAAAGGATGGAGAAGCAGGCAACAATAATTCCCTTTATAACATTTACTCCTTGATCTATAATAAAGGGAAGGGGAGGGAAATAATGAGATAACTCTCAATATGAGGCTAGGTAGGTACACAAAGGCCTAGAATTAGAGAAGAATAGAGAGACTTTTATTCTCTATACTCATGCAAGAGTCTGACGTTAAATGGAAAGAACAAATCTGTGCAGAAGCCAGCAAAAATCTCAGTCATTGTAGAGTAAGGATAGGGAGAGAAAAGGAGTTTTATTTACTGTACCAGTACTGAGCTATAATTTAAAATACTTGTATTCAAGAGAGTGCTTTATTATTCCCTTTGGGGAATAACATCATGTGCAAATGATTGAGCATTCAGTGGTTCTTTTTGTCGATGTCGAGAGCTGCTGACATTTTAGTCCGATTAGCCACAAAAAGAAGAGCACCATTTATCCCTGGGATCATACACCAGAGCCAAGCAGGCAGAGCAGCATGGCCAGATGGCAAAGAGACTGGAACAGCAGCAAGGAGTGAACCCTTTCTTAGGATTGCCTCAGCATTGTTTTCAACACCCCTATTTCAGGAGGTAAGTGGTGCACAAGTCAATCTCAAAATGATTTGTTTGTACTTGCAAAATCTGTATTCTATTTCACAGTAAAAGCTGCCTTCAGCTTTGAAGCACTGGCAACAAAACAGGCCACAAGCTTCCCTGTGGTACACAGGCACGAGGGAGGGGGAGAGGAGGACAGGCAGAGAGAGAACTGGAAAGCAGCTTATCTAGGTTTAGTATGACAATTACTTTTACTCCAGGGCAGATTTTAGAGTGTAAATTAAAACAAAACCAAAGATGTTGCAAAGCGTGATGGCTGACAAGAGGCATGACATACTTACAAAAAGGAAGAAAAGAATAAGAATCAGGAGAAGTCCCAAGAAGTACTGACATTTCTAGGTTCCAGTTTCCTAGCTTTACAAAGGCCTAAAGGGGTAATAATGTCTATTACAATAGAGAAGTACTATGTAAAATCATAATATTTCATGAGCTTTCATATGCTGCAGCTAGTCAACCCAAGCCCCATATGTATACATGAATGTATGTATATTGATAACTATTAAGCAGAATTTCCATGATGTGCAATAAAATTTGCACCCCAAATTAAACCACAAATGAATAGCTTTGTTCTGTGGGCACTATCCACTTGTAAATGCACATTCCTCTAATTAAAAATTGCATCACATGTGGGCGAAAAAGGTGAGATTTTATAGATAAGTTTAATCCTAATGTTTCCTAGTTTTTGAATGTGAGTCTCAAATGCTGCTATCTACACCTCTGAATAGAAGTTACATGCAAACAACTTATATGACTGGATATATGTTGGTAGTGAAAGGAACATTCCTGAAGAGTTACAGCTACACAATTTGGATAAAAATGGGACAGGATAAAGACAGCTATTGGTCAACTCAGCTCCTTTGTGTACTAAAATTTTATTTACTAAAATGGATAACATAAAGCTGCTTATGACATCACTACCAATTTACTTGAGAACAAATATTAATTTAATAAGAATTGTTGACCAAATCCTGCTAAAGTGTAAATGTAGATGTTTGTAACTATTGGTAGATGTGCCATCAGGTCCTGAGATCTGACTTACAAGGAAAGGAAGATTCCTCTAACAATGTCAGCATCTGGAATGTTTTGCTAAAAATGAAATGGCACTAATGTGAAAAAGAGCTAAAGCTAAATATTAGATACTGAGTTTACTCTTCTACTGCAGCACAGATGCAGTAATTCTGATTTTGTATTCCAGAAGAGAAGATGCACATATAGTTGCACAATAGAATTAATATTTCCAAACCATGGAGTAGGTTCAGGAATTTGGCTGGATGTGTTTCTCTGGAACACCTGCATTACCTCTTGATTACATCACTCATTACGCAGCATTCTGAGAAAGCTTCGTATTTTAAACTGCAATGTTTGTGATGTCTCCCCATCCACAGCATTGCTTCCTTTCACAAACAAGCCAGGGAAGCACAGGTGTAATCACTGTACAGCCTAGACGTAATCACTGGGAAATGGAGGGCACCATCCTCTGAAACAATATTAAGAGTTAGCAGCAGTTTGCAATAAAACTGAGAGAGTACCCCAGCTGAGGTCATGCAGAGCCAATCATTAATGAAACTTCATTTGACAGCTTCATTATCTGCTTGGATGATGAACTAACAAGGATTTCTATAATTCACAGTTTACTTTTGGGGAAGGCAGACACTTTGAAGGGCAAGATTCAAAACCATCTCGCTTTGGAGAAACTAACAAAATGAAAATAACTACACTTAGGAAGGCGTAAGCAAATACAGAGATGGTAAGCATGCTTCCCATGGAATAAATGCCTAGATGCTTTTCAGGGGTTTACAGCAACCATCAATTAGTACAAATAAGGCAGTGCTGTTGTGAAAAGAACTACTGAAGGTATCAAAGGCTGAGGGGGGAACACTCAGCCTAGATTCACTACACCTGGGCAGCCTCATCAGCCCAGGGCCATGTCATAAGGCACTGGGTTCCTTGAAATTCAGAGAAAAGGAGTACTTTCTTTTCCTTTGTAGCCTTTGAAGAAAAGGGTGGCTCTGCAAAACTGACTCCTTGACGAATGAGTTCAGTTCAAGGAAGAAGATTTAAAATTGGTAAAAGGTAAGCAATAAAGAAATGTATTGTGATGGAAGTTTATGTTAGGCAAGGAGGAAAGAGGTGACAGTAATAGTTTTGGGAATAAATAGAAGTGGTGGCCTCCTAGGACTGGATGCTTTCAAAACTGCTATTTACATGGATTATTTGTGACAGAGTATCTCTGTAATATAGGGAGGATAATTATTCTGCTCTACTTGGTGCTGATGAATCCTCCAGCTAAAATATTGTCTGGCCTCTGGCAATAAACTGTAAAGTACACAAATGGGAGAGATTCCAGAGGATTGCAAGAAGACTAAAAGACTTAATCTATAAGAAAGGCTGAATAGCTATCCTTATCCCTATTAAAGAGAGAGGACTAGGAGCAGGGAGTGCAAGTATCTCAAAATGTCCACAGGGAGCTGTGATTAAGACTGGAATATGTTGATTACACATACTGAAGACTTGAATTAGACATCAGGGAAACCAAGCTTGAAAGAATAACTAAGCACTCAGGTGGTATATCAAAAAAAACCAGCATTCCTGCTGGAGAGTTCTGAGTGCATTCGGTGAAAATCAGCTAGGCAGTCATCTAGCTGTACTTAACCCTAATGCAAGTGCAAAAGAATAATCCTGATGCTCCTCCCAGCTCTACACATCTGTAGATGTATAACTTATTTCATATTACAGGAGAGAGTAACACTAAAACAGTTCTTAAGAAAATTCTACTGTCCAATAGTCACCCTAAAGAAACTCTAAGTAAATAACTTCAATGTAGACTCTCCGTGTAAGTAAAAGACCTTGCCTAAAAACCCATATTGCCAGGTGTGGTGACAAAACTAAAGGAAAGCTATTCATGAACCCAAAGACCCAGTCACAGGTTGATATCTTCTTCTCCCAGTCTGTACTCCTGAGGTGCTCCTCTGAGGAAAATTAGAGGAGTCAGTCCTGTGTACTGCTATTGCTCTCACAATCTGGGCCCCACAATTTCAGAGATGGAAATTTGGTCATATTGCAAACTATATTAAAGAAAAACCTTCCCATTAATCTTCCTAAATGTGAAGATTGGGAAATAAGATGCTTGGAATAACTCAAAGCACAGTGCTTTGCAAAGGATTTAAGACAGTTAGCAATTCTACCAAACTTATTTCTGCATTCTGAAAATGTTATTTAAACATAAGTTAAAGTTAAAACCTACTTTCCCCAACAGGAAGATTTCTTTTTCATCCTAAAACTAAAAGCCTAAATTTTCAAAGCAAGGCTAAAACAAACTTAGCAAATATGTTGCATAAGGGTCCAGACTAAAGGATTAAATCCTGTAGAAAATTGTCCAAGGCCAAGAATTCCCATGTTTGAGCAACGCTCTCTTTACTCATCAGTAAAAAAATAAGCATTAGACAATAGGCCTGAAAGAGCAACAAGTTACTTTTAACAAAGCACAACACTCAACTGTGAAATCGATTGCCAGAGGCCTTTCTGAACACCAAGCCTACTTATTGTCAAAAAGTATGAGATGTACAGAGAGGTGAGTGTGACCACTGATGGTTATTTAGCACTGTGCTGCTGAAATAAAGCCTGGCTCAGGAAGTTTCTAAATCCTGCATGCTCTAGAATATGATACTACAAAAAAGGGCACTTCATTCATGCTGTTACAAATTCTTCTATAAACTAAAAGTAATGGCCTTTCCTCCTGAAAATATACTTCTCATTTTGCAAAGCTATTTAATTTTTTTTACAGATTTTTTAACTGTATTAAGTTATGCCAGTGACCTTGACCATTTTCACCAACTTCCAAAGTCTATGCCCAGTTTTTCTTTTTTTTTCTCTGTCAAATATTCTCCTTGAATTCCAAGCCAAATCATTGAAAAGCCACCACTCAGTCTATCTAGTGTGCTTTATTTGGCTCTGAAACAGGTCACAAAAACAATTTTATTAATCTTTTTGTCTGTTAGAGAGAGCATCTGACGCAGTAACATATTTTGTGCCAAAGCCCTATTTAAAACCATAGCTTTGGCCTGATCTTATAAATCACCTATATTCATCTCCAAAGAACTTAAGACAAGACTGTGACTTTTCTAAAACCGAGAAGATCAAACTTAGGACATCATTTGCAGGCAGTAATATTTTTAAAAGCTCCAACCATCTGAATTTCTTGTCAACTGCTCAGGTACTTAATTTCAAGGAAAAGAAATTTTACAGATAGAAGCCAGCTAAATCTGAAGTAGTTTTTAGGAACCTAAGAGTGTGTGCCCAGTGTTCCTTTCAACAGTGCACATCCTTTAGCAGTAAATGTGGTATTTATAACTCATTTCACTATTTTTCAGTAAACTGCAGTCAACCTTGGCTTCTAACAAATCTTTCTTACAAATTTGAACTTACTGCTCCAAGTAAGTACAAAAAGGTGAAAAGATACATTTATATTGAATATCAATTTTTGATGAACTACAGGAGAACAGACAAGAAGGTGCTGAGAACAAGCTCCACAGCCCCATCTGTTGGCTAATGAAGCTCCCAAAACCATCTACCAGCCCCTAGCCAATAATGAAGTAGAACCAGTTTATTTTTTGGATAAAATTCCAGGTTTTACTATCTATGGCATCTGTGCACCAGTAGCAACTTTCACTATCCAAGCACATAGTAACTGAGTTTCTAACACTCTTCGATGATTTTTACTTAGTTCCTCTAAATTAGGCTGCATACTTTCTGAGTCAAAATCTAATCCCCTACGCACAAGTAAAGATGCTACTTCTACTTACCATAATAAGCAAGGTAAGTTCTCATTCAAACCCTAATGGCAGTTAAACTGTGTAACAGTCCCACTGAAATTTGGGTATCCTGCACTAAAATTTGATTACCCAAAATAAAGTTCCAGGCTAATTGCTGTCTTTTAAAAGCTCTTTAGAGGAAAGAGAATTCATAAAGAATCTTAGTAATGCAGGATCATCTGACTCCATTATGTTCTTTTCAGTCCAAAAATACACTTTCCTTTCAAAGGACAAAATTCTATTCCTGCTCAGGCCACAGTCATAACAAGCCATCTGCAGGACCTTTAAAAAGATATTGGCTGCTGGGCAGTTTTGCTCATTCATAGCTTTCCATCCTATTATTCAAAAGTCCATAAAATAAATGGACTCCCTATCTCTTATCTACGAACCTTCAGGACTCCTATGGTCAATAAAGCAGCTTTTCTGCAAGAAGAGCTACAGAGCAAGTCCCCTTTATGCTGGAAACAATGCATGTGTGCTAGGCTGGGGGGAATGGCTCTCTAGCTGAGATCTTTGGGGCTTGGCAGCAAAGGGCAAAAGAGCTACTGCATGTTTAGATCAAAAGCTGAGATGACCAAAACAGACAAATGAAATGTGTGAGGACAGATGAAAAGGAAAGAGTCATGACAGGTCATGGATCACATAGTGTTCCACTTCTCATATCTATCTTTGACAAACTTTATTTAAGTAGACTCTGCACCCATATCACAGGGACATGCCAGAAAACAATACAAATCTAAGCAGTGGCACGGCAGACAGGCTTCACAGTTAAACTCAGTGTTCAAAATAACTGAAGATTATTTTAATCCACTCTCTGATATAGTGCAAATATATCCTACAGATGCGCAACTCTCTAAAACAGAATTTTAGCATGTAAAAAAAGCATGGATGGCATTGCCCTGTTAGCTATCTACTTATGGTGTTTACAGACAGCAACTGATGAAAAAATTATTAAAACTGAGTATAACTAGCAATATGACAGAGTCTTCTCTATGTTGCTTTAGAAATAAGGTGCAGCCCTGGGTGAGTTGTGTGTGGAATCAGTATCCCACAAAAGATGCTTTAAAAGTACTACAGAGGTGAGAAAGTAGATGCATTTCCAGATTATTTGTTGGAAAAATATAGAACTCATGAATGTCTGTTAAGGTGTAGCTTAGAATTTTCGCAATTTTTCAAAGAGTTGCTCTTTAAATGTATTTTTATATAATTCTATTTTTAATACACTTAGAATGGAGAACTGTTCCCAGACTTTGTATGATATATAAACTCCCCCTTGGTATTCTGAGAACCTTTGTGAGGGCTATTTCCAGCAGTGAGGGATTCTGCTCCTTTCCTAGAGAAAGCACTTGCATTAGCTATCAAGGAACAGCAGAGGCCCTACAAGGGCAGCAGTGCACCCAGACAAGCAAGAGACAAAGGTTCAGATTATGATGTTTGTTCTTCAATTGACAGGCTGAAATGCCTTGTGTGCACTTGATTCAACTCACAGACACAACATGAGATGACTTTAAAACAATCTATCAGGTATCACACCAAGGTCCTTAACTTACCCCTCCCATTGTAATGCCATCAATAAGTGCCACATATGGCTTCTTGCAGGTGCCTGTAAAAAACATCAAGGAAAACAGTCATCCATCTTTTTCAAGAGTGGACATGTGACTAGCTGCCACGTGACAGGTTTCCCCATGTCTTACTTCAGCAAGAGCAGCAGAAAATAAATGGGAATTTAAGCAGTAATCGTATTATCATCTTACAATGAAGGTATCTCATATGTAATTCTTAAGTAATGATTTACTGGATTGTGAGTGCTGTAAGAGAACATTATACAACTATCCAATATTGGACTGTTTGTTATGTGAGTACCTGACAGCTTAGCCAGTATAAATAGCTTTGCCTGATGTTGGGACACAGCAGATGTCCTTTCACCCCGTCTCACAGTCTGGATTAAGAGCATGGGGTGTGTTCCAGCCCTTCAGTGCTTTATTACAAAGCCAGAAGTATGGAGGGGGTTCCAGCCACGATGTGACTATAAATTCTGCAATGCAAGCATGTTCTGTCATGGCAGCTCTTGCATACAACCCTGAACGTAGTGCAGGCAGGTTCAGATGACAATGTCCTGAATTACCAACTTCATCTGTTGGGGCCTTTAGAAGGCATAAAAGTAAACCCCAATGCTTTCAATTACCATTCATGGAAAGACTCAGAACTTCACTGTGAATGAAACAGCTGCCTTGTAGTCAGTGTTTTCAGGTCAGCCTTACAGCCCAAAAAGATTGCTTGATACAAGTATCCCCTGCAATCATGTTGTGACTTTTTCTGTAACAACTATATAGAGCCTTGTTTTAAAAAAAACTATTTTAAAAGGCTGTTCAATCCTTCAAATTAGTAGTTAGAAAATGGTAAGAGAATTGTATTTTGAACTTTGTTCTTACATGAACATACAAGCTAATGCATGGGCTGTAGGTGCAACCCCCTGAACCAGATTTCTATAGCAGCAAGCCTTTCCCATTGCAGTGCTGTGACAGCAGCTCCCTGCTGTATTTTTAAGTTGTAAAATGTAAGATATAAATAAATATTTTTAGCAGAAATCTCAGTCTTGAAGGAATATGGTCATGCTAAAGCTAGCAAAAATCTAGGTTTTGTAATTACATGCATTAGAGATATTGAACACCTAATAATTAAAAAAATGTTTAAAAAAAGAAAACAGACTTTTAAATTATGTACCCTTGCAACAGAATTGTCATCAAGTTCAACTGGCATGGTAATACTATTTTTCCCAACTATTTGAAATCTTAAACTGTTTTTTTTGCCTTGTATTGGTGAAGGAAAGAAAGGTACATGACAAGCACGCTCAGTCCTGAAACTCTATCAAAGTAAAAACAGCTTTTCAGGAATTACTCTAATAGCTGTGCTCTTCTGTCAATGCAAGCAACATCACCTCTCCTCCTGTAGTGACTAACACGGGACACCATATTTTAAAACTCAAACTGTATTCAATTAAATTATGTTTGGAGTAGTTTCTTCTCATCAAAACCTTCAACTCTTGACTTTTACCCTAAAGAATTAATATCCTTTTTTAATATGCTTTACTCCAGTAAACTTCACCCAGTGTCTTTGCAATAAACTAAGGCAGCTCACTCCTGAGTTATGCAGCCCTAGTCTTTCATGCAGTTTATTTAAATGGAAAGTCTTCATATAATTTAATCTTTTGCTTTCTGACTGAATATTAATGATTTTCCACACATCTGTTTTTACCTCAGGTCTTCTTTGAAGCAGATCAATGATACTTAGGGCAGAACTGCAGTGTCTGCAGCTAAAACTAGTTCTTCCACAGAGGAAATAGAACTAACCAGAACAATGGGATGGGATAAAGTAGCTGTCACAATAACTTAAACAAAAGAAACATATTCTGCATGCAAGGTATAAAAATGGGATATATTATATTACTGGTATTAAACTTAATAAAAAAAAATTACTACTTCTCTGATGTTACCACAGTCTTTAATAGATTATCAAAGAGATAAATTTACATTTGAAGCCAGTGTAATGAAAAGTGTTTCAGAAATTGCTATTAACATACCAATGGCATTGTTCAGCCTATATTCTCCTCTGAAGAAATCTTGTAACAGTCTATCTCCAACTTTTCCCGCTTCTGTGATGGCTTAAGAGAAATAAAAATTCCAAAGATAACTGTAAGTTTAATAGAAAATACAAGAAAATAATGCCTCATAAGTTGGGTCTTTTCCTACAGCAAATAGAGACCTACTTCATCCTGCTTTATTATATTTGAGAAAATTTGCTCAAATTTAAATATGAACCTAAGTCTCAAATTTGATTTAACTGTATTTTGCTGGAGACTTTGTCACATACTTGTCAGAGTATGGTCCATTTTCTAACCCTCTTAATGTCTAGAACTCATTTGTGATATTTTTCATACCAACATTTAGAACAGTCACTTAAAACTGACTATACTGAAGACTCTAAATACTAAAAATGAGAAGCCAATTAAAGCACGACATAAAAATATATTGTTATATATTGTTATAACAATAACCTGTGCTGCTTGTTTACCTACAGTTTACAACAGCTGCTGATTTTGACACTTGGGAGATTTCCTGCAGTTCATAGCTAAAAAATAATCATAGATACACTGATCACCCTTGTCAGATCTGTATCTTTCAACTAAAACATTAGACACAAATTATCCAGTACAATCAGAGCTATCTGTTAGGGCCCTTCAAATTTCTTGGAAAGAAGCTGTCAGTAATGAAAATCTGGGAAGAGAAATGTAGAGACAAGAACCCTCTCCTGCCAGAATGACTGGCCGCTATTATCAGTTATTCATAAAAATGTAATTTTTACTCTTTTATACACTGTCCTGACAGTTGTCTCCTGACAAATACCTTGAATAGCATCTGCATATCAAGGTGCCATAAGAGTCAGCACAACTGATCTCTTACTCTTGTATAGCAAGATTTTGTTTACCCAAGTCACAGTAAACAAAGGAAATCAACACAAAGTAGTGACTGAGAAAGACATCAAATGTTTAAGGGAGGATAGTCCTTACCTCGGATGTCACCCCCAGCACAAAAAGCTTTTCCTCCAGTTCCCTTTATAATTATTAGAAAAGTTTCAGGATCTTGCTCCCATGTCTAAAAAGAAGTAAATATTTCCACATAAGACTAAAATCTGTGCAAATATAATGCTTGCTCTTTTTAGTGTCTATAATTCTTACTTTTTCAAAAAGCAAATCAAACTATACTTTAAAATAGATTGTCTTAAACTGAAATTTGAGACCTAAATGTCTTTCTGCCACTTCAGCATTCTATTCAGCCATGAGAGCAGAGATCAGCAGAGCTGCCTTTCCTGTTTCAGAAAAACACCTGTGCACAGCTCTCAGCCTCTGAAGAAAGGCAGCACCCACAAAACAGGGCCTGACAGAAATCAAAAACTATGACACCTTTTCAGGCTGTGCTTCAAAAATGTCTAATAAACACCAAAAGGCATCAGACAATTATCCAACAAATATTGGTATCTAATGAATTTGACTCTGTGCATATGATAAATAGTATTATTAAATTAAAAGAGACTATCTTCATGCTTAACATCTCATGGTACTTCACTAGCTTGTAGAAACAGTGCCTCTAAATGCATGAGCTCTTATTTAAGGAATGACACTGACAGCCCCCTGCTTCCTAGTTGCTGGTATCTTATTTTCAGCCATGCAGCCTCCCCACAAAACATGCACTCCATCAAGAGGCAACACCACTTTATGGGTTGAAACTTGTGCCAACTGACCAGGTGGGTGCTGCCAAAAGGAACACACAAATGCTGAGCAGTGCTTGCTCTTAATTCAGTCCTGGCATTAACATGGATGTGCATTTACCTATGAAGATGTTAAATTTAACTCTGTCTGATAGCTTGTTCTTTGATGTGTGTCCTCTTTCTAACTTGCTTGAAACTGCCTGGTTTTTCCCATGCTATAAATCTGAGCTCACTGTACTCACACAAACTTTCCTTCTTTAAATCAGTACACTAAGAAGAGTCTAACTGCATTTTAAAATTGGTTTCAAATGACATATGTATAATGGATAGGTAGAAGTGGAGTTACTAACCTTTATTTGAGGATAAATTTGTTGGATCATAGACAGATTGAGTGCATTGAGAGCCTTGGGTCTATTCAAAGTTATTATTCCTGCACCTCCTTTCTTTTCCAACAACACTTCTGCTGCTGAATCTGTCTGCTTAGACATTTTCTGTGCATGCAAAAACAAATAAATAAAGCAAATGTCATCAGTTAGGTAACTTGAGTAACATATTTACAAAAGTGTTTATGGAAATATGTTCTCAAAACACACTATCTAGGGTCACAAAACAGCATTCTGGAATTGTATGCTAAGTTTTTCCCACTGTACTTCTATTTGCATTTCCTAAACAGTTCTTTGGAAACTACTTTGAGTCCTTCAGAGTAATAAACCTCAGACAAGTTTTTGGACCATGCATTGTTTTACAATAACATTTTGAGTTCAGTTAAATAAAATTTAAAACAGAAACACACACACAAACACAAAAAAAAATCAAACAAAAAATTCCCCACTCTCCTAATAAAACAGAAATCCATGGTTCCTTAAAACTGACATTCTGAAAATACTTGCAACAATTAGAACAAAGACAGTTCCATATATCCTTACTAGTAGTTTGACACTGCAAACCCAAATGTACACCCTGCTTTGCCTTCAAGTAACTTTTAACAGTAGAACACAAATCCCCTGAACTATTTTTACACTCACAGTTATATATTTAAAGAATTTATGGAAGCTAACACAGAAACTATCTATAAAGTAAAGAAATATCTATAAAGTAAAGCCAAAACAATCAAGCTTTAATTTACAGTATAACAGACACCTGTAACAAAGTGTGGGCAGTACTATGCCTGAGCAATAAATGACAGTGTTCAGAACCACTGTGTGCAGACACATTAGAAGGGGAGTTAAAGAGTCCTGAAAGCTTCCAACTCAGTCAAACATGATGCTGTCCTTACCAAATGTTGTAATATTACTTGCAGTCTGTTGAGTGCCCTCAGCCTGAAAAAGAAGCATTAAAAAAACAGCTAAAACCATAAACCAGCCACAGGATTCCCCGAATATCTGACTGCTGGGTTAAGCAAAGTAGTGGCAGAAAAATTGGGGAACACAACTGTTTAACATTCTCCTTATAAGAATCAATTAAATTAGGGCAAAATTTTGTTATTGAAACAGTTCAAAAATTTTTGCTTAATAGTAAATAAACAGCAGATACCAATATTAGCTACTAATGTTTTCAAGTTAGGAGAAGTTACCAGGACAGAAAGGTTGGGGATATGATTGACACTCTGTCTTTTAAAGATTTACAGCCTTTTTGCAGACACGTTTAAATGTTGACAAAAAAAAAAAGAAAAAAAGAAAAAAAAAAAAAAAAAAAGAGTCTTGTCAAAACCTTCGTCTATTTCCAAAAGCTTCCATGACACAAACCTGCCCTCGTGTGTACATATTTATTTCACATACATTTACACAGGGTTTGTGTAAGAGCTCGCACAGTGCTCGTGCTTTTGTGGGTGACAGGAGAGACCCACGCTGTCAAACTTCGGGAACACGCCACTCGTTTTTAGCAGTGAGGCTGTAATTTATTAATGGCCACTGAGGAACGCTGTGCTGGCCACACATCAGAGCTGGAGTGAGAAACTTCACCTTTGAGCTACTTCAGTGCACAAACCCAGCCAGCTCCATGTTATATGTTAGTGCGGCGGTACACTACGCTGTTTTTTAATCGCATGCTTGTTTTTGAAGGTGAAAGTTAGTGAAGGCCTGGCTGATCTAGGCCCAAACTATAAGTCGCAGCAGCTGCGGGGCTGCGATCCCCGGCCGGCTCGGCCGCCGCTCCCCTCGCTCCCCGCCGCCGCCGCTTCAGCCCCTCAGGGCGGCCCCCGTTACCTGGGCAGCGCCTGCAGCGCCCGGCCCGCCATGGCGGCACCGCTCCCTCACCGGCTCCGGCGCGGCACAGCGCGGGGCGCATGCGCGGCGCTCTGAGGGGCACCGGCTGCTCCGCCAGCGGGACCGGCTCATGAGGGCCGGCCGTCCGCCCGCTCGGCCCCACGAACAGCCTCTTGCAGTAACCAAGGCAGATTCCTTACCCTGGGCAGGGGAAGCGTGCTGCTCCCCGTCCTGGAGAAGGCCGGGTGGTGTGAGGGCACCTGGTGATGCAGCTGCTTTGCCGGTGAAGCGAGTAATGCCGCGTGTAGCAGTAACATCAGCCGTGGTGCTTGCTGCTAAAGGTGGGGAAAGCTCACATTGCCCAACTGCCTTCAGAGCTGAACTTCGTGCGCCGGAGCTGCATTCAGGCTGATTATTATTTTCAGCAGTAAGATGGTTTCTTAATTTCTGACCTCCCGGTTTCTCTTCACCCTTTGCACCTGAAACACCAGACACACCTGTGGTGCCCTCGCCGCTACTGACACACGGACAGCGGCTGAGGTGGGATTAAGGAGCCGCTCTAGTTTAACATCCCACCAAGAACTGCTTATCCGTGAAGGTAAATACATGGGGAACATGTATTTACATTTACATTAAGGGCTAGCACGGTCACTGACCCAACAGTAGCTACAGACAACGGTGAGCTGAAATACAGCCTGTGCGTTCAGCATAAATAGACTCAGAAACTGCAGCTGTGAAAATTGCCTTTTTTAAATAAACTATTAAGGCACTTGAGAATTTTTCACGCTAGGAGTCAATAATACAAAATTCACTTTGATTGCAGGAACTAAGACCATTCCATGACTGTTTTTTTAGGCTGACACATAGCAACATGAGACTGATACTGAAAAGACATGATGAACCATGGAGTAAATGACAATACAGTGCATTAGGCTGAACTGTAGCTTCATCATATCTTGGTGTAACAAGTTCTTAGCATCAGCTGCCTTGACTCACATTTGAATTTAAAAGAAAAAAAAATCTTAAAACCTTGTAGCGAATTTATTTTGCTGGAAGGAAAAAAAAGTCCTAGCTCTCAAAAGCACTTCTAGAGAAGTCTCCAGAGGGCAACCTTGTTCTTTATTTCTAAAATGATTCAGCCCCAGCTTATATCAGCGTCATCTGTGTTGGCATTTCCGTTGCAGTGACTCTCAGAGTATATTAAATCTGGTTGCAAAAATTTTAATCGAACTAAATAGGCACCAAAAAAAAAAAAAAAACCAACCCGGAACATTTTCGTATTAAGGCAGTCTCAGTTTTCAGTCTTGTACAATGTGAACAAAAAATAACTGGGAACAGGACATGAGGTGCTTTTGCAGGCACTGGGAGACTGTCTACTGCAAACTAATTAATTGCAAGAATTCATTAGGTGATCCTGACTATTCAAACTTCACCTAAAGGTTATATGGTAATCAATGATGCAGCTTATTGGTGTCATTTTGTGTGCAGACAGCCCTATATGCTGCATTATATCAAGTGCCATGCAATTAAATCTAAACCAGGCTAAATGACACCAAATTATCACAGTTGGCAAACCTGAACCCTGACTTAGATAATTATTTTAAAAATTATTTTTGAGGACAACTCTGCAGCTCTCATCCAGGCATTACTAATTAGAGGGTTTGATAAGCAGGTAACATTTTGTTTCTCATTTCCTGTGAATGACTAAAAGTCTCTACATTTCACAGACAAATATGAAAATAACTTTTCTGTGGAATAATCTCTTTGTTAGCATTGTTGTGAAAATGAAGAAATGGGTGTGTGGAAGCTAACCTTGGGTAAGAGCAGGTGGAGACTGTTTGAAAGCCCTGGAAAATCTCCTAACAAATTCCACCTGCACATGGGTAAGGCTGTGATCAGGACATGATTACATGGGATGTCTGTTTCTGGGGATCCAAAATAGAAGCTGGTGATCTGATTCATCTTTTACTTATGCTGATTTTGATTTGTTCTCCTCCTGTCCTCAGTGTAAGTAATGGTGTAAGCCCTTTTTAGTCTTCCAGCTGTATGTCTGATTTAGGACACAAGTGGGCCTACTCCTTTGAAAACAGAAAAGTAACAACAAGCCTTGCCTTGAGACAACTACTGATTTCTCTCTACCGCGCTGACGTTGAATTTATATTTAATGTTTTCTTTAAAATCTTTCCCTTCTTTTTTTTTTTATAAGTAATTTTTAAGAAGAAGGGGTGGTAACATAAGAGCCATCTTCTTGAGGCTTCATTTTTAAACCTGCTGATGATGGCTTGAATTTACCTACAGTTTTTTTAGGGGCAGAGGATTCATAAGTGTTAGAAAATTGCTCTTTTTTCACAGCCATTTCGCTGACTGCAATCCTGTCCAAAAAGCAACTCAGATATCATCCTATTTTTCAATAGGCCTCCTGCACACCCCATTTTTTTTTTAGAGTGGAATATCAAAGTGAAAATGCTTTCTAAAATGTAAATAAAAGACTTTTCTAAGTAGGTGGTGGGAAAAGAGTGAAAATAATGGAGTTGCCTGAGAATAAGCAGAAGGAGATGATCTTTAACCTGGGAATTTATGGATTATTTTACTGTTGGCAAAGAGGGCTGCACAATACTGGACCAAGCCAGGAACTGAGAGTGTTTAAGTGCAATAGCCAGAAGGATAAACAGGTTGCAATTCCTCCCCCTGGAGAAGTTTCCTAGTAGCACCTTCAGCAGGTTTGAAAAGAGAAAACAAGTTGCAGACTGTAGGAGGTCTTTAGAGTTGAGCAGATGTTTTCAGGTTTTGTTTCTGGTTTGGGGTTTTTTTGGGGGGTTTGTTTCTTTTCCAGAAAAACATATAACTTTAGAATGTGGGAGCTCTTGCTGTCAAGGAGGATTCCAAGAGCAGCTCAGATGCATTCTGTGTGCCACCTGTACAACCCTAGTTAACCATTAATTTGTGCCTCACATTTGCCTCTGAGAGCTCCCAGAGTAGTTGACCAAGACTAGATAATAAATGGTACAAGTACTTCATCATGTCCCACGCTGCTTTTTCCAGGTTTGCTGTAAATTCAATCTTTTCCTCTGCTGGTCTAACAGCTGGCATCTCATTTCTGTGTGTGTGGGTAGTAAGTGCATCCTTACAGCCTGTGAAGGTTAAGGGAAAATGAGTCTGAAGGTTTGAGGAACAGAATGGCAAAATTTCTGGTTCATGCCTGCTAACTGGTTATTACTGTGCTGACAAACAATCCTCACATTGTTATTATTTCTCAGTCCAGACTCAGTTGACAGCCCTTGAAAACAGGTGACACAGGTTGAAATTTCCTCGTACCAGCTTGGGTACCTAATAGTAAAGGCTCAGGTCTGCAGTAGAGTCTTCCAGGGGCATCACTGAGAGCAGAAGTAGACTTAAAATAAGCAGAAAACAAACCTGTTTCTTCATTCTCTTAACAGCAGGTCAACCCAGAGAAGGATTGAAACACGTATGTAATGTGGAGAACAAATTTTTGCTTTTGTCTGTAACCTGAGTCATCTCATGTGAACAGCCTGCCTTCCCCAGGGCTTTTGGTCAGAGACCTTTCAGAAAATGCATTCGTACATCTGAAATAATAGATTTGGGACGAGGGCATACAGCTAATGGCATGCAGTAATGAATTTCTCTTGTAACAAGAAAGCATATGAGGGAGGGGGAAAAAAAACTTTTATTTTTCCCTTTTTTTTCTTCACTTGTTAATTTGCACCTTATCAGTGAGGAACTAGAAAGTGTTTGGAAAAGGCTGAAAGCAAATCCATAACGAAACTGTGTGAGCGAAGTAGTTTTCATTTTCTTTTGGCCTCAGAGAGCACCGGGGAAAGTGTGGGAGTGGGTGTGTGCTGCTGCAGATGCTGCCGTGTTGATGAGACGACGAGAGAGGATCCAAGCGAGGTCCATCCAGCAGTGAGTTCCTCTCCTCCCACCACCCCGGCTTAGCATAGCACTCGTGCTGCAGCCACCCTGCCAGAAGCCCCTGGGTGAGACGGGACCCTGGGCAAACACCCTCCTACATCTTTCTTCCCTGCTGCCACAAGCAATCTGTCACTCCTCTCCCCGAACCACCCTCCACCTACGTACAAAGCCATAACTGTAAGGAACGCCCTCTTCCCTCCTCCTTTTCCTCCCCACGAGCCTGTTCTCCGTGGGTGCAAAATGCTGTCTTCCCAGAGATCTGGTCACCCCCGACTTTGGCTTTGAGACCCAAGCTGTTTGATACCTTTTAGGACTACAGCTTGGAAAGCTCTGCTCGCAGATCTATTGTGTTAGTTTTTCAATTGCATATAATTGCACATGTGCAGGTGGGAAGGGGCTATTTGCTTCCCACTCGCTTCGATACGCCTCCCTTCCTAAGAGGACCGCTTCCTTCCCTTTCTGCTCTCAGCCTCCCACGCATTTAGCAATGAGAAATGCTGCAGAAAACTGACCAGCTACCAACCCGCCCACCTGAGGAGGAGGAGCACCAGCAGCAGCAGCAGCGCATTTCTCTCGCTCTCAGCTTTTTAAACACAGTTAAAAAGAGCTGTAGCGTGGGTGGAAATAGCTGTAGGGAGTGTGGGTGGGAATGGGGCTAAAGGAAAGTGCATTTTTTTCTTGGTAGGACAGTTAACTTCTAGTGGACCAAAAAAATACCCCAAAGATATCTCACTGCTGAGGGTGTCTTTGGCCGTATAATTAGTTCTTGAGTCTCCCAGGTCTGGAAAGGATGAAGCAGGGGATGAAGCAAGTGATGGCAGGGAAGCTTGCCTTCCAGACTTCAGGAGTCTGTTAGGAAATGACATCTGTATTGCATCTCGTTGTGTCATCACGTCTGCTGTTCTGCTCTCAATGTGTGTGCTTGATTCTGTGAGAGTCAGAGCTGCCTGTATGTAGGAAGAGAAAAAGGCATGTGGTTTTCACACCATGTGGGTCTGTATTTCAAAATACTGTCCCTGTTGGACCTCTTGAAATAGCACTGTCCTAGAATATCAGTTAATTCAAGATTTACTCGGTGTGCTTCTAAACGAAATTAAAATCAAGCTTATTTGTGTTAACTGGTTGTTATTTGAGGTGCTTTGCTTGTATTACATGAAAATAGCAGTGGAACTAGTAAGGAACTATACACTGGTATAGAGTGCAAGGTGGTAGTGCTGTTTCGTAAGAAATCTCTTTGATAGACTCCAAGAACCAGGGGTCCTCAACAGCTGTGAGTTTCTGACTTGGTTTGACTTAGCTATCTGAAATACAGATTTTACAATACATACTCCTCCTCAGCATTGTCCTCACACGAGTAAGCTGCACACATCCTTCTCAAGCCAAAACTCTGCCCATGCATTGGTTTTGACTAGATTTCTCACCAGCATCAGAACTTCCATATATGTTACTGATGTAGAATCTTATATCAGGATGTGGTCTTCAATGATTCACAGTTACAGCCAAATAATGAATTCGACTCTGAAAGTACTGGAGATACCTGAAAAAAAAATATTGTGCAGGACATGTAATTTTCTCCTAGTGAGTAGAAGCCTCAAGCCTGGGAACTGGGCTCACTGACTTCAGTGCCTTCCTCCACAGCCTATCTCCTGTAGCTCTGAAAATTTTACCTTAGCGTTGGAAGGCAAATGTAGACATAACTTTTAGGCTCAGAAACAAAGGAAGTTATGAATAAGCCTAATTAACACATTTCTATGTGACACAACAGACAGATCAGCTGATGGACTTGTGCTAGCAAGAGGTGGAGCCCTATCAATGGAGATGTAACCTTAATGGAACTAATTATCCTGGTGTTTTAAAAGTCTTATTTATGACTGGTGAATAATATTTTAAATATATCCTTCTAACCTTCCACTGAATCTTATGTAGCTCATAATTATAATCTACTGGAATTACATACCCAGCCTGAGGAGGAACAATATTCCAAATATTAAGTTCATGTCACTTGACTCATTTACTTTAAAACATTGCAGCAATTCCTTTGTCAGTAGCATTTTGAACCACTGTTGGCTTGCTTGTAATTCTACCTCATATTTAGCATTGGTTCAGTTAACTTTGGAGGTAGTGCTTTTCATACCTTTTATATCAATGAATGTACATCAGATTTTAAATGCAGATTATATGCTTATCTTGCCAACTACCATTAGCCTGAAATTTTTCTTGTATGATCTATCTGTTGTGGTAGAATTATATTATCCGAGAAGCAGTAAAAAAAAAAAAGGAAAAATCACCCAAACATTTAGAATCATTAAAAATCTATTTTAGGAGCTCAGTCCTGTATGTAAGATTCCTCTTGGCCTCCCTGTTTTGTCTGTTGTTCAGCTGGAATGTCACACGCTTTGTTCTTGAACCATCTGCTTCCTTCTCAGGGGTCACAGTGAATGTCTAGTTACCTATTTTGTTTCTATCAGAATCATAGTGAATTAAGCACAAAAGCATTTGATGCAAATTAATAGCTTTCTGGCAGACCAGGGAATTGAGCACCTCAGATGTTTATTTCAAGAATTTGTTACTCTAAATTAAAGTGAGGCTCTTCAGCAGTGCAGTTTGGCTGACAGTGTGACAGTCAGTATCTTATTAAATGGATGTGGTGTATTCCAACCTTTCTGTGTTTCTAGTCTGGCACCTCACACAAGTATTATTTTCACTCGAAAATATCTACATTTTGTTTTATAAGTCAGTATTTTGAATATTTTTCAAAATTTCTTTCTGTTTTATTTCATCCTGGAGTACAGTGAAAACTGTTTGTGAAATGATGACTTGAACATGGCCTAGGGAAAGATATCTCAATGCCACAAATGATGCAAAGGACAGTAGAGCAGAGTGGAAAAACTTAATGATGAGGGAAAAAATTGGTCAGTAGAATAAACAGAGGTCTTTAAGATATTAAATAAGCATCTATCACTCACTACTGCAGATATATTCTGTTCAAAGTATAAATTATTAGTGTCCAATATGGGGTAATCATGAGTTTCAATGCAACTCAATTTATCAGCTCTGTGTATAATGATTAACCTGGCAGAAGGATGTGTAGCAAATCAGAAGGAGAACTGTTTGTCTTTGTTTTAGTTTTTTTTTGTGTGTGTGTTTTCTTTCAAGAGAGAAATGTGGTCACCCTGGATCATAAACAAACTTGCAATGGCAGTGACAGGGACAGAGTACTTGGTTTCTTGAGCACTTATTGAGTGGATATACTTCCCTAGGGATATAGTGCTTAGTGAAGAAAGGCAGTGGCAGCTGTGGCAGGGCACAGCATAGATTTAAATTGTTCCAAAGGAAATACACGATTTCTAGTCTCATTAGCTCTTCTCTGTAATCTCAGTCTTGCATCTGCTCCATGGATTTCATGGTGCCACTGGTTCTCCTGTCCAGACCCAGACAGTCCATCACTCTCTGTCTCTGCAGTAGCAGGCTGGAGCAGAGGTTCATGCTGCTAACAGCTCTGCATGGGAATATATATAATTATTTCAGAAATAACATGGAACTCAAGGTGATTGAGTCATACTTTGACACACCTCTGTCTGCCAAGAAAAATGCAGGCACTCCCTCATAGAGCTGTTGCTAAGAGCACTTCTTCAGGCTCTAGGAGTGAGAAGGTGCTTTATTGTACAGTTAACTGCAGGAGTTAACAGCAGGGTTTCAATCTGGGACCTGCATGTAATTAAAGCATGTAATTAAAGGCTGTGCTTCTGCCTAGGAGAAGTTGCACCATGTAGAATTACTCTGAGACACTATTCTGTAAATGTAAGACCTTTGAAAAGTGATTTTATTGGCATTTGTAGCCTAAAAAATAAAGAAGAGGAAGTTCTGGCCAGCGCTAAGACAAAACATCTTTTGTTTGTTTGTTTTATGCTAAATTTAAATAATTTCATAAGAAAGCAGAGACTTTATGTAAAAAAAAAAAAATATATATATATAGAGAGAGAGAGAGAAATCCATTTTCATTTCAATTTGAAATGTTAATGGAATTTTTTTCCCTGTGACTGAGCAGGAGAATCATGAAACACATTTGAACTGTGCATTTCCTTTCCTGTGTCACCAATAGCATCCCTTAGCTTCTGTGAGCCTTTTGGAATATTCACCATTGACCAGTTACCTTCCTAGTAAGAGACAGCTGAATTTTGCAGGTACAGCTCTCTGTCACCTCAATTACAAGAGCAACATACAATTTTCAGCATATTTCAAATAGTCTGAAGAAGCAGGCAATGAGAAATGACTTTGTTGCTTTTTCACTCTTCTGTTTTAGTTCTCACTTCTGTGAAGTAAAGAAAGTCATCTGTTTCATTGTAATATCAACATTAACCTTTTAGATGACACGGTAGGACACCATACACTGGTGATAACAAATGGCATCTTGTCATTGCTCCTATTAGTGAGCTAAAACATAAATATAGTTTATCTGTATGCTTGCAGTGCATGTACCAGTAAAAAACCACATAGCACAATGACCCAGGATTATGGGATCCAGAGGAAGAAGGTTCAGATGCTTTGAATTTCTGTGTTGCTTTACAAATCAACACATGGAATATATTTTCCAGTTATATCTTAAAGAAAACTGTTCTGTGAACTGTTATAAACTGATATTTTAAAGGGTCTGTGTTACAAGGGATGTATGCTTTTTCTTTCCAAGCAAATAATTTGACCATGGCTTCACATGTAAGCCTGTAACTCTGCCACCTGTCACCCAGTTCTGCAGAAGGCAATGAGCCTATTTTTTTTAGCACAGGACAAAAAAATCCTCCATGTACTAAAATGCGCTCACTCAGCCACACTCCTTTCCCCAGGAGTCTCTCAATTTATCTTTTCTTCTGAGGAAATTTCCCACCTAAGAATTTCCCACCTTCTTTACTTTTTAAGTAAAGAAAAAAGCTTAGTATATATATTTACAGAAGTAAAAAGCCCCAAACTCTGTCATGTTCTCCAGTATGTAATTTGAGGTGGTTGTAGGGTATTTGCAATCATCTGTCTCTTTCCCAGGGACTTATTTGCTTTGTTAGTTATTCACAGTAATCAGTCATAGTGCTTGTAGGTACCATAATTACTCACCACAGAATGACTGCAACAATGGGTTGTGACTTTGTCACTGCAGAGTAACAACCAGAGCAGTTCTCCAGAATATGTGTCATCATTCTGGGAGGTGAAGGAAAACATTCTCCCTTCAAGACGTGACTTCAGCACCCAGAAACTTGACTGCAGTGACCCCCACTGTGTAAGCTTCGCTCTTCCAAGAGGAGGAACTCTTTGCAAATCTGTTAGAATCTTTCACACCTATCTAATATGTAGAATGTGAGTACTGTATACTTATCTCAGAAAAAACTATAGTTCAGATGTGTTTCTAAAGAGCTTTAGCTCAGGAAATAGCTACATTGAAACTGTAGTTTTGTTCCATTTCTGTCTCTCTTTCCCAAATAGGCCTGGGTTAATTAGTAACCAACCTTCCAATATCCATTTCCTCCTCTTGCACCTTTTCTGTATGAACTGTGTATATTTGTTCAGCCACTGTTGTTGCAGGATCACCCCCACCCTGCTCAAGTCCAAAGGTTTACCAGTTTTGTTTAGCTCATAAACTTAAAGATGAGTAAGATAAGACAGGTTTTGTAAACTAATTACTGCATTCTATGTTAGTGATACTGTGTTCACTTAAAATTTGGTGCTGTTGGACAAAATTCAAATACATTGCAGTTTGAAGTATTTGAAATTTTTTTCCAGTATTGCTGTTTGGAATGCTAGTTTATGCTTAAGTTACTAATTTAGGAAGTGAAACATACAAGGTAGACAGACAACCTATGTGTCATGTACATTTGTGTCTATCCACATTTTCATTTTTGCCAATGCAAATTATAAATAACACAGTTTACTGAAGAATTTTCAAGATTAGAAGTCTTACTTGTGAGAGTGCTGTCTGAAGGGTTTTTAGGCATCAGGAGGGCTGATTCACAATTGTACTCCATAGTGTTTAGTTTAATTGTTTAGCTTTTTTATTCCACTTCAACCTGAACAAAAAACCCCCCTACAGTTCAGAGCTGATGGCATTTGCACTCTCTGTAGTTATGTTATTCAGCACACATACTGCAAAGAAAGAAGAAACTGAGACCTTAGGCTTTACTTAACATTCCCTGCTGTTCCTGCTATCAGTAGCCAAGGCTGTGGAAGACACGAGGAACATTTGACTACTGCTTTTCTGACTTAGATACAGCTGATGACAAGGAGGGGCCAGCTGCTGATAGCTTGCTCTGGCTTCTCCTTCTGTCACTCAGATAGGAAATGCTGCTACTTTAAATAAATAAGAATGGCTCTGCCATTCTGGAATAGGAAAACTTCTTTCCCAACTCAGGACATCTGTAAACAATTTTTAAGGCAAAGTATGAGGATTAGTGATATTTACTACATGTTAGCCCAGGGAACTGCAGGGCTCATGATACCACCTGTGGCCCAAAGGAGAGCTGCAAAACCTTGAAACATTGCATTATAAGAATGTACGATATTTTGAAAAACTGACAGAGAAATAAATTGTTCTACAAAATTTTTGAGAACTATTAATTTATTGTTATTCTAGTACCTTTTAGTTGTTCCCCAGAAGATTACAGGTCTTGGAAACAAAAAATCCAATAACCTGGGGATTTCTCTTCTGTGCATGTTCCTTTGCTGGTATTTGACAAACCTTTAGCATCCACAGTATCTTTGAAAGTTTTGGACAGGTCTCCTCGTAGCTTGATTTGATGTTTCATTTTCTATGTATGAGAAGAAAGAGTAAGTGAATTTGCCTTCTCCAATTCAGGACTTTCTAGATCTGCTATATCTCTGCTAATTAGCCTCTTTATCTGACTGGTGAATACTAGACTACTCAGCTGTTCCAGGCAGAGAAGTCAGTCCAAACTTCCGAGCATCCTTCCTGGAACCTTTCTAACACATTCTTTTTGAAAGGAGAACATCCTGATTTTTTTCCCTGTAAATCTTACAAAATCTATGCCTGAATTTCTCTACGTGTGAAAAAAATAAAGCCATATATTATGCTAAAATAGAATTATCTATTTGCAATTGGTTTTGCACCTATAATTATTTTTTTTTCCTCCCTCATAGGTGCTTTGACAGTTTTGAACCTTCTGGTAACAAAGAGTTAACAGCATGCTGTAGCAATACAAGAAGTCCTCAGGGAGCTAGGTTGTACATCTGCAAAGCAGATAAAATCGTCTAACTCTGCAGGCAACAGGCCTTTACTCAACTATTTATAGAGCTATTTATAGGGGAAGAGAAGGGAAAGAAGAAAAGGAATTAGTAAATTATTTAAAAAAGCACAGGTACTTAGAATTCATAGTTGATGTGCTGATTTAGGAAGTCAGGAGATATGACAGAAAAAGGGTAAGGAATGTTAATAGTGTTACATAGGCAAAGACTATTTTTTTCTACTTTTGTCACCTTCCTGTGTTTTGGATTTTTTTTTCTTTTCCCACCCAGCCATTTCAAAGGCATATCCTTGCAGTGACACATCAGTTTTCTGTCTGCTTGAGGTTTAGAAATAGCTGAGCTGTTATAAATAGATCACAATCTGCAAGAGACTAAGACAATGGAAATACTGTAAAAGTTTCACTGAAAAATTTAGAGGTGGTTTGAGATTCCAGCTGTCTCCTAGAGTAGAAGTGCTCCATTTGAAATGCTTTATTAGCCAGTGCAGAGGAACCCGTGCTCTTTGTGCAGCAGGGGGGAACAGCCAGGTGGAATCAGGTGGCACTTTTGGTCACAGTGCCAAGCAGAGAGCGACGTCCAGCCTGGTCCCTGGGAGCTCTCAGCTCAATGAGAAGTGAGAAGGAAGCACTTTGCTGTTCCTCACTGCAGAGCTAAAACACCAGAGGCAGTTACTCTTTTATACACTGGAGAGAAACTAAATCAGAATGTTTAACTTTTACACCACAGTTTTTCTGGCAGTACTTGTGCACTCTGAATTGATAGCATTCATCAAGTTTGCTCCCTTATTCCACTTTGCCTCCAAAACACCTTTAGTGAGGTGCCATAGCATATGGTTGAAAGCTTGACCTTGTCTAATAAGGCAGTGAAAAAATCAGAACTGGGAAGCAGTTCAATATCCTTTTGTTTCTGTTTGAGAAATTCCTTTGTAAGGTCATTTAGATCCTGCCAACACTTCCAAATAGACTTCGGAAAAACGAGTAGCTGTCCTGCACTGAAACCTGATACCTGGGAGTGGTGTTATTCCTCCAGCCATATACAAACAGCTGAGATCCATTTTCTTATACTTGACTATGTAATTCTGTTAGAAAAACTGAGAAAGGTGCTTTGGTAACTGTGGGTAAAATAAGACATTAAATGGAATGAACAAACTTTCTCAAAGATATGTTTCAGCCTTAAAGAGGAGCTGCTTCCTGAAACCAGGCTATATCACAGTAGCTATATCATGGCAACTAGTTTAAATAAGCTATCCATTCTCAATCCTTGCCAAACACAAACCACTAATGTAGGACTTGGTCTTTGCCTGAAGTCTGTCCCCACTTGCTGTAGTAGAACTTTAGGCCAGTATACACTGCAGAATCAGGTCCTTCAAACCTAAATTAGCATTCTGTTGAAAACGAAACATATGTTGGGTTTTTTTACTGTCAATAATTTTGTTTCCAGGTTAGGAAAAGAAACATTGCTGTGGAAGAATCCAATGAATTTATTAACGAGCTCAGTAAGTATGTAACTATTAATATCTTCTGAGATTTTGTTTGTCTTATTTTTATCTTCAGTTCCAGACTCTGAAATAAACAGATGTTCTGAAGCTTTCCACTGAGAATACTACAATATGCTGTATTAAATACATTGTGCTAACTGGGATATTGTAGGAAACAAGTAGATAGCTGTGTACAGTATTTCTGAAACAATTTGTACCTTTACATGAAGTACTTTATCTCACTTATAGCCCTAAAAAGAAAACATCTAAAATATTTCTTGGATGTTGTTAAAGAATTTTCTTTGCAACCAGAAAAGAGAATATGAAAATTGAAAAAAATACGTAACTTTGTCCTCTAATATTATCAGAGAGCATTAAATCTGCTATTATTATTCCATGGCATGACTGGCAATATAGTTTACCTGTCCTAAGCACATTTTCAATAGCTGAGTCCTTCAATTTGTCAAAAAAGTTTCTATTTATTTCACAATCACTTTTAATCAGAGATACTGGTTTGAGTCCCAGTGTAACTGAAGTCTGTGGCAATCCTCTTACTGAGACTTATGTACTCAGGTCCTTTGTTCTTTACAGTGAGGATATAATCTTGAGAGTTTGAGAAGGGCATCAGTAAGTTGCTCATTGTTTTCACACTTTGAGGGGAGGGACCCATTTGAAATTCATCTAGAAACTAAATTCAACTACTAGTATTGCTTGGATGTTCTCCTATTAACCAAGAAATTAAGAGATCAACACATCAGTTATGTTGGAGGTCCTGAGAGGAAATACAGAATAAAAAGATCAGTATGCTTTCTGGGAAAAGAGGCTAGATGGCTTGGCTAACTGTGACTCCCTTCTGAATGAAAAGGACATTTATTGCTTTTATTTATATTGAGGCAAATTCAGCTCTAGAGAGATTCAGATGTGAGGCCTCTGAAATCAGCAGCTAGCCTTGGTCTGAATTTGGTGCAATGTGTTCCTCAGTACAAAAGATTATTTCACTGCTTGTGTCACTTAAATTTGCAGGTCCTAAACAAAAATGCCTTAGTCGTGGTTCAGGTTTACAAAGCTACATTGTAGAAAATAGGAATTTAAGCAGGGAGATAAGACTATATGACTGAACTTGCATCTGATTAAAACAAACAAACAAAAACCAGTTCAAATGAAAAGTGCTCTGAGTTATCACCATTTTTAAAAAGTCATATAAATTGTGAGAGCTAGTCCTTTTATTAAAAGAGAAGAATATGTAGTGCTGTATAAAATCAAAATAATTTTCTTGAATAGTCTTTCCATATGTAGAATATGGAACCTCAATTTCAATTTCTTTTGGTCAGGGAATATTTTGCCATGCAATGGTATGGTGTTTCCTTTAAAAGCTATTGTCAGAAATTTATTTTTTTAAAAACCTGAGAACGGAAATTCCTATTGACCTCAAGTCATTGACTAGTAATTAGGCAAGCAGGGATGTCTGACCCTATATGCATTTATTTTGTGGATGTAAAAGACAATAATAGTAAAGATTTTCTTGCTGGAATGCTGGTATTTGCTCAACCCCTTGCTCTCAGCAGGGATACAAGGAAGTTCCTAGGGATCAGAGAAGTGGTCAGTTTGCTGTCCCTTGGTCACATACCTGCAGTCATCAAACACATGAGACTCAGGAGGTACTTGGTACACTCAGAACACAGCATAAAAACCATCCATTTGTTTTACTAAAGTCATGTAGAAGTAAGGACTCATTGTGCAAGGACATAGTGGGCAGAGGAGGTAGGAGGATGTGTCACATTTTTAACTGCTTTGCCTGCCCTACTCATTTTGCATTTTAATTTTAACATTTCTGGTGTTTATTTAGAATAAGATGTCTGAGCATGTGGGTGCTATCCTTTTAAGTTTTAAAAGTTGATTTTTTTCTGGGGACCCCCCCCACTGGGGACTGAGAGGGTCTAAGTAGATCCATCTCTAAGCTCTGGCCAGTTAAGCTTCCTTCCCTCTGTGAAGTCAGGCCAATGCAGAATTCATTGCAGGTTCAGTGGATAAATTGTATAAATTGTCTCTAGCTCCTGCCTGGACTACAGGGTCAGCACGGCTTCACACACTTTCCAGTCTGGAGGGTCATGACAGGATCAAGGACAACATATTTTTGCATCTATTCAATGGCATCAATGTTGTTAACAGTCCAACTTAAACATTTATTCTGTGGACAGCAAAACCAATGAAGTTGTATTTCCTACGGGTTTGTGTATTTGTATTTTTACAAATGCAAATTCCCTGCACTCCCTTGTGTCGCCACTTTAAATGTCTCACCTGTTCCCGCTCCTTTTTCTCCAGTTCCCTCCTCTATTCCCTTACCTGCCTCCAAGTTCTTCACTGCTGCTCAGCACAGTGTCATTCACTGGACAAACGGGCACTGGACACTGTGGAGTTCCTGCCCTGGAATTTCCTCCCATGGAGGGCACTGTCTTGCCTTTCTTTTCTGCACTATGTTGTAGGAACACACTATGTTGTAGGAACTTAATATTTGTGCCCAGCAAATTTAATATCTGCCAGTGGGTTCAAAGGTCTTGAGGTGAGGAAAGGTTGATTACTGTATAAGCAGGCACCATGCAAAGACAAATCTGAATTCAGGGGAAAAAGAGGCCTATCTAGTAGGAAAAAGTTGGTGTATACACACACAGTAAAGATAGTCACAGTAAGCACAGTTTCTGTCTTTGGTGTTGTGCATTGCTCTCCCTTTGCTAATGAATGTAATGCTTCTAGAAGTGTTAGATTAAAATTCAGAGGAAGAGAATACTCTGTTTCCCTGCCAAACTGGACAGACCACTGCACTGGTTGTCTTGCTGGCTGTGAATATTTTGTCCTTGGTTACCATTAACATTGCTGCAGCTGTGCCTGATTTGCTGATTCATTGGTGACTGTTTCTCAGTTCCTCTGTTGGGATTTTTCTCTAACTGGTAACGTAACTGCTTTTAGTCTTTGAAGAAGTAAGGAGAAGTCACACTGTTCCTCCTACTAACTTAAAGTCTTCCCAGATTTACCCTGGGATATGTACAAACTGTTGTGTTATAAAGAACTTCCACAAGAGGAAGAAATTAATGTCATAGCTGCCTTAATGCAATGCCTCTCCTAGCAAAGGACTGACTATAAAAAGTAGTTTTCATGTTATGCAAATTATATTAAAGGTCTCATGGAAAGGAAAGCTTTTCTGTTGACTTCATTGTATTCTGAAGCAAGTCCTAGCAGCATAAATCTCATTTTCAACTTATCTTTCTAATCTGACTGATGTAAATGATTGTTTGGGTTTTTTTTTTTTGGCTCAGAGTTAAAAGCTGCCAAAGGACAGTAGAATATTTTATATCAGCCAGAAATTCTTGATTTCAAAGTACAGTTCCAGCTTACGAAAGAAACCAGTAAGTTTTTCTAAACATGAAAATTTAAGCTCCTAGAAACCACATTTGCTTTATTTCCCCTATAACCTGAGGAAAAAATCATGGAATCCATGACACCACCTTGTCCTTTTCAAGCAAAGTCTGCTATTAGTCTGCATAGTCTGCTGGTTATTTGTATTTGTCTACAGGTATTTGTAATTAATTTTGTTTCTTTTACTTTTAAAAGATAACTACTTTGCTTTAATTTTTCAGTTTATTTGGTGCTTTCTTTTAGACATTAAATTTGGTTATTTGTTTTTTAAGCCATTAAACATTTGTAACTATTTTTGGCAAGCATTCTCACCATGATACGTGTTAAAGTTGTATCAAAATCTTTATAAAATAATATATGCATTGAAACAAAATCCCACAGAAATCCAAAGGCATGGATAAGTTAACCCAGGTGTGTGTTTATAGTACAGAGGTTTTTATATGGTATGTTTATGTATGATTTATATTCATTTTACAAAGTATGACTTCTGAATTTTAGAATATCCAGTGGTCATGTACATATTTATTAGTGTCACTGTCTTATCTAAGAGACAAAGATTGTTTTTTGGTATATCACATTTATATATCCCATTTTACTGTCATTCAGAGCTTGAGGTTTTTGAAAAAGAGGTATTTCAATAATTTGAATGTATTTTACACCTTACTCAGCTTTTTGTTTTGTTTCATATTAGCAACTATTAAAAAAAAACAACTTTATACTTCAAGTAACTTAAAATGACATTTCCTTTTCTCTGAAGACTGCTTTGACTAGAAATATTTGTGATAGATACATTAGGACAGTTTGTGAGCAGTGCAGCACTTTGTCCATTTTTCCTAATCCTCATTGTCATAGCTGAAAAAACTCTGAGCAAGTGTAGTAATTTGTAACAGGCTGCAATCCAGCTGTTTACACACAGCCTGGCTGAAAGAAATAACCATGCAGAGCCCCTGCTATGTTCAGTTCTGGCCCGGCTAGAGCAGCTTGTCAGGCTGGAATAATGCTGTTCTGTGCTCAGGCTTTTCACAATACTCACCTCACCACATTCAGCTGGGGATGGATTGGGCTTTTAAACTCAGTAAGAAACCATTTTTTATATACATGTATAAAAACATTGCACATCGCTCTTTATTGGTCATATTCTGTTCTCTGGTCCTCAGCTGTAACTTCTTGTTCACATACCAGGTTATGCAGCAGCCTACAAAGAAATGTTATGTATTTGGTCTTGATTCCTCTATTCAAAGAGCATTTAAATATTTAATTTTTAAAAAAATTTATTTAGGAAATTACCCTGGCACTTCTGAGACCAAGTAGAAGGAAGGGTCATGATTACAATGCAAGTACTTAAAAACACAGCTACAAGAAAAGGAAAAACACAGCTCCAAGCAAGGCTGCAGAAGATGGTCACATTCCTAATGTGATGGGCAACACTGAAGTTATCAGAGATTAGAGAAAAACTGCTTTTAAGACTTCAGTAAATGTAGTCTGTGACTACAAAGATCTGTTTTTCCTTTTCAGTTGACAAACAATGACTGCAACTTATTTGAATTACATGTTCTCCCTAAAAGCTTTTGTAGTAATTTGCCAGAATAGTCTCCATCAAGATGAAATAATTTTGTTTGGAGCTTAGGTCTGGTTTATTACAGTGCCATTTTGTAGTTAAACCCCCACTACATGAGCTGATTAATTGTCTGTCTCTGAATTCTGCAAGATTACAGGAGGCCTGCACTCCTGGTCTCAGACGTGGTTTCTCTTTGTGGTTAATTAGCCGTGGGGGAGATTCTCAGAGATGACGAGTTCTGAAAATCCTTCCAGAGACAGATGATAAACAAGCCTTCTCCTGCCCCAGGTCATCTCCCCTAGGAAATCCAGCTTTTTGTCTCCTGCCTCCTTCAGGAGAAGCCTTTACTGTAGAGGTAGGCAGGATTTTAATGGGACGCTGTCCACAGTGGCAGGTGAATCCCTGTACAGAGACTGTGCCCCATTGGTGTGTTGCCATGGCAGGGGAACAACCTGGAGAGAGCATTGCCTTCCACGCCGGCTGGAGTCCCTTGCACTTCGGTGAGAACTAAATTAAATGGGTTGAATGCCTGTCGTGCCTCTGTTCCTGTTCGTCTGCCTCAATCATGCAAACTTGTAGTTTTCTCTCAATTTCTTCCCTTGGGCAAAATAATGCAAATTATGTTTTATTCTTTGAAAAAAGGGGGATCCTCCCTCAGAAAAGGGAGGTGCAAAATAAGATGCAAGTAGTGATGTATTTATTATGTGGTATGCCAGTTAACGATGTCTGCAATTAGGTCCTGGGCAGAAGCTGCTGTGCTGTGCCACTGGGAGAGGCGGCCAGTGGAGCTTGTTCATTTTATCGACCTGCTTGGACTAGGGCCCAATGTGAACTCTTGTGTAAAGAACACCATCATTTGAGCTTAATCCTCAAACAGCTTCAGGACCTCCTGTTCGGTTCAGGGCTGATAAACACCCCAAATCTCTGGCTGGCCTTTCATTTCGTGACTATTCCCGTTCTTTAGTTTAACATCACTGACCTTTTGATATTGCAGCACGACTCAGCTGTTGCTCCGGAGTTATCTTTCCTCCCTTTTTCTGCCTCAGGAATTAGTGTGGGGGGAAGTTTATGTTGTTGTTGTTTTAAACATTTAAGTAATTTTATTTGTGTGCAAGTCTAGAAGCAGTACTGTCGAAGAGGTGATGCCAGTGGCTGTGAAAGACACTGCGGTAATTAATTCTTCATACTGTAATACGCGTTTGGAACTTGTGAGGAGCAGGAAGCACTGTGAATGTCATTCGGCTCTTGGGGCCCAGGAACGCTGCCCGAGCAGTGTTTTTAAACCCAAGGCCCTGCCGTGTCCCAGCAGAGGNGGGCGGCCGGGGCCGGCTGTGGCGCACCGAGCCGCTGTAAGCCACCGGGCTGGGGAGGCTGTTCCCCCCCGATGTCTGCCCCGGCAGCGGCTCCAGCGCACTCCCACCGGGGCGGCGGGCCTCGTCCCCGCAGCCGCCCGGGATGCTGCCCGTGGGCCCGCGCCGCAGCTTTTCCCCAGAGGCGTTTCCTGCCACGCCGGGGCCGGTCAGCTGCGCCTCCCTGGAGCCGGCCGGTTGTGTCAGCCTTGACGGCCGCT
The DNA here is from genome assembly GCA_013399945.1 of Ploceus nigricollis. Taxonomy (NCBI): domain Eukaryota; kingdom Metazoa; phylum Chordata; class Aves; order Passeriformes; family Ploceidae; genus Ploceus; species Ploceus nigricollis. The sequence goes on from VXBC01002294.1 coordinate 1,510,732, forward strand.
GTGGTGGGTGCTGACCTCGGTGGGATGCCGGCCCGCTTCTCCTGAAGCTCAGCATCTTGGCTGAAGCGTGCTGCGGCCGAGACATGTAATACCCCCCGCCCTCCCCGGTGACAGAGTCATAGTCCCGGAGGTGGCCGGTGGCCGGGCCGTGTCCCGCGGGAGCTCCTGCACAGGCATCCCCGCACTTCTCCTTGCCGCCAGCATCTAGGCGTGGCGTTACGTGTGGCTGTCACTTGGATCCAGAGCCCTTACATCCTTAAAATACCATGGGGTTTAGTAAGCGGGTTGTCGGTTGCTCCTCTGTTTATTGGAACAAGCGTAGGAGCAGATACTTATTTAGGAAGGCAGCGCTGAAGGTGCCGTAGCTGCTACGGATGCCTGCGATGTTCTAAGTTAGATGGAGTTTAAAATCCATGTCTGTTCAGCGGCTCTAAAGTTTTAGCAGCAGGCTCTTTTTAAATGTTGTGTTAATGAAAAAGAGCAGTGTTGAGGAGTGATAAACTTAGTTGGATAAACTAGTGCAGAAGAGAACAGCTGAATAAACATCGTACTGAAGTATTTCAGTAAAAACTTCTCCAAACATTATTACATTACTAAGATATATTAGGTCTTGTTTTCCGCTAGTTGGTAATGTCCAAGGAAAGAGATTACAAAATGCTAGTTTTCTAGCTTGGTTATTTTGTGTGTGTTTTTTGTTTCACTGGGTAGAAATAACGGACAAAGGTGACATGTATTTTGTTGTTTGTATTCTCTGAAGACCCACCAAGGAATAGGAGAAAACAATCATCCCTTTAAGGGTAGTATTTGTGGTAGTAATCATAAATCCAGTAAAAATCGTAAGAAGACTTTAAAAAAAAATCAAACAAGTGAAGTGAGAATATGGGAGTAGAAGCTGATGATATAAGGAGCTAATGGGAGGAAGCTGTGGTTTATCAGTAACATAGCTGGTACTAGGGCACAGCTTGAATGCAGCCTAAAATTCATCTTAATCTTCAGCTACAGTACAATGGGCCTGAGTTTATATACCAGTGTGGGAAATTGTGAGCTGGTGGCATGATCCATCTGCAGCTGTGGCAGTTGGTCCCAGAGGCTGGAATGGCCAGGAAGGCCTTGCTGTCCTGCAGCAGGCCAGGACTGCCGCTGCTGCCAGGCTTGCTGGTGCAGCTGGGTGCCCGTGTCCCTCCCCAGCGCTGGCAGCACTGTGCTCCTGGAGTGCCTGGGGCACTTGCCTGGTTTGTAGCTGAAAGCACACTTGGAAATTACCATCATTAATCAAGTGTAAACCTTGGAGGCAGTTGACAACTGGAAAAGTGGTTAAAAAAACTGGAGGCTGATACCAACTAAAAACAAGCTCTTTAACAAAATAGAGTCTACTCGGACATCTTAATGTGCACATATTAAATGGAAAACAAGATTGGAATTGTTTTGGAAAACAAGATTGGCAGGAGTCCTAAGATGTGAGTTTAATGGTTTTTCTTTAATAGATGAGGATTCATAGTGTTCTTTAGTGTTAATACTAGCACTATTGTAGCAACTTCAGACCTATCTTAAGTGCATTAAACTTATTATAAATCTGATCTTGACATATTTCAGATGTACTGTTATCTCCCAGTCTAATTGACTAAATGTGTCAGTGTGTAGAGTTTTTATATCCATATTGAAGAAGCAGAAAAACCTATAGCCTGACACATTAAGTAAGTGCATATCAGCAACGCAAAATAAAGCAGTTTGAAGTGCTGTAGAACAAGGTGGTTTTACTTTCATGGAAACCCTAATTATGTTGGTTAATGTTACAATACTTGTGTCTTGCTTTACAGTTGAAACAAGTAAATTTCCCAGCACCAAGTTAATTCACTCTATGTGACTTATTTCTGATTTTATAAATTCAGAGTCAAGTGTTCATGCTGGGGCCTCACAGGAAGAGCTGCTTACCTTTAGAGAGCAGGGGATGATGTGGGGCAGGTGGGGCAGCCTGTGGGAGTTGTTCTGGATGGCTTGGCAGGGAACAGCCCATCCGAGGGCTCCGCCTGGAGGTTGGCTTATCTGAGAGAGGCTTGGGAACTCTTGGTGATACAAGAGTGAATGAGGTCTAGGCACTTCTCTGTCATGACGTAAGTTGTTTGCATAACATTCTCCTCCTTTTTGGCATGGATGCAGGTGGCAGCGCCAGGCTGCTCCTTAGGGGTGAAACTTGCTTGAAAATGGAAAACATGGTCTATTATTTATAGTTATTGCAGCAGTGCCTTGTAGGCCTGCTGGATGCAGGGCTTCCTTCTGGAGCTGCTGCACAGATGTGTAGCAGAAAGTCTTTGTTCCAAAAGTTTTGGAGCTTGGGTCGATGGGGCAGGGGGGCTGAGGAGGAAGGAGGTGGTGTGCATGAGCTGTGTGATGGATGCACTCATGGCAGTTTCACCAGCTGGGGGATGAGTGAGGTGAGCTTTGGTATAGTTTTCAAGTCTCCTTCTCTAGCAGACCTGTTCTTGATCAAACAATACTTAGTGACTTTTAAAAAAGAGTTTTGAAGAAATGTGTTTTCTATTAACGAATTTTAAAATGTTTGTATGAAAACTTCATGGGGAGTTTAATGTATTTGCTACAAAATTAGTTTTCTAGTCAGTGAAAGGCTGGAAGGGGTCAACTAAAATGTGATGCCATTCTGGCTGGCTTTGATTTATCTGCACAATGCAAACAGCAAGTTGGCCTGCTCTGTTCCTACAACTGCATGTTGTTTGAGAGATTAATTGATCATTCCTGCTCTGAGTATGTTTTTGGAGATGGTATAAATAGAAGTGTTCTACAGTGAGTAATATTGTTAGGTATTTAATGGGTTAATCCTCTCTTGATCATTTGCACTGTCTTCTTGTGAACTGTCACGGGTCTTGCTGGTGGTTTGTCTTTTAACATTCACATACATCCAAACCCAGATTTTGAGTCTCTGCTTTGTGAGTCTTAAGTATATTTTAATTCTCAAAGCCTAATGAATGGAATATTTATGCTGAATTAAACTTTATTTTAGAACAACACTACGCTTTCACCTCAAATCTAAATTTCTGTTGGTCTGCAAATGAAGTTTCATTGCCTGGTTCTGTAAGTTCCATGGTAATTTCCCTGAGAGGTTTAGGGATTTGCTGCCAAGGCTGNTGCAGTTCAAAGCAGGGTTTTTTTTCCCAAAGTTTTGGGAAGAGTGACTCCAAGGGGAGAGCTGAGTTTTTAGTATACTGTATTATTATTTTTCTTTGTTTCTTTTGTTTTCTTTGTTTTTGTTCTTGTAATGTCAGGTTGTCTTGAGTAGATTAACTTTTTATCCCTTCTGATCTTGAAATCCTGTTAATTATTAGGAGAGACATACTAAATGAGGATCAATTTAAGAAATAAAAGCAAGAATGCCAAGAAGATACTTAACTAAATGTAGAATACCATCTTTCTACGTACCTGCCAAAGAGGCTCATTACAGTCCTTAAAATGACCATTGCACCGTCATCACCGAATTTCTTGGGACAAATGGTTCTTCCTCCATTCCCAAGATAGCTGCTCAAAGGTGCAAGTCTGCAGGGAAGTTGTATCTGTTTGCAGGGGATGACTGGATAAAAAACATGTTCTAGATGTGAGGGCTTGAAAGTGGATTTTGACTTGCTAGAGGAATAGATGTTAAAGCAAGTGACAGCAATCTGTATCAGGAAACTCAGAAAAAATAATAGTCTCTACTTACATAAAAAAAAATCCTATCTGTGCAGATCTTGAAGGGAGAAGAGCTTTGTGGTTAACAAGTACATTCGTTATATCTGAGGAGAAGCACATGCACTTGTGCATAAAGAGGTTCAGAGAACGCGTGATCTCACAGAATAATCCCCAGTCTGAGAGAGCTGCGTCTGCCGCGCTTCCCGTGCAGCTGTGAGCGAGGAATGTGCGCTCCCAGCCCGGCACGGTGGGATCACGGACTGGGGGGGAAATCGGCGCTTCAGGTCTCAATGAGCTCTTTTCCCATTGTAGCCTTGTAGGGGTGATGGGATGATGAGGAAACGAGGGCTTGGTTCCCAGTTCTGAGTTCTGTAGTGGTTTGGAAATGTAAGCCTCTGTCAAGATAAAAGCTCGTTTGTTGGTTGGAGGACCAAAATGCTGTCTTGTGACACACATGTGCTGCTGTGCTGTGCCCTTGCTACGCCTCTTCCCTTTCCCTTTGCAGGGCTTTCTCAATATTCTTGGAGGAGTTCTTTACAATTTACATCTTAGGGCTTTCTTGTGTGTTTCTGAACCCTAGGTTTGGGGAGTAACACCTCCAAACCATTATTCCTATTTTTACAGTGATGTTACCACTCTGCAACCTCTCTGATATCATTTGTCCTGGCAGAGCTGATTACATTCAACAGGCCTCCAGCAGAATGTTGTGTTCTCTTCAAATGAGTTAAAATTTATATTCACTCTGAAGTCCATCTGTTAACTCTCTTAACCTTTCTTCCTTACTCCTGTTCTCCACTGTTTGTTTTAAACTTGCCAGTTGTGCTTGTCTTCTGTCCTCTTATTGTCTTGTGCATTAGAAAAGTATTTGCAAAGTAAAGATACAGTATTTGAAGGCAATGGTTAAAATAACCAATAGATAACTAGTCTCTTATCACTGAGAAGTATATTGGTTTTTCCATTTGTTTAGTTTGCTGCATGTTCAATCCCTGACTGGCACGGGGTTTTTGTCAGCAGAAGGAAAGCCCCATAGGTTCAGGCTTTTTGTAGATTTTTTTCAGTAACAATACTACTCTGTTCATTTTCTTGTTTTCAATAATTTATTTTTAGAATTTAAAACATTGCTTAATATGACTTTCAAAAACCTGACTCCTAAACAAACTAGTGATCAAAACAATAAAGAATGCCATATGGCGCCTACCACTCTTGACGCTGTTATATTTCTGAAGAGTATATTCTGTATTATTAATAACATTCAATGAAGCTCTTAGTGTGGGAAAATATTTACTGAAATTACTATGAAATACACTTTTCATAGTGTTCTAACCCAGGATGTTCTAGTCAGAATAGCAGGAGTGGATCTTTTGCATTATGCAAATGCAATGTGTTAGAAGATGGATGCTGAGGCCGATACAAATTATGGAGGGGGGAAGAAGATGCAGCAACTGAAGTGTTTAAAGATTAACAGTATCATAATTTGTTATGTACTCACTATTCATACAACATATGAAATTGAAATTCCACTTCAAGAGAAAAGGGAAACAAAATTAATACTAATTGCTCTAAAAGCCTTCAGTATTATTTATATGAAACCAGATGGTTCAGAGCTCATATACAGGAATAAACTTGTTTAAATGAGGATGATTTCAAGCCATACTTACAAAGAAGTTGTCCGAAAATATCCACATGGTTAAAATGTGAGTTCTATCTTGTCATGTCTGGGGAACAGGAAATCTATTCTTCAGAAGTAAATGCTGTAAAGCTCTGATGCAGCAAGCAAGCAAGTTGCTGTAAACAGATGAGCATATACTGAACACTCAGTTACATCCCCTCGACATAAGTGGGGCCCTGCACAAGATCTGGAGTCTTTGTTGTCAAAGAAAGGGAAGGCATAAAGAAAATAAGAGCACAGATGATGACTGATCTAATTTACTCATTAGAAGAGCTTGTTTTATGGATATAGAAATGAGCAAAACCCCCACAGTTCTTCCACCTGTCAGGTAGATGTGGTTAGCTGAACCAAAAATTGCAGGAGCTCACTAGACAGCTGCTGGGTTTTGGTTCATGTGGCTTTTGATGGTAACAGGTAAGAGTAAGAAAATGTGCTTTCACATTTGACTGTTCTAACAACTTAATTAGGACTGTCTAATCTTTTGACAGTTGAAATACTTTTTTAAAAATTTAATTGGATTGTCTCTGAAGAAACTGGATGAAAAAACTTAAATCTCTGTGTATATGTTGGCATGGTTTTCATTTACTTCTGACCTTGAATATATTAATATTTAAGGTTCCAAGGTTTGTATGTAGCCTTTTCTCCCTAAGTGAAACCAGAGATCCTCGTAGATAGTATCCCATAGAAATGACACTTAAAAGTGAAAAACAGACAAATCTTATGAGTGTTTGGGATTTTAATGATGGTATTTTTAGACATGTCTTTCACTGAACTGTGTAAGGTTTAGATTATTCTCATGAACTGTTGTTTTTAGAAATACCCATGGTTTGTTGTCAGCTGTTACATATATGTTGAATCAATAGGGAACAATTAATTTAACATACTAGTGAATGTTAATCTCTTCTCTCTTATTAGCCTTTGTCAGTATGAAATAATCCATTCCAAATCCATTGTCAGTATTAAATAATGATGAATTATAAGTAATTAATTTAAAGGCACTGAATATACTGTTGCATGACTAATTCTAAGGGGATGATATTGTGCTTTCAGATGAGTAATGAAAGACTTATTTCATTGTCCTCTTCTACTTGGAATAAAGTACAGAACTGCAAAAAAATACTTATCATAGAATGATATAATATCCTGAGTTGGAAGGAACTCAATAGGATAATCCTGTCCAAATGTCAAATTCCTTGAGCAGGTCAAGATCATAAATGGAGTGCTCTTCGAGAAATTTCAGGTTCTTCTGGTTCTTCTTTCAAATATTAGTCCTTGAAAATGTTCCTCTGTGATAGTAATACTAATCCAAACAGCAAAGGATTACAAAACCAAAATATATAAAATATTTGACTTGCTCACGATAAACAAGAGCTAATCTTACTAGATTAAATTTAAAGCTACCAATAGAGCAAAACCAGTTTTTAATAATGATTTGGAGCTGATAGCCTGCTGGCAGATCTGGTTTTTATGCTTTGAAAAGGAAACTTTTCTTAGCTAGGCTAGTTTATTGGAATGGGTTGTTTTTAAATGTGAAAGCTGGTTGGTCACTCAAAGTCTAAGGAGTGTTTGTTTTTTAGTGTTGCTTATCAATTTTGCAGGCGCTTCTGCAGAAGATAAGTGCAGGCAGCAGCAGTGCTGTTACCTCCCAGTCCACCTCTTTTCAATTTCAGAATTTGACTTGAAGATAACCTTTATAGGGCTTGTCTCTGTTTCTTTGCTCCTAGGTCTTTGATGTCTTTGAGATTGTTATCCTAATTTTGATCTTAAAGCCCCATCCTAATTCCCACCTCTTCCCATTCAGTGTAGGAGCTCAAGCCTTCCATCAATTTCTGCTGTAGTTGTGGAGTGCTTAGAAAAATGTGTTTCAAGAGGAGACTGATGAGCCTTTTGAAGGCCATCATGAGGCTTTGGATAATATGTTTTATGATCAAAATAACCCAGATATATGTGGCTGCATTGCTTAATTACAAAATTATGACTGTCTTTGGCATAGGAAGGAATACTGGAAATAAAGCAGTTAGCCTTGGGGGAGAAAAGCCAACTTGAAAGAAGAGACTTGCAAATGCTAGCACTTAATTGCCACAGTAACTCTGAATATGTAAGTTATTCTCTCTCCTAAACATGAAAGATGTTTTATTGCACAATGTAAAAGCTGATGTTGGGAGAACTTCACAGAATTGGTCATAAAACACTTCTTTATTAATGCTACCATGTACCACTAGTCTAGACAAATAGCCTTCCCCACCCTGAATACTGCATTTATTGCTCAGGAATGTTACTTACAAGAAAGAAGCTGTCTTTGTCCTTGATGGCTAGCACTGCAGGTCTGCTCCCCTGTGGTACCTTAACCACCTTATGTTTTATTTGTTCACAGGGTAGCCCTAGTTCATTGAGAGTCCACCAGATACTGGATGCTTGTGGTAAACCATGGCAGCTGATGATAAGGTGGCCATTCTAACCGACGATGAAGAAGAACAGAAGAGAAAATATGTGCTTGCTGATCCTTTCAATGGCATTTCCAAGGATCAAGACTTGCCACCCAATAATGAATCCCCTTCAACAGAGACAACCACTGCCCCAGATGAAGAGCTGGATTGGTTAGAAAAGCACTGTGTCAAAATAAACAACGATCTTCTGATCTCAAAGGTCTTTTATTTTTTCTTCTATTCAGCGTATGGCTCTCTCTACCCCTTGCTGCCCGTGTACTACAAGCAGCTGGGTATGACACCCAGCCAGAGCGGACTTCTGGTGGGCATCAGGTACTTTATTGAGTTTTGCAGTGCTCCCTTCTGGGGAGTGGTGGCAGATCGCTTCAAGAAAGGCAAGATTGTCCTCCTGTTTTCACTTTTATGCTGGGTTTTGTTCAACCTGGGCATTGGATTTGTGAGACCGGCCACCTTAAGATGTGTACCAAAGGGCCTTCCGCCTGCACATCCCACCAACGCAAGCAGCCTTTTAACAACAATTCTGCAAAACACCTCGATGTCTTCTCCACTAACCACAGTGAGTGCTGCATCCCCGAAAGTTCGTGGGAGGAGAGACCTGGTCACTTCCAGTCCAGTCACTTTGGAAACAACAGGGACACCTAATCCCGAAATAACATTCCTGGTACCTACACAGAGCAATGATGAGGATTTTACCTTGGAAAACAGTACCCATTTGATTTTGCAAAGCACCACCACTAGCCTAGCCTCACTAGGGAACACAACTCTGAGCACCACCCCAGCTTCTATCAGCACAAAGCCGATGCCTTCTGACCAAGCTGTGCTCGTTTACGATCAACAAGAAGTAGAGGCCATCTTTCTACTCATTCTGCTGGTTGTCATAATAGGAGAATTTTTCAGTGCTTCCTCTGTTACCATTGTGGACACCATAACTCTGCAGTACCTCGGCAAACACAGGGACCGCTATGGATTGCAGCGTATGTGGGGGTCTCTGGGCTGGGGGCTGGCCATGCTCTCCGTGGGAATTGGCATTGACTATACTCACACAGAAGTTGCCATTGAAGGTCAAGGATGTAAAGCTCCAGAGTACAAGAACTACAGGATTGTTTTCATTGTTTTTGGTGTCCTCATGACAATGGCGTTAATTGTGGCCACCCAGTTTCGATTTCATTACGCGCACTTCAAGCAAGATGAAAATAAGAGAAAAGAGGTAGAGATCTCACAGGTGGACAGAAATGCCTCCAATGAATCTTCAGATAACACTCCTACCAGTATGAGCCAGTCACAGTCTTTCAGTTTTTGGGACCTAATTAAACTGCTGTGCAGTATCCAGTATGGCTCCGTGCTCTTCGTGGCCTGGTTCATGGGGTTTGGATATGGCTTTGTGTTCACCTTTCTGTACTGGCACTTGGAAGACCTGAATGGCACCACCACTCTCTTTGGAGTTTGTTCTGTGCTCAGTCACGTGTCTGAGCTGACTGCCTACTTCTTCAGCCACAAACTCATTGAATTGGTTGGTCACATCAGGTAAGATGGCAGCAATCATTAAAGACCTTTACAAAAAATGGTGACTCTCAGGCTCAGCCCTTGTGCTACAAAGTAAAACTCAAGCTAATTTTTTTTTTTTTTTTTTTTAATTCATGTTCAGTTATGTGGCTCACATGATGGATATTTTTGTCATTTAAGAGAGTTGAAAATGCTCTGAAATGCTTGCTTTGCGTTTGAGTTGCGTGTTAGTATGTGCTTTATGCCTGGCACCATAACCTTTTGCAGATGGTTCCAGAAGATATCCTCATTCCCTGATGCATCGCTCTGAGATCTTTACAAATTGCCACCCACTCAAGGGTTGTCTGTTTTGACATACAAATACCATTAGTTTTTCAATTTTTTTCCTGTGAGTAGCAGCATTCTGCAAACCTCCTGCTTTAGCCTAGTTCCCCTTGCAGGGCAGTTCGTTGCCCGCACGGTAGCCTGGAAAGGTGTCAGCTGCAGGCTGAGAGGGGAGAAGCTGAGCTGAGGAAACGAGGTGAGCACCTCCTGTGTACATGGCCTCGTAATCAGACTCTGGGTGTTGGCAGAATGAGGTTGCAGCCTGGCAGTGTCACTTACTAGTTCAGGGCTTGCTCTCCTCCTTCAGGTGCAGCAGCGTGTGTCAGCTATGAAGTGAGATGGCTGCAGGGCTTGTCCTGTTGTTTTTGCCTTGTGTAAGTGAAAGCGACTGCTTCCAGCATATTAGTGAACATTGGTTTCCAGTAAATTCACTAAATTGACTTAATAGCCGCATATTCTAAATCCCTCTACCATTCTTTAAAAAAAAACACAAGGCAGGAAAGATGGGGAAAACCTGAGTTAATGAGCTGCAAAGGTGGTGCTTTTTATATTTACTCAGGTATTCTGTGCATCTAAGTTCAGAGCTGTGTGTTGTTAGCATCATATCCTTTCCAAATGCCCAGTTTATAATCATACAGTCATTGAGATGTAAGGATTTTTAAGCTGTTTGCACTGTTCTTTTTGTGTATTCTGTTCTAAGGTTTTGCTCATTGTTTTGCTTTTATTGGTATGAATATTTTTATTCATTTGACCTCTACTAAAAATGTTAGTGATGTCTAGCACAATAATTTGAGAGATTACTTAAAAGATGGAATTTTTTCTTACTTGAAACTGAGGAGGATCTCTTTACTTAGAGTCAGTCTTAATCTCTGAATTTGACAATAATTAGTAAGAGAAAATGACACCTTGCATGCAAAGCCTGGAGGAAGGATATGATGATGGAGGAGTGGTGAGAACAGATCACAGTCTTCATAGCTAAAGATAGCTTGGGTATGCTCTTTCATTGTATATTATCGTACAAAATTCAGGCTTAGACTTCAACTAAAGAATGAAAACCAAAAGAGTGGTAGGATGGTGAATAAGATGAAATAGAAGGGATGGGAGCATTGGCCAGTGAAAAGAAGGATCATATATGGGATTAGCTCCCCTTTTTTTTTTTCTTTTTTGGCACTGCTGAGCCTGTGAAGCCAAGATTGGATCAAGATTAAATTGTTTAAACACTAGCCCGTTTGCTATGAAACAGCATTCTACATACCTACACCTGGGAAATGCACATTAGTCATATTTTAGTGTTATCTAATGTTTACTTGTGTTTAGTCATCACAGTTTGAGATGACTCCTCCTGGTTCCCTGCTGCCTTATACTTTCTGAACTTTGTGTGTTTGAGAGGAGGCAAGCTTTTTTTTCCTTCCTCAAAGAAATATGGATAGGAGTTCATAGCTCATCTTCTTTGATAGTTCTGTATATGTGTTGTCTGCTGCCTTCTAGTGCAGATAATAATTTTCCTATTAGGAATAAAATTCCAATAGCCTCCAACTCCATATCCTTAGCCAGAAGCATTTGGTGTTGATATTTTATCTATTTTTTTAATAGCTCAAAATTCCTTTCTTCTGGGTTGTTTGACTTCTAGATGTAGATATTCTTTCTGCAGTATTTGAATACTTATCATTCAATTTTTCTTTCTGTGCTGAGTATTTGAAGACAGGCGTGAGTACCAGAATTGCATGCATTGTCACAGTAGCAGGACAAAATGCTATTGAATGTCCTTTGTAGAACTGCAAGAAAACAGGCTTTACACCTTATCAGACAGAAGCTCAGTTTCCCTTTTCAAGTCTTAAAAATCTTTCTGTTTCTACCATTGTATGTGGTGGCATATAAAACCCTTACAACAGTTTGAAACCTCTTATGTTTTCACAATTTTTTAAAATTAATGCTCAAATTATTGTCCAAGTGTTTTACACATGACCATATTAAATATCTGCTGATTAAAATGCCCAGTTTCTCACTCCATTAGCTCTACTATTCATGCACTTGTGCAGTGCATGTGTGCTTCTGGTGTTTCTCTGAGGGGATATTAGGAAGAAATTCTTTACTGTGAGGGAGGTGAGGCCCTGGCACAGGTTGCCCAGAGAAGCTGTGGCTGCCCCATCCCTGGAAGTGTTCAAGACAGGCTGGATGGGGCTTTGAACAACCTGGCCTAATGAATGGTGTCCCTGCCTGTGGCAGAGGGGTTGGAACTAGATGATCTTTAAGGTCCCTTCCAACCCAAACCACCCTATAATACTATGACAAAAAAAGTGTACAAAACTGGTTATGAAATATTTAGACCTCACCTGGTGCAGAAGCACTCAAAACTGCTAGTCACTTAAGAAGATGATGTCAAGCTCTGAAAATAACTTCCTACTTGAGGTTAAGTTAGAATGTGTTTGTCTGACCACAGTTCCAGCATGTGAGTTTTTATGGGAAGCAGAGACTGGTAGTCATGGCTGTAAACAGCTTAGACTCCTTGTCACAAATATAGATTCAGTGCTTTAAATGTTTAACCTGTGAATTGAGTATCGTGTCTCTGTGGGTGCTGCATATAGGGTTCATAAGGAATATCTGTTTACATTTTCCATTTAGGTCTGATAAGGAGCCTAAGTGATTATTATAAATGCATTTTTGAAAAGACTCTGTAAATACACAGAAGTTTTTTTGTGACATACCCCTCCAAAACCATATTTATAAAGTCTTCATAAACTGTAATTTACCTAAAACTCTGTACATATATTCTAACAAATTAAGAGGTAGAACCTGACTAAATTGCTGCTCTTAAACTCCGAATCCAAATCTTTCTGCAAATGTTAACATGTTAGAAAAACACAGGTAGGTGAGTGGTTAGTGATGATGGAAGAGCTCTGAAGCAGCAGGAGGTCGCATCTCTGATCTGTCTGTGCTAGGGAACAGCTGAGATAGGAAGACAGTTCTCTGTGAGCAGACAAAGTTTTTGCTAGACAAAAGTGAAATTAAGCTGGCTAGAACTCATCCTAAACAGAGAGGTGCATCTGTACTGCTGCTGAGGAAAAACAAATGTACATGGTGAGGCCATTCCTTTGTATTCCTGAGAATATGCATCAGCCTGGGCCTTTCTAGTAGGGGAATGAAGACAGGAGCCTGCAGACCTTGTGAGTTTGGTTACCTTTTGAGGCTGATGTGTTCTAATACATTTCAGAAATGTGGTTGTACATAGGAACTACATTAAGTTGTGGCTATGAAAGGAACCAAGTTATTTGTCTGGAACAGAAGGCATTAATTAAAGGATGAGATGAAATTTATGATTCACAGCACAAAGAACAAGTTTGTTCTCATTATTGTATAACAGTGACCTTTTTCATGGCTTCCCATGTTTTCTTCCTTGAATGCTTGGGCTTGTGTTGCCTAAAGGCAGTTTAAACCAGCTATTCATGGACCTCACATGTATCTGGAAGCAGCACAGCTTGGTTTGATCTATGACTGAGGGGGGCAACTTCCTGCCAGCTTGCCCTGCTTGTTGAAAGTAAATTCAGGTTGTTGTGGAATGCACAGGCCTTTTTTGGTATCATTGACGTGATAAAAACTCTGGTACTGGATTTTTCACTGTCAGCATGTGTATTTGGAGACCTCACATGTTGACAAGATGCTGTGTTTTTGTGATGGTGTCTCACTCTAGATTTTCCAGTGGCTCTGTACCATTTAATTAAGTCTCGGTGTGCATTTGTAGAAAAACTAGCTGAAAAAGCAGCACAAAGAATAAAGAGCCCTTTCACAAGGTCAGTGCTTCACCTTAATTATCAATTGCATTTATTTCACTTACGCTAAACCAGGGTTCAAACAACAAGCCCTATTTGGACAATAAATTAGCCTTGTCCCTGAAAAAAATCTTTGAAGGTTGCAATAGCACCCTTTCTCAAGCTGTAAACATGTTTTCAATTAAGTCTTTGTTTCCCAAGATCCATCTAAAAATAAGAGGAAGATAGCTGGATGAATGAGCACCCCAGAGGGAAGCTATGCTAAATCTAAAAACTGGAAGGGAAGAGTCATGAGGTTAAATGTGCAATGGGAAATGCACTTCACAAATAGTCTTTGTATTTCATTGTTTAAAAGCTGTTGTATGAGCTTTTTTTTTCTCTTTTTTTCTCTAAATTCTGAGATGCAGCATCTGCTGCTTTTCAACAGGATGGCTAAGTTTTATCCTGAGGCATGTTGTTATAAACCATATTGCTTCTGTGGGATGTGTTTTAGAGTAGTTCTGAGCAGTTTGCAGATACTGGGACTATAAACTTATATTAATTGGGTTAAAATTAATTCCTTTAATACAAACCTGCTCCAGGCTTTCATTGAAATGGCAGAATGAATCTCTGGATGATTAGAAAAGAAGGTTCTTTGGAAAGGATGTTGAATGCACTCAGAAATTCTCTCTCTGAACAATCCCGTTTAGAGTGTGGCATAGAGCTACAGAGCTCAGTTAAAAGCTCAGTTGGTTTGCTGTCTCTTTGATTTATTTTTTTCTATTAGGATTTTGATTGTATTGAATAGGCAAGAGGAGAGCTTATGTTTGGATGTAGGACTTGAAGGAAATACTTTGTATTGAGCAAATGCTTTAGACTGGCAAACCTTATGCATGCAAATAATTTCTAAATCAGTAAGCTGTATTATAACATACCAGAAAGGGAAAGTGCAGACTATCCTGACTTCTCCTTTCTTTATTTCCTTTAGAGTGCTTTATATTGGCCTTGCCTGTAACACAGCACGATATATCTACATCTCTTATCTGGAAAATGCCTGGACTGTTCTTCCGATGGAAGTGCTTCAAGGTAAGACTTTCTAGCACAAGATCAGGTACTTCCATTTATCTTGTTTTCAAGTGAGCAATGATTAAGTAAAAAAATCTGGTATTTCTCTAATTTTTTGACCACAAATACTGCAGAAGATGCAGGTTCATAAAACACATAAACCATTACTGTTTATCCTGGGACATATTTGACGTCAGAAGGGTGGGTGTGCATTTGATTGTGCACGGTTCTCTGTTTATTCAAACAGAACTGTGTGAGACCAACACACCCTTTAAATAAACAAAGAGACAGAAGCATGAGCTATGAGGGTACACACCTACTGCAAATCCTGTTTGGTGATAAACGTGAACTTCATTAAATGCCAGAGGCTGCAGTCCTTGAAAGGATGCTACAGAAAACCTCCAAACATAGTCTGGGTCATTCTGTCTCTGTTACAATATTTCAGTTTTTCAGTTCCATCAGTACTTTTAGATTATAGAATTTTTGTTTTAATAGCTAGAGCAGAAGTTCTCTCAATAGCTTTCTCAATGCTAAGAGAACTTCTTTAAGAGACATGCCCTTTCACAAACTTATTTACAAGGACAGAGGTGTGGTCTATTGACAAGTAACTTGAGTCCTGTTTTTAAATCCTGTTGTAGAAGTCTGTAAGAACTTCATTGCAGTGTTAAAGAATACATTGTTCTAGCTTAGTTTTTATGACCTTTTTTGTTACTTTGTGGTGGGTACCACTTCTGAAAACCATGAAAAAGTGGAATTGTTTTACTTTCTATTTTTTCAATATTTGAAGAATATTACTTTTTACCATCTTTTTAAAGCTAGTGTTTTGGTTTTGTATAATAATATTTAGATTTTTTTGCACAGATTATACTTAGAAGTTTTATTCTATGTGCAGCATAACTTGAATTTAAATTCATTTTTTCTACTATACTTACTGAAGTCTTTGTAAGGTAGACTTTGAGTTACAAAATGCCATTAGAGAGCATTGTGTGGATCTCTACATACACACAGAGAGATTGATTTGTGTCCTGGCTCCTTAACATTCCGAGCTAACAGAACCAGTTTATCATATTATAATTGCCACAACAGCAAGCTTCTGAATTTTGTTATTAAAAAATCCCCCAAACCACAACTATTGAATTGATGCTTCATTGTTCATATCAAGTGTTAAAATAGGAACATGTTAGAAAGCACCTGAAGAATGAGTATGTGTTATACTCTCACTTGCTCAAACATCTAGGGAAAAAAAAAGATGAATACAAAGCTTTGGATGTTGCCTTTTAGGTAATCCTGTTTTAAAGATATCCCATATCAAAATATAGGAAAAAACCCTTGTGGTTTCACCTACACAGCCATAAATTTGTGCCTGGAAGTATCCTATAAGTCATGACTGAAGAAGAAATTTCTTGTCCTTTGAATGTGGTTTTTATTCTGCTGAAATTTCAATATGAATTGCACAATACCTAGGTTTGCCTTTACATACAGCAAGAGTATACAATACACAAATCCTGAGTAATTGAGATTTGAAGAAAAAATTAAGGACCTTCAAAATAATACTTTGTCATAAATGTATCTGCCAGATGTTACCATATTTAGCCACTGCTGAATCATGGGCTCCTTGGTTCATCTGGCTATTTGCAGTTATTTATAGTCAGCAAATGAGAGAGCTAAGCCCAAACCAAACCCACGCACAGCTCCCCCACCGAGCCCCCAGGTCTCTGTGTTCTGTGTGCTCTTTTCAGCCTGCCTCAGATGTCATTTGTTGGTCCCTGATGTCCATGGGTGCCCCGTGTGTGTCTAACCACTGCCTCAGCATTTGTAGGATTCCAGTCATCTCTTTCAGTGTTGCCAAATGGGGCATCAAGGTTATCTTTTTAGAAGTACTGCTGACTTCCCCCCGCCTCCTTTATTCATTCCCTTCCTGCTCTTACCAGTTTTCATCTTTTCTAGAGTTGTTGTTTTTTTTTCTGCAGCAGTTCCAAGTCCTGTTTCTTTGGGCTCTTGCTTTCTCTCCTACATAACCACTTATTGTCAGTGGCAGTAAGAAGTGATAACCTTAATGAAATTTGGTGAGGTGGAAGCTCTTATTTTTAAATGAGCTTGTTGACAGGGAAGCAAGAGTTGTAGCTGTTTTCTGTATGTAAGGATTAGAAGTATTGAAAACCAAAAAAAGAGTATATTGTGTACAATGTGTGGGCACCACGTGGGCCATCAAGTTGACAGGTCTTTGAAACTCCTTGGTGAAGTCCTTGCTCTAATTGTGCAGAACATTTTTCCAGGAAGCTGTCACATTCTATGTAAACTCCAGTTCCATCAGCTCGAGGGGTTTTAAGGCTAACAAAAGTTTTAGTTGACTTCTGTAAAAAAATTATTTTTCTGTTTAATATGTTTCTGCAATACAAGCAGGATTATCCCCATGTGCTGTTGCTGAAGGGCATGGAGACCTTTCTGGAAGATGACTTTGCAGACTGCATCTATTGATTGTAATAAGAACCATGCTGTGTTCCAGCTGCTTTTTGTAGATGGGATGAGGACAGCTCTCATTGCATTGCACTCTCAAAGGAGTAAATGAGGAGATTTAAACTCACTTCTCAATCCAATCACTATGCTGTATTGACTTGCACAGCCAATGTATGAAAATAAGAGCTAAGGCTGAGTCTGTAATAACTGAAGATTTCAAGACATCCTTGTAAAGCATATATATCTATATATATATTGCACACAAGCAATCTTGCTCATTTGGCACTTAGCAGATAAAGTTTTGCCATGCTAGTTAGCTGCAATTTATTGTTCCAGGGCACTGGTCCAGGTTCTCTGATAACAGCTATGCTAGCTCACCAATTTGCATGTCAGGGATTTTTTCTAAACTACAAAACTATCTTGTTTTGATATGAAAATGAGCTGTTTTCACTTGGCAGTTACTCAGCAAACTCCAAAACAAGTACTATTCTAAGAAGTGACTCCTACTGATGTTCCAGCAACACAGTTATGTCTAGAGAGCAAAGAGTTTGACCTTTGGCTGACAATAATTATAATACATATTTCTCTTGAAATAAATTTGGATTCCCAAATCTTTGGCTCATGGTTTACATATAAATTATCCTAAATTCACTAAAATTACAGGCATCACTCTAGGGTTGCTGCACTTGTTAGAACTGTTGTGCAGATGATGAAATGGTGGTTAGTGGTTTTAGCAAATAATGTCACAATATATATAGTGAGCAACTTCTTTTAAAAAGAATTGTGGTTAGCAGTAACAGTAATCCAGACCAGACTTCTTATGTAAGTTGTAGTAAAAACTGTTTCCAATAGTTACTGTTGTATAAATAATTATAATAAAAATCACATTAATAATGTACACATACTAAAATAAAAAGGCTGTGCCTTTAGAGGCAAATGTAGTGAGCTGATTTAAAGGTATGGATTTGTTTTCAGAGAAACTGAGAACACTGTGTTCTAGTGGGGCTTTCACTGCTAAAGATGAAAACATCCAAGAACCTGTTGGTTAAGTTATGGCCTTTTGTGTTCAAACAAACTCAGTTCAAATAATTTCTGATGTGTTTTTTATTTGCCTAGCTTTAAGAATGGACTTGCTCCTAACAGCCAATAAAACTGCATGTTTTATGTTACTTGATGTACTTTCTAAACTAAAACCACTTTACCTATTTTAAATTAGCTCTGCTTTGTTATTGGGACAGCTCTTGGTTGCTGTTTGCAATGCGTCCATGGATCTGCATTAAAGAAGGTAGAGACTCAGTGAGTTTTAAAACTCTTAAGCTTTTTGCATAGAAAATCTGTGAGTTTTAAAGCCTTAAACTATAAATGGTAAGGTAATACAGACTCATTTTAATGCAAACCTTTTGTTTCACTGTACTGATACCAAAACTTTGAGAGAGAGATACATACACATATATATGTGTAATACCCAAAGCTTGAGGAGTTTTGGGTTTGATTTTGAGTAAATTTGACCTGGACAGCCTGGTGGACATCTAACATGTGTATACCTGCACTATATCAATTTCATATGGTTCTATTTCTCATTTTACCTAAGCAAAATCCACATTATTCCATATGTTATGAAAATGTATTTTCTTGCTCTTAGGAGTCTTCAGCCTAAATGCCTAAGTAATTATTGATTGTCCAAGTGTTCATTACTAAGTCAAGTGTAGAGGACAGAAACATGTTGACTGAATCGTCAGTTGTGCCAATATTTGTTTAAAACTGAGGCAATAGAGCTTAGGCATTGGTAAACTGTGATGACTATTTTTAATACCTCTGAAATAAGGGAAAAAAATTTCCCACTCAATCTGAGGGTGGCAAAATAGTTCAGGCTTATTTAATGTGTGATGAACTACAGAACTGTTTTGTTTTTATAACTTCTCCACAACCCTGCCTTTTCCCGTCCTGTTCTTCCCCACTCCACACAGGCCCCCAGGAAGGTGCTCCAAGGCGAGGGCTCCACCTGCAGCCAGCCTCCCATGCTGAGGGTCGTGTGCTGGCTGTCCCTTAGCTCTCCTGCAGGAGGAAAAAGTGTTCCCAACCCCAGTCTGCCGGATAGACACTTGCACAGTCTCTGCTGGGGGCTGGGGCTGCCATGGGACCGTGGTTGGTGGCAGTGAGGACTGGGGCTGTCGTTGGGCCGTGGTTGGTGGCACTGGGCACTGGGGCTGCCATGGGACAGTGGTTGATGGCAGTGAGGACTGGGGCTGCCGTGGGGCAGTTGATGGCAATGAGGATGGCTGATGGGGTTGATGGCAGTGAGGACAGCTGCTGCAGGAGCGGGTGAAGCGGCGGCAGTGCCTACGCAGGATGCAGGCACAGCAGGCACAGGGCAGGATGCAGGCACAGCAGGAGGGAGGCGCACTGACTCCGCAGAGTGTGTTGGTGTTGAGTTCAGGGCGGCAGTGCCCACGCAGGATGCAGGCACAGCAGGAGGGAGGCGCGCTGACTCCGCAGGGTGTGTTGGTGTTGAGTTCAGCAAGAGTTTGCTGGGAGGGTTTTTGCAGGGAGTGAGAAGGGCAGGAGGGGATTAATTCTTGCCTCTGAAATGGCATGGATATCTCTGATACTGTTTGGATTTTATGACCTTTGTGCTGCCTTCACTGTGGTGGTAAGGAGACTGCTGAGAGGCATCAATGCTGTAATTGCCTGCAGCTTGTGAAATTGGGACTGTATTCCAAAGGCCCTGGGTCACTATGAAGGTACAATGAATCTGGCAGAGAGACTTGTCTCCCTAGGGACTGTGTCTTCAGAAGAGAAGTGAGGTCATCTTAGAGGGAGAAAGAGCTTTTGACAGGCTCTGCAGAAAGAGTTGTCCTGTCTCTCTGTGGCTTGGTTGCCAGTATCACATTACCAAAAGCTGATTTGTACTTCCCAGACATTTGTCACTGGGGGGTTTTTGTTGTTTTTCTCTCCATGTGCTCCAGCTGGTGAGTGCAGTTGCTGAGATGTTGTGTTGGCAGCCTGTGGCCCTGGTGCTCCTGACGATGTCTGGTTTCTGCAGGTGTCACACACGCAGCTATCTGGGCAGCCTGCATCTCGTACCTCAGCGCGGCTGTGCCTCCGGAGCTGAGAACGTCGGCGCAGGGAATACTGCAAGGTCTCCACTTGGGGCTGGGCAGAGGATGCGGAGCCATGGTTGGAGGGGTTTTGGTCAATTACTTCGGTAAGAAAAAGTAATATTGAAAATTTTAATTTTATTTATTCTGGTTTTACCGAACTGTTGGCTTTAAACTTATTTATGCTGTAGGTATTGTTATACATTAAAGAGTTATACATTTTGTACACAGGATTATAGAACTTCTCAGGCTGGGGAGGGCCCTGAGATCTCCAGTCCAGGCCCCTGATCAAAGCAATGTCAGCACTGCATTCAGACCAAATTGCTCATGGCTTTGTTCTGTCAGTGTTCCAGATTGATTCAATATGTTACACCTAGATATTTTCATTATTGTGTCGAATACCTAACCTCATCTGTTAGATGAATGAATCCTTTGTGAGAGAATAGGTTGATACTATAAAGCCTCTCGATGAACAAATGAGATTCTAATTACTTGCTTAAAAATCCTTTACAAAGCCTGTTGAAGAAGTGATGGGGGAGGAAAATGTAATGAAACAAGCTAATAAGAGTCTACATGGGCAATATATAGCCAAGAAGCACATAATGCTGACTCATTTTATTTTATTAAGTAAGTAGGTTCTCAATTTAGTAAAAAAAAATCTCATTACAGGTCCTGCTGCCACATTCAGAGGAATAGGGATGGCTTGTTTAGTGATTCTGCTTCTGTTTGCACTGATCCAGTGGATGTTGGTTCCTGATGAAGAAGAAGGTAAATGTTCGTGTCACAGAGACACTATAGAATTAAAAGTAGTGAAAAAAAAATCCCTCTGTAGCTGCTCCTGCAGCTTTACTTTTGTATGTTTGGTGTCTTAACTTGGATTTTGACAAAACAGTTTGTTTTCAAGTGGGAAGTTTTTGTCCTGAGCAATGAAGAAATTGAAGTGGTATGCTGCTGTTGCTGCTGCAAGAAGGGCAGCATTGAGTTCTTGAGTGTCCATAGAAGGAAAACATGATATATTTTGCTGCCTGTATATCCCCTCAGTTCTGAGACTCCCTTAGGTTAGTCTTCAGAGCTGTAGTGAGTAATTTCAGTTGCATCAATTCATTAAGGTCACCTCAATCCCACTTTGTGCTCTCATATTCTGCCAGTTGAAGCCACCTGCTAGAAATTGTAGAGGTGGCTTCAGAGGACACAAAATTTTATAGATTTTTTTTTTAAAACCTGAGATATCTCCCCTCTGGGAGAACTTTTTAATCTCTATCTTTATCAGTATAAAGGCTAACCAGAAACTAAATACTTGGAGCAAAGTTAGGGGTTTACCATGAATATATTTCTTACAAAGACAGTAAAACTCTGGCTAACTGTGAAAAGTCATAAATTTTTGAGCTGCTTTTTACCCGAATACTTTCCAGTATGAGCTTTGAGTATGAAATGAAAGTTAGTTTTCTTTAGCTGGAATATTAAATTAACTAGTTATCAAGCTGCCTGTACTGAAGTGTTCAAATATGTATTTTGCTAGTATTTTCTTCACCTGTGTTCAAATGATAATGGCAAAAAATGGAAAGGGGAAAAGGCTATTTGCTGCTTCAGTTTCCCATCAGCATTCAGTTAATTACACATGAATCTACAAAAGGCCAGTTTGTTCATAGTTGCCTTATTCTCTTTGTTTCTGTCTTTGGTTTCCATTTAATACACACTACCCATTTTAACAGTGTGTATGTTAATTTAAAGCATGAGAGTAATTAGGCTGCTTTCAAGCAGACCAGTTGGATGAGTAAAATGAAGCATGTGGTCAAGTGTGTGCAGGATTAGTCTCTTCATTTCTTCACTCCTTGAGAACATCCAGCCCTTGCTTAAAATATCCAGTACTATTTAGGAGTTTGTAAACCAAATGTACTTTTATAATTTTGAAAAAAAAGATCTTTTTAATCTGTAAAATATTTTCTTTGGAAATTTGTTTTTCAAAGTTTACAGAATGTGTTTTTTACAGAGAGCACATAGCTATTACTGAAAATATCCCCCAGTTAGTAAAAATCAGTTTAATTATTTTTGTATGAATACTCTGGCTCTTCAAGATTGTAAGGCACATTGGGTTGGGTCATGGCAGTCATTTTATGGATGACATTTCAAGATAGTTATGAAAACTGTCACAGTTTATTGGAAGACCTGAGATGTAAAGGTCTCTTGGGAGGATTTCTTGCTTTACCTGAAACTCTTTGACAGATACTTTGTGTCTTCCACTGTGTCACCATCCTTAATTCTTGTCTCACTAACTGCATAACTCCATAGGAACTATTTGCTGGGAACAACTGGAGTTTTTCATGCTCCTCAGCCCCCGTGCAGTGGCACAGCAGCTGTGCTCGTCAGGCACCAGCCACGTTTCCCTAACCAGACTGTGCTGTGTCTGGCTCCTGGTGGTTCGTGCCAGTGTTCCGCTGTCAGGGCAGTGATAACCACAGTGTGAAAGCAAGAAACATTTCATGCTCGTTGTCTGCTTCAGGGTTGTTCTTTTTTAAGCTTGTTGGCTTTGCCAGTGATGATTTTGTTTTAAACTTCAGAAAAGACAATGCTGGCGGAAAGGATTCCAGTGCCTTCCAGTCCTGTTCCCATAGCAACTATTGACCTTGTACAACAGCAGTCGGAAGATATCATGCCTCGGACTGAGCCCAGACTCCCTCCAAAGAAAACTAAACACCAAGAAGAGCAAGAGGATGTGAACAAGCCTGCCTGGGGCATCAGTTCTTCTCCGTGGGTCACCTTAGCTTATGCTGTCTACCAGATAAAAGAGATGGTTAAACTATCCAAAACGAATCCCACTCCTGAGAATCAGCCTTTACAGGTAATCTTCTAATGTTCAGGAAGCTCTTATGTAATTCTAGCTGCTTTAAAACCTTGATAGCTCTGTAAATCTGTTACTACCTGGTAGGTATTTTCTGTCAGCTTGTAGTAAAACTGGACTTTTGTGACACAGTAGTTGAAATACTGCATGAAATAGAGTTGTTTTCTATGTATAATGTAGCAGGACTAACTTGCAAATAGTATCTTCCTGAAGATGGTAGGAGAAGAGGAGACATAGAAAGAGACTCTTATTTTGCAGACTTGGATATATTTGGATTCCCTTTAAGTTTACATTTCTTTTCATATTAGTTGGAATGTGCAGGTTATGCATTTTGCAAAATTTACACGGTGATAATTGAACATGAAGATGCACAGCTGCTTAACAGACTGTAAAATTATTTTTATTTAGTTTTGCTTCCTTAGATGATGCTGTCAGACATGTACATGGCTGCTGTGTGCCAGACAGCTACTGATTGGATACAGAACCTTCTTTTCAAATGAAGTTAATCACTTTTTTACCTAGAGTTACAGCAGATAAGAGCCATCCTGGGACTTAAAATATCTGGTGGCTGGTGCTTACTGTGCACCATTACCCTTCTGTTCAGTCTCCCCACAGAGCAGCTTGTAATAGCTGCCTCAGTGGTTGGGTGGGCTTGGATCTTGTAATGCTCTGGCCGTGCCTTTCCAACTGGAGCTGGAGCACACTGCTAAGCCAAGTTGGGAGGTGCTGTGAGGGTTTGGAAGAGCATGGTCAGTCTCAGCCCTGTGTTTACCTGTCAGAAGTTCAGAGTGGGTGAGGTTCCTTCTTGCACCCAGTAGGCGTAAACACAGAAATGCTTTTTCCACAAGTGCTGTCTTTAGAAATGGGTAATTTGGGATGTGAGTGAATCAGCAGAGCTGGGTGTAGGAATTTCACCTGGTCAGTGACCTCATGCCTTTCTTACTTGACTTTATTCTTGGAAATGTGTTAGAGGCGTGCTTTAGGTTGGCTGGGGTTTTTGTTTGGTTTTGACCTTTCCAGAGTCAAAGAATGTGAGCTGAAGATATCACAAGGTCTCTGAGATCAAAGTAACGTGTCCAAACAAACTGCTTCGTTTCTCATTGTAAATGTCCTCAGGGTCTTGGTTAGTTTAAGCTGCCCTCTGTTAAATCAGGGCAAAGAAGTTACACAGAACTCAGGCAATGAACATGGCAAGAAAATAATGTTTTGCAGGTGTGTGGTGTCTGAGAGTGACTTGTCCAACACTGCTGGACACAACCCAGCTGCTTCCCTGAGCACTGTGAAGTGCCAGAAAGGCTTTTGTGCCTGTTCTCTGTGCCATATGTTCTCTTCACTATGCTTTTATTCCTGTAAAAATACAGTGCTGATACAAAAGTACTTCTTGTTAATGTGCCAAAATTCAATGCACCAAGAAAATGGTATCATTTTCTTCATCATGTATTCTCCAAAATTTCTCATCCCTGTTTCAGTGCTCCAAGAGGACAAATTTGCTTCAAAATATTTCAAGTTTTGTGCTCAGTCATTTATTTTAGGCTGATGATATTAAAATACTGAAACTAGGAAAAGGCTGCCAAGCTCTCTTACTGAATTTGTTAAATAGCTTCCTTAAAATGAAAATAGATCATTTGGAAGGAGGGTCAGTGCACAGAGAATTAGTGACAAAAATGATTCCTTCTTATTTCATGAAGATTTTGGATCAGTTTTGCTTCTGCTTGTTCATAGTCCTTCAAACCAAGGGACATACTAGCCTTATTCTCTATGCTTTAGTGCAAAACAAATAATCATAGGCAGTGCATCACCTTCTAATGAAATGTGTTAGTGTGGAGATTTGCTGTTTCAGCCCTGGGAATGTAACTGGTGTTTAAAGGTGCTCTTATGTTCCCTGATAAGGTTTGTTTGCTTTGTACATCAATACAGCAAAAATTCTGCCAGTCAGAAAGTCTGAGCAGTTTCTTGGGGAGGGTGGGATCAACTGAGAAAAGCTGTATTTAAGAAGTGTGAAAAAAAAAAAGTTATGGACTTGCTCAGTCAAAAGAATTATCTTGTTTAAACACTTTGAAGTCTAGTTAATTGTTTTTTTCCCCTTGAAACACAAGTTTGTTTTTTGCATGCTTCTTGGGAAAGTGCAGTTAGGAAAAGAGATGGAAGGTAAGCTGCTGTCTGCTTGCTATTAGTGTCATCTGGATTTAAATGTACTATTTTTGCTTTGCTGCTTTAAATTTGACTTGTTATGTTGCGGGCATTCAAAGCAAGTGCTTTGTGACGTTCCAGCAGTGCCTGAATGCATCTGGGGGGTGCCAGTGGGGACAGTGTCCTGAGTATTTATGTTGACTTTGGGCATTCAATCCTTTCCCCTCTTTTTAGAAAACCAATGAGAATTGCAGTGCTTCATCAGCCAGCTCAGCAAGACAACCCCAAAATCCAACAGATTCTGAGCAGTCCAGAAATTGTTCGGCACCAACACCTACAGCACCATCAGATTCCCAAGCAGATGGCAGCCATGTGGTGTTGGATCATGATGCTCAGCCTGCTGCTGCAGGGCCCTGAGATGCTCTCATCTTACCAAATCCAGTGCATGGAATTCTGCTTCTCACCTGGGAACGCTGGAGTAGGAGCTCAAAAGTAGGACTTCCTTCATCTTAACAATCATAATGTGATGCAGTGCAAGCTTTTAACTATATAAAGAATATTCATATGACTACACAGAGCAACATGAGCAGGGAAGCCAAAAGGTCGGATTCTTGAGAGAAGTGATGTGGCCAGATACAATGGTAGGAAGAATTCTCAGCTGCTTTGCTAAAGCTGAGTCAAGTGCTATGAAATTTCTTTGCCATCTGTGGAAGAAAGGGAGTTCACTCATCATTTGTTGAGGCACAGTGTGTCTGACTTGGATTTTTTTTTCTTTAAATTTATTCCCAAGTCAAAATTAAAAGACTTTTTAAGAGAGACACAGAATTTCCATGAAGAGTCTCTCAGAAAATACCAGATCTAATAATTCTAGGAATGTAATGAAACTAACTCTGGAAAGATTTCTCAGAAACAGAGTAGCTTAAGAAAGTGTATCTTAATATTATGGTGACGGATTAAGTAAAGCGCATGTATATTCAAAGAATATGTTTTTGAAGCTAATGTTCTGTTGTTTGAGATAGAAGTTTAGTTCTGCAAAGCAAAGGTTTTGAACTGGCGTCTTAGTGCAACAGAAAAGCTGGAGGAAGGCTTCTGAAGAAGTTACCCTCTGTGCTTGCAGCCCTGCAGGTGGGCATAAGGTTGTGTGCATTTGGGTAATTTTAGGTTTGATGTTATATTGAGACAAGAATTTTTGATCCAGATTGCACAGCCTGAGATTGATCAATGATCTTTTTGGGTTTTTTATTTCATCATCTATACAGGGGTTTATTTAATGCAGTGTAGTTATTATGGTTATTTATTAAGAAAACAGTAAGCTTTAAGTGCCTAGGGAAGTGGGGGGGTAGGGAGGAATCACCTAAAAATCTTAAATGTTTAGGATTATAGGGGCAAAGTAGTGGATGCAGAAATCAAGTAGAGTGAGAGATTCTCAGGAGGAAGCAAATGTAACTCAACTGCAGTATGTTTAGAAAGTTACTTTGCCCAATGTCAAGACACTGGAGGACTTTGGATTATGTTTTGTTATGATTCTTAATACTGTCTGCAGCCAGCTCGTGCTGGTGCATAGTGAAAATTGCTGCTGGAGGGAAATCCTCAGGCTCAGGGAAGAGTCGGGGGGGTTTAGTCAGGATAGTGTTTTGGCCCATTTTCTTAGATGAGCAGCTTGTTCCAGGGAGATCCTGAGCACTCTGCTCCCATGGGACTGAGGGAGCACTGCTCAGCTGCCCTCCTGAAAGTGAGACATGTGTGAGGTGTGAGGCCTTCTGCAGGGAAGGTGTCACTGGGGGACCGAGCAGAGCCAGAGGCAAGGCCAGCAGGAGCCCAGAGTCAGGGAGAGGAAGGTGGCAGCAGCTGAGCAGGGAAGGGGGTGCACAGGTTTACCCACTATGACATCTGTTAGCTTGACTGAAGGGGTGTCCCGTAGCTGTGCTTTAGCTGTGCTTTTAGAACAACCCACGTTCTGGCAGTGCCTGGGACCAACACCATAGACAATAAAAAGAAACATCAATGACTAGCCACTAGTTACTTTTTTTGCACTTGAACTTAAATGTACTGTACTCACATAAATCCTCATGACTTGTCTAAGTGTCCTTTAAAATCAGAAATGTATTTATTGTATGTTTGTATAACTTGGGGGAGAACTAAAGACTGAACAGGTGACAGGACAGAAGGATGCTAAAAATCATCTTGAGGCTAACCAACCATTTGTTGAGTTCATGCTGTATGGTGTTACCTCAGCTGCTACTGCATAGCACCTGGATTGTGAAGAGCTTGTACACTGTGTTTACACTTCAGAATTGTGTATTTGAAATGCCTGCTCTTTTTGGAATTGTATAGTCATTCTATGTTGCAAAATGGACATGTACACCTGGATTTTGATATTTGTGAAACTGTAAAAACTGTGGTAAGAAATATAAAATATCCATAACATATTTAATAGTATCAACATGAACTTTTATTTTATTTGTTCATATTAGTGTCAGTAGTGAACATAACCAACCTGAAGTGAAAATAATTCAGTGATAATGATCTTTTACTAAAGTCACTGGAGGATGCTGAACCAAGAGCCTGGGAACTACTCTTGCACTGTGTTAAAATAGTATTTGATAATAAAATCTGGCTGTAAGCACCAATTCCCTTCTGTGGGGTGCAGGGAATGTAAGGGACACAAACCAATGTGCGTTGTAAACTGATCAGTGTGGAAGAGTGCAGGGCATAACTGTGAACACTACAGAGAACACAGAAAAATGTAACATCCTTTGTTAAGGGAGAAAGGCTTTTGTAAGAGGGCAATGGATTAATGCCTAGATTCTGTTCCTAGATTTTCTGGCTGAAAACCAAAACAACAGTACTTAACAATTGTGTTTCAGTAAGGCTGTGTCGTCTCCACCATACCACAGGAGCACTGTGCAAGTGAACAGGGCTCCAGTGACAGCAGCTGGTTTTGGTAGGTTTTGTTTATGAAACCCTTTCAGGGTTGGAACAGGCTTGGGAGGATTTTTAAGGTCACTATTAGCTACCCACTAAGGTAGCCATCATCTTTCTCCTGTTGCTGCCATTCTGTTTTGCATGCATTTAGTAGTTTCCTGCTCTACTTTGAATAGTATTTACCCATCCCTGCCAAATGATGGATCTCACAACTACATACAGTGTGAGTTGATTTTTATTTAATTTCTACTGCTTTTTAACCTTTTTTCCTTGTTGAAGTAGGTGTACCTGGTGTTCTTCTAAAACATGTAATTACCTAAACTTGGGGGGGCTTTTCCATTTAACATACTGCTTAGGTAAAATACTACCTTAATGTATAATCTGGGCTATTGTATATAAATACATATTATGTACTTACATAGTACATATATGTACTTGCATGCCTCCATATTATGGAAGGGTAATCATCACTACCTCACTAAAGAGAGGACATCCAGAAAAACTGTGCATTTAAACTCAGACAAATCTGATTCTCTTCCTTGGCCTGAAACTGCCTGGATGGGAGTTCTTGGCTAACAATGAAGTACACTGAAAAAAAAACCTGTGTCCTTTAAAACATGCAAAAAACATTAAGACATCTCTTTGAGTATCCTTTGCCTAATCGGTAATGATTTTAAGTTCTCCATTTTCATGATGGTGACACAAAGATTAAATAAATCTGATTTGGTCTATGGTCATTGTTCAGGGAGGAGTTCCCACCCTTCTCCCAAACCAGCCAAGATAACGAGGCTTTCCTCTGTTTTCATAACTGCTTGTTGCTAGTGCCAGAGCCCCCCAAGCCAAACCTGACTTCCTGAGTGTGCTTTGCAGTCTAGCTGTGGATTTGGTAGCAGCAGCTTCTCTTAGGGGTAAGTCTTGTTGCTAGTGGCCTTCCTAAACAGAACTCTTCTGTTTTTGAATGTTCTTGACTTAACAGCAAGTGCATTTTGGATCACCTGCTTGACATGGCTTTTCTCTGCTAAACATGCTTTAGATTCTGCATAGGTACTTAAAATTTTATGGCACTAAAGGGTGTTAAGTGTCTTTTTACTGTAAAATGGAAGTGGTTCCTTCTAAACTGAAGCAAAGCTGAAGCAATATAAAGGAGGAAAGACCACATCAGTAAGGCTTTAGGGCTTTCAAGCACCAACTCTGAGTCCTTTGTTACACAGAGGAGCTCTTGGATTATGGTATGGCCGCACTTCTTAGCACCATTGGAGGTAATCGGTGTCCCTGCTGCAGCGGTGGATAAGGAGAACCCAGGACAGCACCTGCACTGCTGAAGTCATGCTCCACCACTAGGCATGTTACAGACACTCCTTTTAAAGCAGATAGATCCCAGTATGACATGCTCTTCTTGCCTTCTTGAGCACCAACTGCTCCCCATTGCTTACAATTCCTGGTCGGTTTGTAAGATCAGATGGTGAATTAATCAGAATTAATGGTCTTTTGTTTCCTGCAGTTTGTAAGACAGTAAAGGAAAATGGAAAACAGCAAGGTGAGAACAGAAGAATACAGGGAGGGATAGTCTAAAGAACAAAAGAAAGAAATGACATCTGCAGGTTGATGAACTGAGGTACACACACTACTCCCTAGCCTAGGACTGTGTAATACATAAGCTGAAAGACATGTGACTGCCTAAATTTCTCTCTGGTCCTCCCCACTTCTCCTGTGAGAAGTCCCACAGATGGCTGAGAAGGGGAAGGTAAAAGCCAGGTATCTTCCCTCATTGTTTTGCCAGGAATGATTTTCTGCTTCTTACTCAGTGAACAAACTACTGAGTTCTCTGAGGCCAGTGGAGCTCTGTGTGGGTCATCTGCATTCCCAGTTCCAGGCTCACAGCAGCACTCTGGCTCTGCTAATAGCAGTTTCTCCAAGCAGCTGAAACAGCCTCAGCCTTTGTGGCCTTTTTGGAGCCCTCAAGAGGCCTGGAAGACAGCAGCCACCCGCCTGAGGTAAGCTGACAATGAAACTGAAGGCAATAACAAAAATTTTTGGGGATGGAAAACCTCTCCTGAACCATCTGCATTGTCAGAGATGGAGAAACAGAGAGCTAAGAAAGGTTTAGCAGAAGATCTTCTAAAGATCTGCTAAAGATTTAGCAGAAGATCTGCTACAAGAGGGAAGAAAGTATGTAAATAAACAAAGACTTAGAACAAAATGCAGTGTAACCACAGCAGAGGTCAAGAACAGAGTAATATGGGCAGAGGGTGAAAAGTCAGGCAGGGTTCTGAGGAGCAAGGGGAGCTTAAAACTAAAGGTAGAGTCAGGATGAAGCTAATAGCCCAACCAGAAGAGGAAACAAACCTCGTTCAGCTGCATTAGCTCTCTATGAAAAGTCTCACAAACAATGAACACAGTTTATCAACACTCTAACAGCATTATCAGAAGTCTTGACACAGAGGATACTTAGTAAAAGGAGAGTATTAAAAATGGCTTTTCCTCCCTCTAGTGCTCAGCACAGAGGACTTGATGATGGAAAGGGCCAAAACAGATTCTCTGTTTACTAGAGGTAGTGTCCTTGGTAAAAGAAGGCATCCTGGTGGACAGGCTGTCTCCAGTACTTGCCTTGAAAATACACAATGTTTGTTTCCCTAGTGAAAATACCCAGAGCAAGAGATTCCTCTTCACTTAAACAGCCCCTGTGGTTTTCTTCTGTTGCTCTAATAGGTAACATGGGTGATACAGGAAACAGTTTTTTCAAAAATCCTTCATTGTCCGCCAGCAACCACAAGAAAAGGCCAAGTGTGAGTTCTCATTCTGTATCCTCCCTTTCTAGGACAAGTGTGTTTTCTGTCTCTTTTTTGTTATTGTTGTTATTTCTCAAAGCAACTCAGCAGCATATGGAAATGGAATTTGTGTATGCATTTCATTCTCATTCTCCTCATCTTCTTCATGGACAGAATTGGCTGGCTCATCTTGCTCAGACTGTGCCCTTGTCTCAAAGAGCTGCTCTTCCAGGAAGAAGCTCCCAATGCCATACTGCTCATCATGCGCCTTTGTTTCTGCAGGTGAGACGTGGGGAGATCCCAGAACAAAAGCTGCAAACCTGCCAAATTTTGAAAGGGAGAAGTTATCAGCTGAGAAATTAAAAGAAGAAATACTGTAAATTCTAGGGGTACTGCTATTTAAGAAGGAGTGTTGTAAGAACATCCCCACAGGCAGTGCTGATGTGGGGAAGTTTCAGTAAAGGACGGCAACAACCGCAAAGATTGGTTTTCCCAGCTCATCTTTTCAGTATTTTCTGTAGAAGTAACTTTTGCTCTTCTGGAAACCATCTACAAGGTCTTGTGACTAAGCAAGAAGATCTAACTTCATTTTCACATCTTGTCAGTACTTGCAGGGTAATCCAGAGTAAGCATTTGTACAATGGGGTAGTTGGTACTTTAGCTTCTAAAAATAAATTAAAGCTGTAGCATATTTGAGACAAAGGCTGTAAGCATTCAGGTGTGTTGATATTGCTAATGGAAGGAAAAAATGGCAAGAATTCTGCACTCCTACATTGTGTGTAGTCACCTTGTTGCTGGTGCTGCGTGCACACTGTGGGCAAGCTGAGCTCAAGTCTTCCCAAAGAATTCCTGCCTCTAGCAAAGCTGGAGTTGCAGACTGGGAATTCTGCAGCTGCTCCAAGTAAATGCCAGAACAAAGCATGAACTTAGCACTGTCCCTATACTGCGTTTCTGGCCAAGTCTTCCTTTTAGTGGGCAACTCCATTGAGGAGAGAGAACAGAGCTGGAGGTTTCTGGCAAGAGTGTGGGAACAGATGGCAGTTCTGACACCTGGGTAAGTGTCGACAGCATCAGAGAAATGTATGAAAAAGGAAATGCAGCTACATTCTGGAGTTCTGGTAAACTGATCAATAATTTACATTTCAGACTTAACATTTCTGTGAGATGAATGTCGTCACCTCGCTGTTCTTGGAAGCGCTGTTAGTCTAAATGGGGAACAGGTTTGCCTTGGGATGAACCACAGTCTGATGCTCAATGGGAGCTGGGAGGGGTTCTCCAAATCTTTTTGCTGTTGGTTCTCCTTTTTATTTCCCTATTCTCAACCAGTGAAGAGTTTATAACAACTCTATTAACGAAATGACGGCTAGAAAATACATGTGTCTGAAGTTGTTTTGTACATTTGGTGGTATTTAGTTATACAATACAAAAGTAAGCTTTCACTTTTTTATCTCTCCATCATTCTAAAGAAGGCAAGCAGCTTAGAAAGTAAGACTGTTTAACAGTAAATCTATAAAACCTGGCAGAGAGGCTGTCTGCATGCCAGTCCAAGGAAGATGAAGGTTCTGAAACTGGGTTTAACTTGTTATTGAATAAATTCCAAACTGACTGGGGTTCCTTTAAAATCGTGACACTTGGTTCTGTGGCAAGGACTAAGTCTTTGTGGCTGGCTAATATATGAAACTCTGCTTCTGATCTCTTCAAGTTTTTGTTTTGATGGGAACACACTGTTATGATTAATTTTATCTTCTGCAAGGTTTTCTGGCTTTGCTTGCTTGACCCTTCCTGACCTATATTTGTCTTAGGTTTATTGCTTAAGCTATACATGGCACATCTCTTCTACCTGTTCTACTTCCTAGTTGCAGGTATTGATTTCTTTCTCTGTATTCTTAGTCTCAGATAGTGATACTTCAATAATAGGATTCCCTGACTGTGCAGATTTGCTGTTGGAGAGCTTAATATAGGTAATATTTGATTATATATCTACACTGTGCCCCAGTTTTACACCACAGAAAAGGGCACTGCTCTAAAACCTGAAGGAGGGCAATTTCCCTGGTTAGAGAGCCACCAGGGTCACTGCAAGAGCTTACAGAGGCACTGTAGAAGCCTCTAAGTTCTGTGACCATGAATCAGCTGTGAAGGTCTGCAAACTCCCAAGAGTAATTTGTGGTCAGGGAGGAACAAACAGAAGTTTAATGCCACCAGCAAGTCATACCCTTGAGAGGTGTGGCTGTGGTCCTGAGTGGGATATGCAAGATAAACACACCTGGAACAGTGCCTGAAGTGGCATTTAGGTCTGCAATGTGTTTCCTGTTTTAGAGGAGCCAGGTTTTCTTACCTGTGTGGAGCCTGGAGTTTGGATACAGCTATCCATGATGGGAAGTCAGGGCTCCTGCAGAATGAGCGCAGCTCCTCCAGAGCTCTGATAGTTTCACTTTCACCTTGTTCTCGATACTCCTCTTCAGTAAGGTATTTAAACAGCAATTTTTTTGATTTAAAGTGATGTTTCATTTTTCTAGAACGAAATTAAAATAATCAGTATTTATAAAGTCTTCTGGCACATAATTATCTGCCCTTTTTCTCTGCACCTGCTATTAACATGCATTAGTCACCTCTACCCTTCTAAGAGAACAAGCTGCATTCTTACATTTGAGGACAAGGTATGTAATGTTTGCCAGCCTGTTTACCCTAGGTCTTAACCAAAGCTGTAGAATTTCACATGATATTTAATGAGCTTCAGATGAGCTTTAGATCAGGTCCTTATTGTGTATGCATGGACTAAAATCTCACAGAATTAAAGAGATGGCTGCTTGCTCAGCCATTTTTAGGTGCAAAATGCAAAATGTGTCTGTGCAGAGACATGGGCTGAATCAAAACCCAGTCTGCATATGTTGCTTCAAAGATAAGCAATGCTCTAAGCCTCTTGTGAGTTGTTCGTGTTGTTTACTAGATAGCTTCTCTTAAATCTTGCTCTGAATTACAAAACTGAGTACTCTGAGGCCAAAATGTTTACAATCTGATGGTTTTTTAGCTGCTGCGTAGCAATGTATAATATAATTAGATATAAATTAGAAAGTG
This sequence comes from Ploceus nigricollis, assembly GCA_013399945.1. Taxonomy (NCBI): domain Eukaryota; kingdom Metazoa; phylum Chordata; class Aves; order Passeriformes; family Ploceidae; genus Ploceus; species Ploceus nigricollis. The sequence continues at coordinate 1,544,456 of VXBC01002294.1, forward strand.
TGCCATGTTCTGTTTCCTTCTGTCAACTGCTTTCAACTTAAATGTTGTGATGAGTTAAGATAAGCAAGGGCTGGATGCCCACAAAACTTTCAGCTCTGTATAAAAACACCTGCTCCAACATCAGCAGCATTCAACTTTCCTCCTTATATCCCTTTAAAGCAGAGAACTGTAGAGTTGTGAAAGGGTCTTGCTGGCTCAGTGAGATACTGATCTTAACAAGAAATACTGCAAGATTCTAAATTATTTTGATATATTTGCTGCTCTGAACTATGTATCTGGCATCGTGGCCTCACAGTTTGGTGCTGTGGCTTAAGGATTTTGGAACAGAAAAATTCGAAAGCCCTTATCAATCTCCTAAGAGAGATTTGTAGAACTGTATTTCTTCATAGAAGCATCAGTTCATAAAAACCAAAAAGAGAGAACCACATGAAGAATAAACTACAGTATTTCAGAGTAAAACTTGAAAGTAAAGTAAAAGTGAACTTGTGGCCACATCATACTGATTCCAGAGTGTTCTCAACCTGTTTACAACAGGTGCTGATCTTACATGTTGCTTTTGAAACAGCTGTTGCTCCTCAGCTGCGGGCAAAAATTGGTCTACAACAAATGATAAATTCTACCTAAAATAAAAAAGCTTCAACTCAGGCCACACTTCAGCATGTAAAAAGAGAAGACAAGACTAAAGCAGTATGTTCTTCAAAACTAAACAGCGTGTCTAAAAAAATAAACAAGCCCAAATTATTTGTTTTTTATTATTTTGGTTATGCCAGCTCTAGCCTTTGCCTCTTCCTACTTCTCTGCGGTTCAGCAGAGTCCACAGCTATGGAACAGTCTGTACTAAAGACTCTGAAGCTGGATGCCATCCATCACTGAAGGTAAAAAACAGATGTCAATTGGCAGGGCTTTTTAGAATCTTCATCTGAGCGCTGCACTTGTGTTAAAACATACTTCAAATTCAATGGTGAGCAAACACGTTGTTCCTGTATTGCTATTGCAAACACTTAGCAAGTTAAGGTCTACCTACTGCAAGCAGTTCCTGTTCAATTCCACAAAGTAAATGGGCCTCTAGGAATATTGAGGAATATCTCCATAGTTCTGATAGATTGCTTCTATGAATGACAGGGAGAAGAACTAAAATCATGGAGAACGCTATTTTGTGGACATGTGATTTTAATCTCTGAACTCTCTTCAACCTCCAAGGACTGTCACTTTTGAACAGCTGCATCCTTGGTGATGGTACACTGTCTTATCCCTAAGATCCTATATGAGTTCCCTGCAGCTTCTCTCACTACACATCAAACCAAGGGAGTATTGCTGCAGTCTCATCAATCAAACAGAAATGTTCTTGTTGTCATATGCCGTGGACTAGAAGGTGCTACATTTGTCCTTAAGAACACAATCACACTTCTTCATTATCCACAGAACAAAACTCGTGCTTAAAACTGCCAAGTGGAAAATAACTTCTGTGTCTCTGGACCTTAAACCTTTCCTAAGGCAGTTTTACATTTGCCAAATTCTGAACTAGTACTAGAAATTACTAAACCATTATTAAAGTGTAGGGTTTTTTTCATGATCAACTTCCAGTATTTCCTGGTTCTCCCAGGACTTGGACATTCACAAACAGACACAGACCTGGCAATATGACAGGCAGCACCCAGAGGGTAACACAGGCCTTTGGAGCAGAGGCTGACTGCTATGACTGCATATGCAACTTGAGGGATGGTGACACCAAAGTAGATCAGGGCAAAGGCTGTTAGTTGGAGCGTCCATGTGAACAAGGTTATGCTGAGCTCCGTGGTCAGTGGCCCATGCTGATAGCAAATGGCAAAGCTGGTAATCCCAACAGCCAGAAAATACCCTGTAGGAACAGAAAAGGACATGGAGAAAAAGATGCAAACTACCCCTTATAAACTCTACTTTGCTACACAAAGCTTGCAGCTGCTGTGAAGTGTAGCCTGCTGATTCTTGTGTTGTCTTACAGACATGATGGTTTATGTGCTTTCTATTTCCAAAGTGTGCCAAGAGTTCACAAGGTTATCTCTGAACAGCTTTTAGCCAATGCTGTGGGCTGCACATGAATTCTCCTCATGTGACCATGTCAAGGCAGGTGCCAGATCAATCGGTTTGTCAGCCCCTGCAGCCACATCCCGTTCCCAGTGTGTGCATCCATTTCCCACATCCAGCAAACTGCAAACCAGAGGAGCTGCTCTTTTGCTCTTACAGGAAAAGTATGTAACAGCAAATCAATGAGCAAATAATGCAAGCAAAATCTACTCTTAGAACTAGTCCTCTACATCAAAATCTTTACTTAATGATACAATGTGAGTAAATAGTCATTTAAGTGGATTAGGAACCTTTAGAATGTTTCAACATCTATGGCTTAGGAGAAAATAGAGCTCTATAAATGAGTCACTTGATTTTCTTTTTTTATGGGCAGGTATTCATCTGACCACTAAATTAAACCAAAATCTGCAGCACATTTTCTTGGTAATTTTCTTACCCAACAGGTAGTTTTTGTGTTCAGACCACAGCCACTGTACATTCTCTTTGAAGCAGTAAATAAAATAGAGAGAGACCATCCAGGAGCCACTCATTAAAATCCAGAAGGTACTGTGCTAGAAATTAAAAATAAAAAAAGGTAAAATACTTCATCAAAAAAATTCAAGCCAGATTCATGACTGTTGTTTCCAAAGGAACTCACAGATGTGAAATTCTTTAGACCTACAGGGTTTGAGACTTCCACTGCACAGTCCTCTGCATGCTACAACAAAACAGTATCAATTCCAAGCAGAGCAACTGCATCCCTGTATTTGTGCATCATGTCCCAGTGTCACAGTATAACCCTACTGACATGTGTTCCCAATTAACATATCTCAGCAATATTATGGGAATGCACAGGCTTTATAAAACTAAAGGAAAAATTCACATCTGCCTTACAATTAATTGTCTTTGGTGAATGGAAGAGAATCTGTCTCAGTTGCCACTGTATTTTTATTTAGATTGATTCACAGATTCAAAGGTAAGTTTAGCTCCAGTTCAATAAAAATAATTTATGTTTCAGAATTAACTCTTCTTGTACATCACCAACACCTGCTCAGTTTAAACTCAGGAGAGTTTAAACTTAAGCATGTGCATCTCTGACCTAACTCTATTTATTTGATTCAAGCAATCCTGCAGTCATTTCAGCGCAGTTACCTGGCCACAAAACCAGAACAAGGTCAGAATCTGGCTCTGTACTGTCAATTCTTGTATTATGATGATTACTATTATTTTGTTTTATAAATGTAGATTTACCCTTGGAATAAACCTTCTAAGTGTCAACAGGACAAAGACTAGCAGAGCAAGAACACCCAGTATTATTCCAGAAAGGTAAAAGAACTTGGGACTCCTGTAAAGAGAACAAGAGAGAATATAGTGAGAAGTATAATTTTTAATTGGTTAAGATGCCAACATTTGTAAGAACAGCAGAGATCCTCAATAAGAACTTAAATCAGCTGTAAGTTAGAGTTGTAGTTATATGGTTAATAGGCCCAGTTCAGGTATTAAATCTGTGTAAGGAAAAATTCCCAACAGATACTTAAGGTCACTGGAGTTGTTACAGGTTAAGAGACTGTGCTGGGGTTTTTTAAAGCTCACACTACTTCTGATTGCATTGATCTTCTAGTCTCTAGTACACAGCAGAAAATGAAATAACCAATATGGTTCTGTACTGCAAGAGAAGTTTTATTTTAATTCAAAATGCAGAAAACCCTCCACAAACCCACAAGTTTTTTTTAAGCATGTGCATTTATAAATTCCATCTTCTTAATTCAGAGTTAATTATATGCTATATTAATTATTTATATGCTATAAAACCTATTGCTACTCTGCTTGTTTTAGAGGTGCCTCCTGACAATTATTTTGTGACTCACTTTGCTTTGAAGTTGTGGGCACATATTTTGCTGTAACAACTGAGTATCCTCCCTTACGTGCTATGAAAAATGTGCATCAGAAGAAAGGCTGGCATGCAGGTGGAGGCAGAAGAGGCCTCAGATGACTTTATCCTAAATCTTTCTCCCCAAGGAAAGGCATCATTAATAATCAGCATTATTTAGCATTCAGCTATCCTCAGTGGGCTACAAAAGGGAAAAAGAACTTTTCTGATCCACACACTTGCCCACTGAGGATTGATTGTCTTGGTGTCCCCCAGTGCAGGAAGCTTGGATACAAAAACCCTAACACAGCTGACTGATAAACAGTTAGGTACTCCATGATATGTCACAATCTGTCCAAACACAAATGGTATGAGGAAGTTTTAAATATATATTTAGTTCCTTATTTCACTTTCCCAAAGAACTGCCTCTTCAGCTTAGCAAACAGAGCAAAGATGCACAGGCTTTGGGAAAGAAGGTCAAAAGCAGCCAGTACTCACCTGCTCAGGCTGTTTGCAAAATGGAACAGAAAAATTCCAGCTACAAACAAAAACAAGAGCTTTCCATCTAGCACTAAAAAAGGGGGAAAGAAATAGAAATTGACTTTAGACTAATTCAATCTGAAATGCTGATTATATAATTTATCAACAGAAAAGTCCCAAGCTTCTTACAGAAGAGATGGTACATTCAGTAGCACTGGCAATACCAAGCCATCTGTAATTTGAACTCAAAGCTTTGGTACTTACTTTCTCTTTTCACCCTCACAATGTACGGTTCAATTTTGAAGGGTTGTATTTTGAAACAAACATCCTCTCCATATTGTTTTATGCTCAGAAAAGTTTCTGTACATGTCTCTGGCTTCCAGAGGATTTGAACAGCACATGCAACAAACTCAAAAACAGTTTCTGAATTCCGACAGTTGTTTTTTTCTGAAATAGGCTCAAACCGGAACTTTTCTCTGCTGTTAACTTTTATCTAGAAACAAGGAACAGAATACACAGAAAAGCAGCTCAGAATCACTGTGGGGTTTTGTGGACTATATTGCATATCAGCCATGCATGTGGTAATGAAAATCAATCTTAATTGCTCAGTATTGGTTATTTATATTATGCAAAGATTAATTGTTTACAGTTAATCACCTTACAAGGTAATTCAGAGAACTCACCGGCAGCAAAGTTCAGTGGAGGGACCTCAATCTATCCAAAAGCACAGTGGGTTTGGTTTTACTGTGACACTTGCCCACACAAATTTCCAACAAAGCCAGTAATATGTGACTGACCACAGTTTGTTTTGTGAATGTTCATACCCCTCCTCCTTCCCCTCCTGAACTGTAACAATTTGACTTGCTATTCTTTATAATGCAATCTTCCTGATGGGGCCATAAGAGGGATGAGGAAAATGAAAGATAGCATAACCAGAAATTTAAATAGAAGCACATTCCTGTTGGGTATTTTGGGATTTTTTTGCTGGTTCCCAGTGCCCTCTCCCACCAAACTGCTAAAAGATCTTGTCCACCTTCTAAGTTGAGGTGATTTTCCTGAGGACTCTGATACAGTCATCAGGGCCTACTAGACAACAAAGACCCATCTGCAAAAAAAGTGATGCAATGGGTAATAAACCAGGTTTGTACTGGGAAAGGAGACAATGTGCCAGCAAGGAATTTGTTGTGAGAAAAATCTGAACTTCCTGCTTTTAAACATTGACTCCAGGAACATTTCTGTGACTGATGGAGGGTTTTACCACCTGGAGCCTGCTACCATTCATAAAAACACCTGCAACGTATTCCTGAGGAAAACAGTCCTGGGAACAGACAAAGAGATGTTCCAGTTTCTTATACCTGAGAGAAAAGTCCTCCAGCAGAGACAAAATGAAACGGTTTCCTTCCTTTGTCTGGAGACATACTTCTCAGGAAAGAAAAGGAACCATGGAGATGGTTAGCTCGTTCCTTTAGCTGTTACTGCCTCCACTCTTGAAGGGATTTTTATTTGCTTCAAACTAATCTCTAAATGTGTGTCTTGTAAGATGACCCTCTGCTACTCAGGAGAACAAACACACTGCTGCTGCTGTTTGTTCATTAGTCACAATCTAACGAGTCTTTGGTTCTTACACTTTGGTGTGCTGTGGTGAGAGAGCCACAGAACTTCAAGTAGTCCTCAGATTTAGAAGTTCCATAAAGGCAGTTGGTGATAAGCAAAAGCATTTGTTGCAGAGGCTAACAGTGATCCACAGAAAAGGTGTGTGAGAAAATTATACACAATCCTAAATTAATGTTTTTGTGGCACCATCATACTCTAAGCCAGAGACCAAACCTCACTGCATCCCAACTGGAGGCTCATAATGCTGCATTTTTATCATGGTCCCAACTATTTCATTCCATAGAGACACTGCCCTGATCTTGCTAACTGGCCACATGGTTTGCTGGGAAAAGTTCACATGAAATGTACTGACTGACCCCCAGAACAGCCTCTCACCTGGACAGTCGACCACAGGTACTGTAAGTGAATGGTTCTGTTTTGCACATAGCAGTAACAGTTTTCATCCTGCTTCTGGATGACATCCATTTCCTGCAATAAGCTGCAGTTTTTACCTGGGGGGAACAAAAAAGTTAACTTTAGGAATGTGTCAAATACAAATGTCTAATTGTAATTTTGTAAATGCTGACAGAAACATGTTCAATATGATTTAGATGGAAATTCAAATTGGACTTTTAATCAAGTCATTTAGGCTCCAAAGTAAACTGCAACACCTTTGGAAAAAAAATAACCAGGGTGGTATTTTTAAAAAATGTAATCCAGAAAAGCTTGGCTTCAGTGTCAGTGTTTTGATGGCACAGGAATAGGGCCTCTGGGCCAAATTCACTGCTGCCATGAGTGGGTGTAACTCCACCAGAGTTCCCTGTACCAGTGGTGAATGCAAATGTGGGAGTCTGAGCAGGTAAACAGACTTACATATTAACACAGTCATTTAGCACATGACACGGCTGCTGATCACAAAAGTCATACTCCTCTCCCTTGGAAATATTTCTGATGTTAAATCACACAACTCTTCTTTTTAGAACATATTTTCTCCTGTTCCAGTCCAGCCATGGCATGTAATAAGGGAACTGCACTGACAGCTCACCATAAATCATTGGATTAGAGATGTGAATTGTTCTAACCCTCCTGAAACGTTAGTGAGCCCCTGTGATCTTCGGAATTAAGATTGCACTTTTAAGCAGAAATGGACGTAAAAGATTAATGGAGCAAAGTTTCAGATACATTCTGATCTATATACATGTGTAAAATATACCCTACAGTGCATTACCACAGTGTTTCAAGAACATAATTAAAGAGAAGCATAGAGGAAATAATTACACATCCTAACAGAGGGACTCATCTAGCTTACTGAATAGAAAATGTAGGTCTCAGCCAAGCTCAGTAATAACTGCTAACATGCTGTCATGCACTCAGAGCAGCAAAATGGGTATGTGCAGTCTCAACCCAGACAAGGAGATGCTGTTTGCAAGTAAAAACCTGCTGTGTCTCTATAAGGAAGATGAAATTAAGCTAAATTATGTTTTAACAAATTTAGTTAAGCCAATGAAAAATACTGTGTGGATGTTCTTACTTAGGTTTATTATAGTTCTTACTTAGGTTTATTATAGCATTCATTACGGAATTATTGTCCACACATGATCCTACTAAATTGGTTTAACCTTAATATTTGGGCATTTTTTCTTGTGGAAAAATTACCCATTGGACTAATTTTCATCCATGGCAAATCCAGTAGGAGGGAGCACAACCACTCAGACAAGCACTGGCTGTACCTTTCGACAGGCACTTTCACAAAAGTCATCGCAGGATGCTGCACAAGGATTATTTGTCACTGACGCGCTGCCGACTGACGCAGCAAGGAGGTGAGGCTGGGCACTACCCAGGCCTAAAACCAGGATAATCCAGTAACAGGAAATGGCAGGGCTAAAACACAGCCCAGAGTGTCCACACCTTCCCCAAAGGGCATCTTAGGATTTCCTGCCACTATGGATAAAGTATCCATCCGTGTCAAAGGCAATGTCATCCACACGCGAGGCTAGCAAGTATTTTCTTACTACCCATAGTTTTAAGGCATTTTTCTTGAGAAAAATCAGCTACTTGAGATGTTGCATCAGCTCCACAGAGTGAAACAATGATGTTCCAAGAGGAGAGATGCTTCTGAACAGGTATCTCTGAGTTGGTGCTGGGTTTAACTATTGGGAGGACACACATGTAGAGTAACTCTCAAATTCTGAGTCTGCAAGCAAAGAAATTCGAAATTATGAGCCATCAGCATCTGCTACAAAATCCGGAGGATGCCCAAGACTCGAGAAAGTCAATGCAAAGAGGAAGCTGGTTCTCGAGTTCCTTATTGCTACTACAACTGAGCACAGCCTTTAGGGGTTTGCCTGCCCTCAAGTATGTTAATAAAAGATCTGTTCTACACCCGATTCCCCTAGCCCGAGCTCCTGAGGAAGCCAGAGGGAGTCGCACCCCCAGAGGCAGCTCCCGGCCCCGCCGCTGCAGCGGGAGGGACGCGCCCGCCCTTTGTGTGCCGCGGTCCCTTTGTCCGTGCGGGCTCGCCCGGGCCCGTTCCCAGCGCCCCTGCCCCGCCGGCCACGGCGCGGG
>VXBC01002294.1:1553056-1575638 GCA_013399945.1 Ploceus nigricollis
GGGTCTCCACCCCGCGGCACCCAGGCCTTGTACGGGAGCAGCCGTGCGGGGGCTGAGGGGCCCGTCTGGAGAGTGACTCCCCGCCCTCGGCTCCTCTTCCGCCTGCCGTGGGGTTGAGAGGGTGCGCTTGGAAAGGAGGAGGAAAAGCATCGAACGTAACCGCTGAGCCCAAAGCGTGTCCTTGGATTGTGATCCCCTCAGAGTGAGAGCGTTGGCTGCCCAGTAAAGGTGTAAAGCAGTTCCAAACCAAACGTGGACAGCTTGTGACACTTGCAGACCCCAACCCAGGCGGTCACCCAGCTGAACGGGAGACAGTGGATGTTGTCCTTACACACCCAGTTCCCAGCCCCAGGGAAAGGCCGAGCCCGGTCACCAGGGTGCCGGCAAGCAGCGGTGGCTGAGCCAGACACTGAACCACACATTAATCAGACCCTCTGTGCGCCCGGAGGACCTGCCTGAAGGACGTGTCGTTAGATGTTGTGATGGAAATACAGAATACAGCTATTCTGTATTTCCTGGGCAGCCACAAGGGAGAGCCTGGAGCAGGACACCGTTCCCCTGTGAAGACGTGAGCGAGGTCCAACTCAGCTCAGTCCCCGCTTGCTCACTGCAGTCATTTTAGATCACTAGTGAGTCACAGTCAGCAGTCAGGGGTGGAAAGGGCTGGAGCTTTTTTCCCTATTCTATGAAAATCAATAAACACAATTTTGCCAAGGCATTCTTGCATCACTGTTGTCTATTTTTATACTGAGCCCTACATTTGGCTTTTCCAACCTACTTGCTTTGCTTCAATGCGTTCCCTTCCTTGTTCTTAAAACAATGCCCCTTCTCTGCGTGAAGGTTGCTTTTAGTTTTATTTTTTATTGTTTAGGGCTGTATCCAACTTCTGGGGGTGCCAGGATGGGCTTCTTTAACACCTGAAGGACGCTGCCCACTGCCTTGCACCTTGTCTCGGCGCTTACATCTGCAGGGAGTGGGTGGTGCAGGGCTGTGGCTCTCCTCGCCTCACCTCCTACGCCCGCTTGGTGCTGGCTGGGCTCACATCTAACTGTGGATTTTTCCTTGCAAACATTGAGGAAGTGAAGGATAAGGGCAAAAATAGTTGGGATTTGATAGCGTGTGCAACATCTGACAAACTTGACTCCCCAAAGAAGCAGCAATTGATTTATATCTTTGTCTTTATGTAACTTGGGTGTTGTCTCTATGTAACTTTCCAGTCACTTCCTCTAGCAAATTTAATAAAGAAAGAAATCCTGGGGTTTGTTCCTTGGGTCCCTGATAAACCCTTATGAATGTGTTACCTCTCGGCTGTGTGTCTACACAACAAGGGACTATCACAGCCAAGTTATTAGAGGAATCCCTCTCACATTTTCAACTTGCAATATTTTTTTTGGTTATGTTAACCTTCTTGACAGTATTTTTTCTGGGAAGGGAGACACTCTGCATTCAGTTCTCGCTTGTATTTTCATTTTTAGAGCTCTTAGCACTTCACCGCTAATTAACTTTCAATAACTGTCGTAGGGTTACAGTTAGTCAGCATGAATCAGACAGAAAATGTAGCTTTAGGGGACCACACTCTGTCAAAAACTATTAGAAACCTTTGCTTGATTTCCGAGGAGAATATACTCGCTCAAGCAGGATATAGCAGCTATTAGGCAGCGTTCTACTGCAGTAAGAAATCCTCAATAAAAGAGACTCAGTGGTTTTGGTAACAGCCCTCCTTTCAGGGCGGCTCTGAGTAATTATGCAGCATTTTCCTTTCTTCCCGTTTGTCTGATTTCCTAAATGGTGCTGGTGCTTAGGCCAAAGCTGGGGTTCTGAGCTTAAAGGCGGTGCTTTTACCTGTTTGCTCACAAATATAATTCAAAATAGGGGGAAAAGGGGAAGGTCACTTATAGGTGCAGGTCAGCTCTGCCCCTTCCAGGTCTTTTCAGCTGTGGAAAATTGCATGAGAACTGCTTTTGGCTGGAAGCACTCAAGGGAAGACTTGGTTGTGGCAGGCAGCAATGCTGTTGGTCCCAGCGATGGGTGACATTCCTGGGATGCAGCATGCAGAGCTCTCAAGCTCCATGCATGACAAACTGACACTTTAGTAACAGGGAAGGAGGAAAAGGAGCAGTGCAGAGCCATGTCCACAATGTGTGTTTTCCTCCCAGGCTTTTGGAGTCCTGCCACCCCGTACACTGACCCCTAAAACACTCAACATCAGCCCCAATGTCCTCATCTAGGTGTATAAAAGCTGGCTGCAGTGTTAGATGGGATACCAAATCCTCTCAATGCTGCTGAATCCACGTTTTTTCACAAAGGCCCCAGGTGCTCCCTGCTGATGATTTATTTGGCTTGTGCAGCAGGAATAGACAACAGCTGTGTAAGGTGGGGAGGGAGCTCCTCTGTGCTCCCCAGAGCCCTGCCTGCCTTGGGCTCTCGAGCTGTTAGAGGCAGCCCCTCTCCCCTGCAGCACCTGCAAGGCCAGGCTGAGGAGAAGGCACTCGGGTCCCATTCCCACCCCACGAGGTAATGCTCACTGCCCACTTGCAGCCTGCTCTTTATTTTCTAGCTAGAGGTAATAGAGGCTTTCAATTTCCAGGTGTGCTGTTAAAATCTCAACACATTGCTCTGGATGACTAAGGATGCTTCCTCTGGTTTATTTAATTTTTCTTTTTTCCCCTTTGCCCTCCCTTCCCCCTCCTTACGTCAGCAGTGGGTATAATTTGTTTGCAGAGTTCCAGGGTGTTTCATCTTTCTTTGGCTAGCCCCAAGTGCATGGGGGTTTGTTGAAGCAACAGCGTTCTTGATTTCTTAGAGCTGGTATGTGGGTGTTGGATTGTGTCATTTGTAGGAGGTGAACGTCAAAGGAAGCGGGATCAACTGCTGGAGGTTTGTAAGCCAGGTACTTAATATTTGGTTTCCTGGAAAAGCAAGGAAAAATATCAAAACAGGCAGCCTTTGTGTCTTTAGTTTTCCCATGTAATCAGAGTAACACAATGCCTACGCATGCTCAAGAACAGTTTGGGTTGGTTTTGGTTTGGTTGGGTTGGTTTTTCCTCCTTGGTTTATTCAGGATTGGAGAGTGACTGTGTTTTCCTTTAAATAGTTTCACATATTTTGGTGGATTCTGTTGAATGTTTATTCCAGTAATACAAATAATTTGTGTTCTGTTAGTGCCCTCACAAATAATGCAATTCATTATCACGTACATTATGCTGTCTTTTTATTTGATGTAAAATGGTGTCTTTGAGTTAAAATTAGATAGAAGAGCTATTTGAGACTATTTTGTTCATCTCCAACTGTTTTTTTCAGAAGTGCATTAGTCTGAAGTATTTCATGGGCAAAATACTGAGTTATTTTGGGGACAGACAAATTATCTACAAAAGAAAAGTATAGCTGCTTATTTTTACAGTAGTTTTATGGTAATCACTGTTTTATTTGACAAGTATAGACACCAAGCTAGATAGAAAATTCCAGCAGAGTACTTACTCCTAAACTGCTCTAGGGAGCAGGCATCTTTTGCAATCCTTGTTCAGGTTAAGTTTAAAAAATAAATAGGACAGAGGTACTCTTTAAAAAAATTATTTATCCATCCTATGGATTAGGCAAAGGACTGTAGCAGCTTTCTTGGCATTTCCCCCTATGCTTGTTTTCCCATGGCTGTCAAAGGGATCTGTAGGTCAGGGGAAGGAAAGCTGACACTGGTGAAGTGTTCATGGGAGGACTTTTCTGTAATCAATGGAAAAACAGTCTTTCCCTCTGACTTCAGCAAAGCATTGTGGTGTAAATTTATGGATCTCATTGATATTTCTCCTGATTTACACAACACTAAGCAGTATGTAAGCACAACAGTAAGTTAAGTAGCAGTGGGCCTTAAATATTTATCTGGTTTATTTTTAGAATGGCAGTTGCAGCTATTTATAGAGCAAGGAAGCAGTGATACAAATCTGACTGGATTCCTTCTTTGCTTTGAATCTGCAAGAGAGAAGCAGTTGGGGCTTTTTGACCATGAGCTCTTATTTATTATGTTAAATTTGCACTGATTAATAGGTTTATAGGCTTCATTTTTCAAGAGCCTCTGAACCCCTGCTTACAAGCATAAGGGATCTTGTTACCTCTGTAAAGGAGCATTGATGCAGCCTAAAAGCAGCTGTGAGAGTGCCCTGTGCTGCTGTGCAGCACTAATACCTTACATGGATTTATCCGTGGGGAATGGTCCCAAGAGAAAACACACTTATGGTGGGTCACTGCTTACCCATAAAACCCCAGAATAGAATATTCTCCTGTGGGAGGCTTTGCTGGATGTGGGATGGGCAGATGGGGGTGTTGCTGTGAGTGAGCCTGTGTCTGTGCCAGGGTGCTGGGGAGGATGTTCCCTCTGGAAAGCAACATGAGGGGTAAACTAGGCTGGTGGATGGAGATGCCAGAAGAGAGCGTGTCAGTAGTATGTGCTGACTCAGAAATCAGCACTTTTGGGCTCTTAGGCCACTGTTTGATGCGTGGCTTAGCTTAGTAGTTAGCTAAATCTGTTGTTTCCTTTTGATTCCAGAGGGTTTGTGGTAAGTACTGTGGCGATCCTACCACTGATGTTGACATCCTGACTGAATCTCAGACACCTGGGCTTCACTGCAGCTGAACAACCCTCACCCCATAGAGACAGGCAGGTCAGCACCTGGCAGGACTAGTTTTATTGCTGCATCCCTCCTGTGGAGAAAGAGGGCTTGCCCACTGTCACGAACTTCAAAACATCATTCTGCATTTCATTTAAAAACAAACCTTGGGAGCCTGGGAAGGAAAGAGAACTAACAGAAGTAGTCAGCCTCCTGTGTTTGCTATGAGAAACCACAGAAGGTGGTATGGTTTTGTAAGGAGGCCATGGGAGCAATGTTTTATTTATGGATAAGTGCATGTCTGTCTGTCTTGTGCCTTCAGATTTATCTTTATATTGACTGTTGTTTCTTGTTTCCACACTTATACAGTAGCCTTTAGTAATTGTCCTGGGATTGATGAAGTACTCTCGGAAGAATGAATTGCTAGTACTGTTAAACAATTGTGAAAAGAATTATTCTCTTTCCAACGTTTCTTGAAATTAAATTTTAGCCCTGGTGTGCTCAACCACCTACAGGGTTAATCTCTGTATTGTCAAAGGAGCCTGTCAAGCCCTTTTAGATCAAAGGAGGCTTTTTTCTATTAAGAAGGTTCTGATGATGTTTTCCAGCTCTTTGGTACAACACAAAGGCAACCTGTGGCTCTCCACTGCTGTTTGACCCATTAAGTTTTTGAGTGTCTTGCTGCTTCCTATTTTCTTTGTGTGGGCTCTGCCAGGTCCAGCTCAGGCAGGTGGCCATTGGCACAGCCATAACCAGGCACCTCCAACCTACCTGAAATATCTCCTTGCTCTCTCAGAGCCTGTCTGGTCAGGGCTGGGTTGTTGATGGTTTCCTTTCACAGCCTGCTGTTCCTTACGGATGCAGCGCTGTACACCCGCGCGGAATCCACCGGTGCGCAATTCCCGTTGCCGGCAGAGCACACCAGCTTGGCATGCTTCCCCTCCCTTCCCAGGATGCCTGGCCTTTTTAAATTCCTACTTTTCCTGCTTTCAGATACAGTCCTCTGTCATTACACATTTTCTGTGCACTTCTGAACAGGCTGCTTAATGACTTTTTTTTTCCTCACCAGCTCGGAATTTTTTGACTGCTGCATTTGTTCTATTTGAATATAAACATGGGACAGACAAAGAAATAAGTGCTATGGAATGATTTGGTAGAGATATGCCAGTGGCTTTGCCTGATTAATGGATTTACATTGTACATTACTCACAGGCAGCTTTCCAATGTCTTTCTCTAAAACAAGGTAATTTGTTTAAAGGGCTATCTTTTTGTAAAATGCTGATAAGGGAGCGATGCTTGGTGCATGTATGGACATCTAGGCAGGGAGAGCCAGGATAGGATATACAGTCATTTTGCCCCTGCTAGTCACAGCCATTCCTGCAGGTACTTGAGGAATGCAGGATGTGCCCCAAATAGATTTTAACAAATATTCCCTGATGGAGTCATTTCAGCCTCTCCTGACATCCGTATTAGCTCTTGTTGACAACAACAGGAATTTTGTGATGGTGACTGCAGCAGAGTACAAATGCTTTTCTTCTTCCTTTTGTGCCAGACAGCAAGTGAAGGTGAAGACTTGCTATGCTGACTCAGAGGAAAGGTTGAACAAGCCTGGGCTCCTGCCTCTGACAGTGGCCAGAGATTCTTCAAGAAAGTCACAAAAAAACCAGGCACTTTTCCCTGATTCATCCTCTTCACAAAGTGAGTATTTCCAGCTCTGGCATCTATTCTGACAGGATAAGAAAGGATAACTTAAATAAATAGTGTGGCAAGGTGAGGAGAAAGGCTTTCTCTTCAAAGTACTAGCAGGGTTTAGTTTTCTGATCTGGTGCCAAATGCAACAAAGGTACTTGCCAAATGCCCTTGCAGTAGGACTTGTCCAGGGGCTTTACAGCTTTGCACCTCTCTCTCTCTGTGTCCTGCTGCTCTGACTCTGTTGGAGTCAGTGGGATTCCTCTGGTGCTGAGCCTGTGTGAAAATCTGGCTTCTGGCTGCAGGGCACATCTCCAGAGTGTGAGAGGGCGGGAGAGCCCAGTTCATGCCATTAGCAGGGCAAGGTGTTAGTGAGAGCTGTAACTTCTTCTTGGCTGTTTAGGACTGGGGAAGGACACGTCCTTCCTGCTGAGCAGGGAGACAGCCTGGTTTATCTACTGTCCAGTTTACCACAGTGTGAAGTGAGAACACCTTCTGAAAGTGAGGGGTGATGCTGGGCTGGTCCCTGTGGTTCCTACCATCTACTCATGACCAGCCTTGTCTCATGCTCCAATTTCCTCTGGATGTGGAGCCACATTCAGTGTTGTTATAAATCTGCCAAAGGTTGTGGCATCAGTACCAGGCTCCTCAGAGGCACAGGTGCCTGGAAGAGCCTGGCTCGGGACTAGGATGCTGGATTATATTATCTATATAATGCTGAAAATGCACAAGAGATGCAGGCACAAGAGTGGCTTCAGTTTGAAAGTCAAAACTCCTTTTCCAAGCACTTCCAGCTTTTTTAATTGCACAGCATTCCTCTGGCTTTTCCAGTTCTATAATATGGATATGAATGCAAAAGGATATAAAATATTTATGTCAAAATGTTAAAATTAACTGGGGACTGAGCTTCTGGCTTGGATTTTTTCTTTCACTCGTGAAAAAAACCTTTTTAAGCTGTTAATTTCAAAAACAGCATGGTCTGGAAAAAAGAGCTTTTCTTCTGTGTCATTAAACTTCAAGTCTGTTCCCAGAACTGTATGTCCAAAGGAAAGCATCCCTAGGCAGGTGTTATTTGCCAGCTGACTTGGACCTTTGGCACTTCCCAGCTCCGAGCAAGCTTCCTCAGTGTGGAGACATGCCAGAGTGAGCTTGCAAACACCGTTCCCTGCTTCAAAGGAGCTCCAATACCAAACACACCAGGCGATCCTGCCAGCTCCATAAGCCAAAAGCTGCAGTCTGAAGAGGTCAGAAACAACTTAGACACACCTGGAAATACTCATAAAGCCCTTGGGCTTCGTCATTATTGCTCAAGGTGTCCAGCAGCTCTGCAAACATTCAGATGGTGTCTGAGCCAGGCAGGTGTGGCTTCAGCAGCTTGTATGCCCAAATAAACTCAGCAGGCTGGAATCATGCAGCTCATGGTTGTCCATTTCTTAATTTGTTGTTATCTAAGTGTCTATAATCCTTGTAGGGAGATAAGATGCTGGCTGATGCTTTTCCACTCTTGGAAGGGACAGGGGTAGAAATATCCACGGTTGTGTTCAAAGACAGCAGGAAAAAGCAGCTCCTGCTGGCATCAGGCCAGGGGAGAAGCATCCTACTCCACAGGCAGGTGGCCACTGCCTGTGGCACAGCTCTGCTCCTGCCCTTCCAATCCACACTGCCTGTTGTCAGCAACAGCAGCTTCCAGCCCAAAACACCCATGTTCTCTAAGCTGATCGTGTGTGGCCACAGGATGCCTTAAGACAGAGTATTGCCACTTGCTGAGTATTAAGAAACTTCTAAAACATCTCTAAGTGGCTAAAACTTGGAGTGCTCTAAATCATTGTCCAATGTTCTGTAGGCAAGTATTGCTCTGCAAATGTTCCCTGTTGTTGATTTTGCTTCCAAGCTGTGCATCCAAGCCAGGTGCTATATTAGTTTCTTTTGCTGTGAGTCACAGCACCACAGCCCTGAGAGAGATCATTGCTACATCCACTGAAAATGGAGACTTCAAACCTTTGAAGAAGAAAAATGGGAAGGTTGTGGAGGGGTAACCCATCTTGTGCACAGAACTTAAAAATGGGGGGAAACAGGAACAGGGAGACTGTGGGGGAGCAATGGCTGGGGTGTTCCTCAGCCCTTTCCTGCAGAAAGGCGGAACATGTTTGGGTCCACTGACTCCCTTTATTTGAAGGATAATTAGCTGTTGAGCTTTGAAGTCTTGCCTACGTGGCTGATGTGTGATTAGGATGCCCAGCAGTGGGGCCGAGTGCTGAGATGTTCCACACTGGGTTTCCACTGTTGTGGAACACAACACTCTGGGTTTCCACTGTTGTGCTGCAGCTGGGACCAGGTTTCATTGGGGACCCAGACCAGCTGCTGCTGCTGCTCTTGTTCTGAGCACTCATAAATGGAATTTGCTCCCTCATGAGAAATATCGATGACATTTAAATTGTTTTGATGCAAAGCAATGGTGTTACAGCTACTGTGCTGTTTCTGGTTTAGTAGGATTTATATTTCCAGAGTGGCTAACAGATAGCCAGTGGAAACCTTGCTGTGGATTGTTTGATGTTCCTCAGAAGCAGATGTTCTTCAGTCAGGGTCTCTTGTTCCCTGATGCTGCAAAACACCATGCCCTTCCCAGTCCAATGGCAGCGTTCCTCCTTTGTTCACTGCTGTCGTTTGCAGGAAAGAAATTCTTCAGTTTCAGGCTGAAATAATTCCTCCCCAGTCATTTTCAGCTGTATGTTTTCAGTGTATTGGGAGCAGAAGGTCAGACTGGTATTGTGTGGGGCATGGCACGTAGATCTGCAGGACCTTTTTTGTATTAGAGGTAAGTAGGGATCCTAAAGGCCCTAAATGGCACAGAGAGAAGGTGATGCCGGGACTAGGCGGAGTGAGGGTCAGGCAATGCAGTGCCAGCATGGATGAGATATGGGTGAGCTGGGCTTAAAGAGTCTTGGTTTGGCTATTGGTCCTCTCAAATGAGGCTTGACTATAAAATCATGACCCTCAGGCAGTTTGGAACTAGGATTTCTTGCTTAGAGATGGAATATTCCCTGCCACAGAAATGGCATTAACTTCTTTAGTGACAGTTTGTAACACACATCCTGGCTGTTTAATTGGATTTATCATGGCTATTGGGAGCATAAATGTGTTTACAGATTTGTTTTGAAAGCTTTTTTGTGTGTTTTTCTCATAGCAAGTCAACTTCCATGTGGTGCAATTATGTTCAAGATGTTCCCTGTAGCACTGGAATAATGTCAGATTATACTGTGTGTGCATGTTGTTCTTCGAAAGGATTTTATCTGAGGCATGATACATTGTGGCAGGAGGAGAGGAGTTAGTTTTTATTAAGTGAGGTATAAAAAGCTTAAACCACAAAATATTCTGTCAAATCCTGTTTCCTTATTATAGGAAATACTTGTCTCTGTCTATTGAAATGTGAAACTTTTTCCCCTTTAACTTCCTTCCTGCTCCATCCAACTCTGCCAGAACTCAGTCCACACAGCTTGCCACTGTTGTGCCACAGCCTTTCCAGCATTGAAAGGCTGAGGCGAATGCAGCAAGACATTTCAGAGACAAGCATTTAGGGGAAATGAAAGAAGAGACGACTTTCATTTGTTTTGGAAAATGTCTTAGTTTTTCTTTGGTTTACAGTGTAGCCTGGAAACTTGCAGTGTGTTTCATGCAGTGGTACAGGAGGCCCATGTGAAGCCTGCTCACATCCCCAGCCGTGGGGCTGGCTCCAAAGGGATGCTGTGGCACAGGAACCATCCTTGGGTGTCAGGGGCTACAGCACACAGTGCTTACTGTTAGAGCTGTCTTATTTTTTTCTTTATTTCTTTTATTATTAACTTGGATAACAATGCAACTTAAAGTGCAATTTCCTGTCTGATGGCAGTTCAGATATTAAATGTCACATCTGCCTGGTACTTTAATCCTTAACTATGACAAGTTTTCCCAGCACTTCTAAAAGAGATAGTTGTGATATGTTTCACTCCCTGCTGAATGATAGTCAGAACCCCAAATTTGTGCCATGACCCATTATTACTATTACTACTCCTAATTGTTGTTATTAGTAAGCCTTGTAAGAGGAGTTACTTGGAACAGCAGCACAACAACTCTCCCCACCGTGGGAAAGGGTTTTCAGATGTCACCATTTGCAGCCTGTCACTCTGGGTGTTGGTCACCGCTTTCCTTTCTCAAAGTTGCACTGAAGGACAACTTTCAGGGACATGCCTCTGCTCTCTCTTGCTGCCTCCCCACAGTCCATCCCCTCCCCACAGAGCCTCTCTGTCCCAGGGAAAGCTGCCAAGCCCTTGGCTGAGGTCGGCAATGCCATAAACAATGCAGGCATTTGAAAACTAGAAAGCTCAAAGCTCCTGTTCTGGTGACCAAAGGGATGGATGGAAAGATCAAAGAAGAGGACACACAGTTTGGGAGGGTGCAGTGGGTTTTGGAAGCAAACAGCAGTCAGGCTCAGTGCCTGTGATGCACAGAGCATTGCTGCTGTGCCACAAAAATGCTGATGGAAAGGCATGAAGAGCTTGCAGCTGTGCTTTGCTTCTCGAGGAGCTCCAGGCAATGACTAGCCTTTCTGTCATAAGCTCTAATGAGGTAAGGGAGCAGGAGAAGGGATGCAGGCACATCAGAGCTCAGTGGAAAGGGAAATCCATATGGCAGTTGCTCACTAGAAACAAAGCTGAGTGATCTTTGGCAATCAGATTTCTGGTGGCCCTGTGTGGATTCACACAACTGAGAGTGGCAGCAGAGCTGAGAGCAGTGTAACTCTCTGCAAGCTTCAGGTAACAGTTCCCATTGGCTTAGCAAACCCCAGTCTACAGATCTACTTTGCCAGTTGAAAATTTGGCCTTCATTTTAAAGAAGGGGGGGGAAAAAAAAAAAAGAAAAGATAAAAGCCTGAAGCTCTGGGCAGGTATGTAAGAATCTACCCAAGAATGTAGAAACACACCTTTGTGGGCTTAATCAGGAAGATATTTGTCAAATTTTCCAGAATAGTTTGTATATTCAGAAGAAAATCACCTTTAAAAATCAGCATGCTTTGCAGAAACTTGGTGTGCAGACCATTTCACAGAATCTGGGTTTTTACCCTGCTTCAATCAGGGTAAAAAGCTTGAAAGATGAGCTGTTTGAAAGCATTTCACAAGACCCGTGAGTCATGCAAAATCCTATCGCATTTTTCCTCTGGTTGAAATCACAGAAGTTACGAATGCTAAAAGAGTTATTAGATCATAGATAAAGAATGCTGCACAATGGTTTGGTGAAAATAAATAAATAAAACTCCCTAATTTTCCTCCAGCTTCTAATTCCCTGGGGAAGAATTCAGGAGGCAAGAGTGGAGTATCACAGCTCACCCTCAAAAAGGAGTGGCACGCAGCTGCATCCCTTGCAGAGCTGCTATTCCTTCTCTTGGTTTCTTCAGTGCTCCAGGCAAAAGGAGATTTTAAAACCACTCCTTTATCTAGCACAGTTAATTTCCCCACCCTGTACCAGCTCAGCTTCTCTGGCAGGTATGTTGGGGGATGGTGGACCCAAGCTTTCATCTGCTCCCAAGTCTTCTGCTAACAAAATTGCCCATTTGTGATCCCACAGAACCTGCTCCGTACCTGGAGAGATCCGGGCAGGCAGGGAGAAGGTGACACTGTGTTTATGTAACTCAGCTCTACCAGTGCTGCCACTTCTGTCATGTTAGGATACCTGTGTCCCCCAGGTATTTTTATTGCTAGAACAAATCCTGCCTGGAACTACTGCTGTGATCTGTGGGTAAGTGTTAGGCTGGCCTTCCAACTTTTTTTCCCCATGTTTATCTCTTATGCCGCTGTCACTTCTGAAATCCTTCTCCTTTTAGTTTCTTTTCCCTGAAATGCTGTGGTTGGGTTTCCCAGATGTGTTCCTCATCGATCAGGAATTTCTAAACGCTGAGAAGGAATTGCAGGAAAGCACTAGGTAGTGGATCTTGTGTGACCATAAACCATAAAAACATTTAATCAGATGTAAAGTCTTGCTTTCTATTTCAGTCACCACTTTTTGGAGCGCATATTAGAGGTCAGAAATTAATTTTGGCACAAATAAAGTAAATTCAAGCAATTTTTGTCAGTATTTTGTGGGGGAAAAAAACAACCAGCTGAGGGAAAACAATTATTTTTAATTGCTTACAAGATGGAAATCTCTTTGAATAAGCTGGTGGTTAGCTGAGGGAAAAGAGTGTATGTAGTTCAATGACTTTGCATGTGGCACAGAGATGAATAGTTTTGCTTCTCAACAAACCTGAAACATTCTCACTGTTCAAGAGATTTCTAATGACCTCTCGTTGCTGCCTTTTTCAGGTTTCCTTTGTCACACATTTTTTCCTTTCCCACAGTCATTTCATCCTCTCTCTACACAGTTCCCTCTGGAGAAAAGACAATGGAAAAGAGAAGTGCAGCAGCAACCTTTGGGCATTCAGCTTCTTCCTTATTCCCAGCATGGTGTAGGATCTGCCATCTCATCTTCCCTCTAGCAGTACCTGTGAAGGGTCAGTAACACCCTGGAAACAGGTAAAATCAAACCTGTCCTACTTTTGGAAGATTGCAAAATTGCACAAGTTGTAACGAACAGTGATACTAATTTACTGTAAAATCTTCTGTGTATGTTAATGAGCTAGGTCTTGCCAGTGCTAAAAATAAGTCTCAGTGTAGAAAAGGCTTACAGAATGAGCAAAATTGCTCATTACAAAAAAAAATTCGTCTGTTGTCAAAAACACTTGATCATGTTAAATCTCTAGCTCTCTGTTTCTTTTGGGTAACACCAGACCAACTTATCCCTGCTCCTGAAGGTAGTGGGTGTAGTGAGCAATTTTAATGTCTTCTCTAGTGAGGATGGTGACACAAGACTTCTCAAAACAGGTGATGCATCAACTCAAGGTAACTCAGCCTAATTATTTGGATTGAAATTTTCCATGTCAAAGTTTAGCCAGAAAGTTTCATTACAGGAAATGTTAGGTACAGGATGAAGCTCGCAGCCCTGATAGTATTAATCACCTTGTTATGGATCAGCACCTTAACCAGATCATATATTGTTCTTTGAAAAGATGGCAGTGAATTTTGGAAAGAGAAAGTGATTATTGGAGTCAATTTTGCAGCCATCCACACAATACTCCAAGGTGATCATGTCTTTTCTGCTTTGTTTTCTTGGCAAACCCTTCGGAAGAGGTTCTGCTCTGTATGTATTTCAGCCATATTTCAGTGTATTCAGTGGGGTTTTACTTATATGTGACCTTTCTCAGTGATGTCAAACTTGCACAGAGGAAAGCAAAGCTGCAGGCTTGGTTTTTGCTTGCTTGTTGCTAAACCCCAGGTCTCACGTGTCTGTGTTGGCCAGCAGTCACTTTGTGACAGATCACAAGGCTAGTCTTTGCTCCCTTTCATCCAGCTGTCACTGGTGCTTCTAAGGCACCACCACCTAGGCTGTCTGTCAGGAAAAGGCAGAATTTGCTGGTCTACCTCAAGGAAGCAGCTACAGGAAGAATGCAGAGGGACTCCTTACTCTAGATCCCATGGAGGTGGCCACTGGTGGGACTGGTGACAGCTGTTGGAGCTGGTGATGTGTGTTGTGTGCTTCCAGCTGCCCCAGGGGGTGTTGCTTCGATGCAAGGATCTCAGGTGATCACACATGTCTTGGTGGATTAGAGGAAGAAAATGTATGGTTTCTTTATGTGTCAGTAGCACCAGGATATGCCAAGCATGGGTCAGAACCCCCTGGTGCTGGATCCCAGTGACAAGACAGCCCCAGTTTCAGGAGATTGGGAGCGAATGTGTGAATTCAGCAGGGGCAGAATCACAGAATTGTCTAAGCTGGAAGGGACTCACAAGGATCATCAAATGCAACTCTTCAATGCATGGCCTGTACAGGGGTTTTGATGAATGGATGCAGAGTTTAGCAAAAAAAATAACATTCCCCCTTTTCCAAGGGGAGTGACTTGTAGGCATTGTGTCAGGGCTGCCTTAAAAGACAGCAAACTGCCTGCTTTATAGGTTTGGACAGATGCTTTGCCATGTGAAGAGCACTTTCTGTGAAATGCAAAGTGTATGTTTCTTTGTTGTTGTGCAGTGGATGTTCCCTGTGCTGGTGTGTCACCATGGTGCTGGACTGGGGAAGCTGAACATCAAAAGCTTTAGGGAGCTGTATGGCTCAATTGTTTCTGCTTTCATCATCCATTAAAAAAAAAAAAATCTAAATGGAAGATGAGAACCTGCCTGCCTTAGGTTCATATGGAAGCAATTATAGGACCAAGCAGCAGCAGGGTCCTTTCTCAAAGACAAGTAGATGGTTGGGCCTCTACAGGAAATCTGCAGCAAACAGATCATTCAAAAATAACTTCTTGAGGCTATGGGACATAAATGAAAAGAAATAGCTAATCAAAAGGAGAAAACACTGAAAGGAAGTGTTTCATCTGATGTCAGAAGCTGTTGGCTTTCATTCTGATCTTCTTGGGTTTTTCTGTATATAGCTTTGAGAGTGCCCTTAAGTCTTCTCAAAAGGTTATTACTCTTCCAGTGGCATTAGAGAGGCTGAGATGATATTTGCAATGAGGGTAAGTGACTCTCTTGAGGTTTTGGCACCCAAAGCTCCAGATTAACTGGAAATGCAAGCATTTAGTAAATCTGAAAATAAGTGCCTCTTGGCCCTGTGCACTTCAGAGAAGTCAGCCAGAGTTTTGTGAGTGAGACCAGAGCAGGAACACAGAATATTCCACACAAGGGATGCATTTTTAAAAAAATTAAACTCCCCAGAACGAATACCAGTTCATAAGGTAGTGGCCTCCATTCTTTTTGTCCAGACTATCTCATCAATGGAAGTCTGGGAAGCTCTGCTGTTAGTTCCATTGATGGGAACAGCGAGACTTCCCTTTCTGGTATTAGTTTTGCTGACCAGAGGTGTAATTCTTACAAATTTCTGTTATTTAAAATCTCCTTGGGTTTCCAGTTTCCAAAAGTTCGAGGTCTGGAGTGGATGAAAGCAGTGAGTGCTAATCCAGAACTGGTTTTTGAGATGCTGCATTGGTAGGGAGATGGCTTCAACCAGGACGAGGTGGAAGGCCAGGAGGGGGCTGGCAGTCAAAAACCAGCACAGGAGACAGAAGGATAATACCAACAAGGCATGTGCACATACATACTCCCATACACACAGCTCTGTCACAGTTGTACAGAAATGTTCCCTGCCTCCCCAGCACTCGCTAACCCACTGGTTTTCTTCCAGAAAGTAAATCCTTGACAGACTTGAAACGATGAGTAATGACTCCACTTTCTTCCATTCCAGCTGCCACACAGGCAAGTACGTTGGTCGCTCATTGACCCAGCAAAATCTGAATGTCTTCCCCTTCTCTTGTTGTCCCATGTCTACCCTATCACTTATCAGTTCCATGCTGTTATGGCACAGTGGGACCACCTTCTCTCAGCAGGCACTGTAATTGTTTTTTACAAGAAGAAAGAAAATGCTGGTAGGCAGTGGTACACATCTAGGGAAAATGTCAGCACTTAAACCTGAGCCTTGCTTTTCCCTCTGAGCTGTCAGAGCTGGATCCTCTGCCCTTCCTTACAAGTGGGTTTGAGGAGGTGGTTGTTTTGGCTGGAATTGGAGAGGCACAGGTGGTACCACCAGCTGTAAATTGGAGGAGGCACTTCCTGATTATGACCACTGCCTACACACAGATCACTGCCAAGAGAGGAGCTGGAAGGCACAGAAGCCTTCTCCTTACTTGGAAAAGGAGGGTAGTCATCACTCCCCTCTCCTGCAGGCTTTCACCTGTAGACTTTGGGCTTCTTTGTCAGTGCTTGGCTTCCTAAAATGCTGTGATGTGAACAACCCTCAGCCACCAGTGAGAGATGGATAAACAGAGGCACAGAGTATTTAAATACGTTGATCTAACATTTAGGTACTCGGGTCTGTATATACATGGCGTGTTTGAAAGCCAGCTTACTTTTTTAAGAGGCTTCAGCATGGATTCAGATGTCTACTTAGCCATGGCTAAGTAAGTGGTGAACGACTTCCTGACCTCTGCAACATCAAGATTTTGCCCTCTAGCTCTAAATGTCAGTGGTGAGAGGCTTGTACCAAGCTGCAGAGCAAGCATGCACCAGGTTCACCTGTGAGGAGTTTGGAATGTTGCTCTGGGAGTGGGGGGAGGAATTTCAGTACCTGGTCTCAGCTGCAAGCACACACCCCCATTTGCACTTATGTATTTTTATTTCCAATTTTTTAAGTATTGTCTGGTGCTCATGTCTCCACCTTCACATTATGGAGACCTCTGTTTGCTGGCCTTGACTTGCCTCGTCTCCAGGAAAACTGGGCTGCCTTGTCACCCCACGTGCTGAAAGCCCTTTCCCTGGGGTGATGCCTTGGCCTATTGCCACCTCACAGTCTTGGTTTCCATTTCTTGTCCTAAACGTGGATCCATCGCATGGGGTGCAGCAAGTGAGGGAGAGGCACCGCAGGGTTCACCCACCGCTGCGCGCTGCACGCCCACGAGCAGCAGGAGAGAGCCAGATTGAAAGATTAAAGTCCCAAACTGCAAACCCCCTTGGGCTCCCGATGCGATCTGAGTGCCTGGCTGCCAGGCCAAACTCCCACTCCGGGGATGCAGAGCCGTGTGCGCTGTCACTCACGCTGGAGCCGCTGGCTCCCGGCATCCCCTCGCTGTTTTACGGACCAAGAATTAAATCATAAACCAGTTTGGCCCTAAAGGAGGGTCCTGAGTGATGCCTTGGCAATACCTGGGGCTCAGGGGGTGGCTTTACGCTCCCCTCATTGCACACCTGAGTTTTGGGGTTGGTAGCTTTCACTGGCACCTTGCTTGCTTGTGTTGTGGTGGCTGGATTGCTTTGCTTGGGATGTGGGATGGGGCTGGAGAGGGAGGGGGGGCAGTCGGCAGCACGGTAACCACACGGGGAGGGTCGTGAGTCCTTTGATGCCATCTGGTCATCTCTTAGAGGTCTCTTACAAGCCTCACACTAGCAAAACTACCACTAGGTGTGTGCTCACAGGCAGTGTATTTTCTCTTTTTTCCTTTTTTTTTCCTCCCACTTAATCTCTATTAGGACTGGGCAAATAATTGCCTTTTTGGATTTATGGCTGAAAGGCACGGAAGTCAAACTGTCACAAGCACTATTACCGTGTTTCTGTCTGTAATTTTTGTTTGACTAAAGCAGTGAGTCCAAGCCAAAATGATGATTCCAGCATCACGACAATACTCAGCATGCTGAGCTCTCAAAAGCAATTTTTCGCCAGTTTTTTTTTAAGTATTGTTTTTATATTTTTGAGTGCTTTTTTATCAGAAACATGTCATTTCAAAGCAAAAAGTTCAGCCCTGCTATTTTGAAAGTGTTGAAATAGTGTATTTTGGCTTCTCAGGAGTTGTTCCTCCTTCTCCTCCCTGTGCTTTTCAGACGAAGCTCTTTGTCAGACACAGGCTGAACCTGTGAAGATGTTCAGTTCTGGAGCTCCCTGTTTCAGCACATTTCCCAGCTCTGCTTCCCAAGTGCTCAGGTGACACCGAAGTACAGTGTGTGCCAGCACCTTCTTGCAAGAAACAGCGTGGGGCTGTGTGGCGGCCACACAAGCAGTGCCAGAGTGGCCATGAGCTGCCCGTTGTGCAGCCCTGCCCTGCCTCCAGCTGTGGAAGCACTGGGATCTGTGCCTCCAGGGAGAACGGCAGCAGGACCTGTGTTTCCTGAGCTGCTGGAACAGCCATAACCAAAATATCACACAGGCACAACCCTAAAGTGGAGTATTTTCCAGGTTTGTGCCTGTTTTGAGGAAGACTAAAGGCTAAGTTTTAGCAAAATCTTTTTGTATTAACTGTATGCTCATAGGTCTTTGTGATGCATCTGTATCTTCCAACTGATTATAATTAGTGCACTGTTTTATTTACATAGGATTAATGTAATTCAAATGACTAGATGAAATTCTTTGATCTCCAGGGTACAAGAGGTGAGATTATGATGATTTACGATTTTAAACAATTGCTCCTGGCCATAAAATCTATTCATTTGAAAATCAATAGAAAGATATCACTTGCCATGTTGATGAGATAAGTTCCTCTGCTACTCAGCCCTGACCCTATTCTCCTAGCTTGCACCATCCTATCAAGTTTGGATACTTTTTTTTTTTCTGGAAGCTCTGCTCCACCTGATCCTGCACAGCCCTCCTGTGTGTCTGGGGTACTCTCCTTTTAATTTGAAGCCCCTTTCAGATTTATATGCTGCAAGCATGCAAACTCTTCTTCAAAACTCTTCTACCAACCATGCATTCAGTCAGATGGTGTAGCTGCCAAAAATATATGCAGCTCCATGTTTGTTCTTTGTTGCATTGGGTGAATTTGTAGGTGCAGTGTATTAGAGACTGTAAACTTTCTGATCTTTAATGAGGGCTATTGTCTGTTCAGCAAGTCCTGTCCATTGCACAATGGTATGAATATTTATGATGCTAAATAATAATGCTTGCCTCTGACCCTCTTCATCAGCAGATCTGGCACTGCTTCACTGAGGAAGCAGTCGAATCATTATCCTAATATCCAGATGGGGAAACTGAGGTGCTGCAAGGTGAAATAACTTGTCCAATGTCAGCAAAGGAGAGCTAGAGAGGGAATGCAGCTGTCTCTGTCCCAGCTACATGGTACAGCCACTAGACCCTGCAGCCTTCTCAATGACAGCTCATGAAATTTGCCTTTTATGCAAAGCATTCTTCTCTATTAACAGCAAGCAATTCCAGTGTTTTCTTCACCGGTATTAATAGCCTCCCTGAGAAATATGCTTCAACACGCATTTTCAGCAGTACTTGTGTGTGTGTTGTGCCCCAGCCAGCAGCTGTGACCTGCTAGGAGGAGGCAAACTGGGGCAAGGTTGCGCCTACGCCCCTGCACTCGGCTCCTCTGCTCCAGCACCCCTCCGCTCCTCCACTGGCAGTCGGGGAGGTTGGGACCGACCACAGAGATGTTCTGCAATACCAGCTGCTGTGTTGGCAGCCTTGGAGTTGCCTCTGGGTCTGACTTACTGTCTTGTCTCCTTGAAAATAATTGCTCACTGCTGATTCTTTTTTTCCTTTCCCTTTGATTCTGTAGCGCTTGTACCCTACTCAGATTCCTCATCAATCTCGCAATCTGGGGAATCTGAGGAAACAGAGAACTGATCATCTGCAGACTTCTTCTGTATATTATGAAAGTGTCCCTGTGCCATGTGTGATTCCAATCTCTTTTTCCTTTAATCAGACAGAACATCAATGTGTCAGACTGCACCAGCCAGGTCTGTGTGCTGGGCGGGGAAGGACAGAGCCGCTTCTGCGGAGGTGCTCCCGGCTCCCTGGAGGTGACGGCACATCTCTGGCTTCCCCCTCCCTAACCCTTCTACCTCCCCACCCTGCTCAGCTCAGCCTTGCAAATGTTCCATGGCAGGGCATGTTCTGCCCCTGGCCGAGCCCGCTGGGGCACGACTGCTTGAGCAGCACTGGCTGCAGGGAGTCCTTGAGGAGTGGCAGAACACGTCTGCCTGGAAATCCGCGTGTGCCGCAGATGAGCCCATTCCTCGCTGATTGGAGATCGCGAGGGACCAAATCGCTTTGTGGAATTGGCCAGAATTGTGATGATTTCCACCCAAGTACCGTAGCACGGCGGTAGAAAAAGCACGTGTAGAAGGTTGGGTGGGTTTATGTGGGTGCAAGGTTGCGTGTGCTCTTTGTACATTACACTGGAAGTTCATCACAAGCTCTTCAGCACCCTGTAGGGCCTCTGTCATGAGGATCAGGCTAAGCAGTCCACACTAGGTAAGGGCCTTAAATTTTGGCATTTATTCCCTAGCTTGTAAGCATTTTTGGAAGGAAAGGAGATCTGAAATAGAAGTGAAGGTCTGCCACCTTCATGTTTTTTTAGTGTTTTATTCACTTAGTGTTACAATTTTTTGCTTTTACCTACCTGTACTCTCAGTACACTGCAACCCTTTCAATACTGAATAGGGCAGCTATAAAATTAACAGAACTCTATCCATCCCTCCCTTCCCATTTGTGCAGGGCAACATCTGAAGAACACTTTTACCTCCAGATGTCAGGACATGTGGGAGAGGGAGCAGACTCAGAGCTTGTGTGTCCTCTGTGGGATGTAAGCAGAAACAGTACCTAGACAGGAAAGTGAATGTTAATGATAGGACAGTGCTAAAAAACACTTTAGAAACACTTCCCTGCTTTTTTGCTGAGGAAATCTCAATTTGTTGGCTGCCACTGGCTTTTTGCCCAGCATTCTCAGATCTGCTGGTGAAGGGAGACAGCAGAGCACGTTTGTCCTATTCCTCTTCCCCAGAGTGAGATGCCAGACTGGAGCAGATATGCTGCTGTTCCTGTTCCTAAGGACACACTACAGTGCAGACTAGAGTCTATTCAACCCTTTCCTACACCTGCCTTGATATATTCAGTAGCCCAGGGCAGGGCTGAGTTACACCTCACTCACTAGCAGCCCCTGGAAGTACAGTTAAGTGGTGTGAGAATCTCCACAAATCCATTGGAATGCTCCTGGAGCAGTGGCGTTAGTCTCTTATCCCTAGGATACACACTCACAGCCCCGGGCATGCAGTATATCCCTGCCGGAGTCCCAGCACAGCATTGCCCTGGGTGGACTTCAGCGATGTCCCAGGAGCTTCTCGTGAGAGAGGGGATTTGTGTTGGGCACCCCTGGCTAAAATTTGGCTTTCCACCTTGATGTGCATTGTTCCTGCTCCTTTTTTTCCACGGGAGTGGCTGAATTTCTGTTGCATGGTATATAAAACATTTAGGACAAAAAGTCTACAGGAGTGTGATACTAATAATATTTTACAGCTTTAATTACCATGATTGTAGTGCCTAGAGGCATATGCAAAAACATTTTGAGGGGGTGGAGGGGAGGCAGTGCTGTGAACATTTTTGTGGTTTTGCTGGGCAATGCGCAATGGAGTTTTCTCATGGGAACCACAGCATGCCAGGGAGAAAAGCTGCCTCTGCCTCCTCATCTGCCCTGTTGGGATACTGGGATCTTTGGCATCACACCCCAAAGACGAGGAGACAGCCCCAGTCACTCCAGTTTTGGGGAGAAGCTGGGCTGACAGACCCTCTGCTTTGCAGAAGGGCTCTGGGGGCAGGTGCTGCCCGTCCCTCCAGGCAACAGGTATTTTTCCTCAGGCACCATCCCTTCCTGCAGTCAGCTTCACCCGCGGGGTGATTTTCGGATTGGGCAAGCGCTGATTTGGGGCAGGCCTTGCCAGCAGGCTGGGGAGCAGCGTGCCTGGCCCGGGTCAGGGCGTGCAATGCAGACACAGCTCCCGCCAGCCGCCCACCCGTGCGTGCCGTGCCTGCGTGGGCAGCGCCAGGGACACACAGAGGGCTCCTGTGTGACACCCACAGCGCCCTGCCCCACTGCCCAGTGCAATCCAGGGTCACAGCTCACCGGGAAACAGGGACATACCCCGTGCAGGAATGCAAGTTTTGAGAGTTTGGGTGTTACAAAATTAAAAGGGTATGGAAAAAAGCACACTTGCGTTTCCCCAGCTCCAGAATGCAGTCCTGCATGCTTAGAACTTTTTAAAACTTTGTTCCTAGATCATTGTATTAATTTTTAGATGTTTTTATGTAGTTTTGGTGACAGTGATTTGGCATAGATGCTACGAAGCCTCAGCCTTCTATTGGAAAAACTGAAGGAGAAATTCAGTTTTGTTTGGAGTTGTTTACCAAGGAGCCAGGTCACGACTCTGCTTCCTGCCTGGCCTGACCCTGCTCAGACAAACAGCCAAGGTATGGATTAGAAGGCAAGGAAAAAGGAAAGGAAACCCTGTGTGAAAGGTATTCCCAGCTTGAGGCAGAGCTGGACGTTGCCTACAAGACAAGCTTATTTTATTGAGGCTTTTTTTCCCCTCACTCACTAATTTTTTCCACATATGTGATTCTTTATTGCTATCTGCATTAAATATAAGTTACTTAATTTATTACTTATTACTTAATTTTATCACTGAAACATGACTTGCTTAAAAACTCAGAGCTTAACCAATTCTCCATCAGTAAAACAACTACATGCTCCCATTTCTCCTCGCTCGAATTGACACTCGGTACTTTCGCACCGGTTTCTGCACAGCTGCGTGTCGCACCCCGGGCCGGCCCTTTCTGCCCCCTCGGGCTCCCCGGGGGCGGTGTGCCCGCCCCGGCAGGGTCGCTCCGCGCGGTTCCCGGGCTGTTTTCCCAAGGCAGGGCACTCGGGAGCCGCGCAATTCCCGCGGGGGCGGCGCGGGGGGGTCGCGGCCCCG
>VXBC01002294.1:1575875-1649853 GCA_013399945.1 Ploceus nigricollis
GGGCACCGGCCGCCCCCCGGGCTCTGCGGGGCCGTGCCTCTCCCCGGGGCGGACGGGAGGGCTTGTGCGGGCGCGGCGGCGCCCCGCGGGGCAGCCCCGACGGAGAAGGCGGCCCGGGAAGGTTCCTGTCACCGGGCTCGGCGGCCGCGAACTTTGAGTAGGGACCGCAGCTGCCCGTCCGTGCCCGCCGTGCGGGTTTCCTTCCCGGGAGCTCCATCCCGCGGTGCGGGACCCTGCTCTGGAGGTATTTGTGCGCTCGTCTCGTCCTTACGCGAGGGTGGTTTTGCACGTTTCAAGTTTCTCATTAGTTGAGGCGAGGTACGGGTTTGTACGTAAACGCGGAGCTCACTCATCGGCTGTATTTTGGCACATCTCAGAGCTAGACAAGACTATTTAATTTGCGAAGTCTCTCTTCTGCAGCTACATGTAATTTTCTCCTCCTGCTAAAAGTCCTTTGGAAACGCTGCAGAAATGTAATGAATATGCAAAGCAGCCAGCTCTCAAACCCAAACCCAGTTTGTCTTCAGAGACTTTTCAAAACGCCCAAAGTGATCAAGATACATTATGAAATAATCACTTTTGCCTAAAATACAGGGATGTGATGTTTCACACTTTCTCCTTGTATTCCTAATTCAATTGGTGACAGCTCAATTAGAATTCACCTGAAATAAAATCTCTACAATCGGTTAGAGTTGCTCGGTTGCTTTTACTTCCCGTGCAGCCTTAAAAAGCAGGAAAGCTGCTCAGGAAACCCCTGTCCCATGCGTACATCCCGCAGCTCCCTAGTTTTCCTTCTCCCGGTGCTTCACCCACATCCACCACCTGCCTACTTCAGCCGCGCATCTTCCTGCCACCTCCGGGGAGTGTGCGGCTCCGAGCTCGGAGCGGGCACCGCGGGGAAGGAACCGATGTTTTTCCGTGGTTAAAGATGCTGAGCGGGGCTGCCGCTGCCCCGCCGTCTTGATAGAGGGAGCAGGAATAGGTTGTGATTCCTGCACTAGGTGTTTGCAAATATTTAAGAGCGCTCTGTGGTGTCTCTGTGGTTTTTGTTTCCCTTTTTCCCAGGAGTTATGTTTGTGGTCAGAGTTAAGGTGACAGCCAGCGTTTGGAGAGGAGGGCATGGCATGTGGGGTGATGGGCTGTGGATGTGAATGAGGTAATGTGGAAAATCAGAATGCATGGCTGTGGGTTGCAAAGGCTGAGTGAAAATCTAACTTGTGATTTCCTGGTTCTCCCGTGGCTATAACCGTATGCAGCCTTGTGTTTATTTTAAACAGCTTGGTCTGCTGTGGGGAGTTTTCTGGCTTCTTTGTTCTATATGTAAAAAACAAGAGATGGCTGCTCTTCCCTGTGTGTTCTGACACTTCTCACTGGTATGGACAGCAAGCAGAGAAGAGGGAGAAGTAGCGGCTGAAGTGCTGTGGCTGTGTTCATTTATTCCTGTAGACCTCCCCGTGCCATTCCTGCCTCTTGCTGGAAAAAGGGTTTGCAGTTGTGTTAGATGTACCTGCTCACTCCTGAGGCAGCAGATCGTTCTGGCTGGCTTTTTAGGATTTGCCAGAGGAGATGACCAAGCTGTTACTCCTGAACCAGGTTGGTTTGGGATCACAGATTAGACAGCCTAAGACTTATCGAGCAGGCTGCAGAAGAGGAGGATCACACATGGTGCCCCGGGGTCTTGTCCCAAATGCTCTTCCTGGTGAGGAGCAGACACAAGCGTCCTGGCTGTGAGCTCTCCCTGTGTCTTATCATTGTGTAACCTTTTCTCATGCTCACCCTTTGCCCCAAAAGCACAGTCCCTAGTGCACTAAGAAATGAGAACAGTGGTGGAAAGCAGTATTTCAGGTCTCTTAGATACAGCTTAAAGGTCACCTGAAAGATGTGGGGCGCCGAGACTTGAGTGGGTGTGCTAAGGCTTTGCGTAGCCGGCCGGGTGAGCAGAGCCAGCAGCAGCAGCAGTGCCAGGTGTCCTTTGGGTTAACAGTCTCCTCGGGTTCAGGCAGTGCTGTGCTGCTTTCTCAGCAGTCCTTGCTTGTTGCTTGTCCTCTTCCTAAGCCTCGTCTTACTCCTGCAGGTGGACTAGCATAGCTGCTTCCCGGGCTTTGTAGGCTGTGCGCGGGCCGAACCAGGGACCGGAGCGCTCGTGTCTGGAGAAGCAGCGTAGCTGGGAGAGGCTGTCTTGGAAAGGGGAGGGAGCCTTCCCCTTTGTTACAGTTTAGAAATAACTTGGGATGGCATTGAGGTGAGTGCTGGAGGAACTGTTTAATGCAAGGAGAAAAGAGGTTAAAAGGAGGAGTGTTCAAAAATGCCTTCTCTGCAGAAATCGGTAGCAGTCGTGCATGGAAAAATTGCTCAGCCCTCTCAGGAGTTACTGTACTGAATTTGAAAAACAGAATGGGTCTTTAAAGTATGAAACAAAGGGATTTCAGCCTTGCTTTAAATGCAAATCTCAAAGCAGTCTGAACTGTGGACTCGCTGCTGATGCCTCCATAGTACATATTAATCCAGTTTTATCTGTCATGAGGAGATTTGTTGATTAGAAGCCTCTAGGTAAAGGCTGCTCGTGGACTGGTGCTGCTCTTGCAGCCTGTGGGCTGGAAAAATGAGTTCAGTTCCATGGCTTGCCTGGAGCTCTTGGGCTGAGTGTAATTTTACTGCCACTGTCCTCCCAAGATTCAATTTAGCTCTCTGCACAAAGTCCATTTATGTAGATTTATGTAGATTTTGTGCTAAGATGAATAACTTTCAGAGAAAATGGGCCTTCTTTTAAAAGTTATAGAAGTTAAATTGTGGTATTGATGGTGAAAAGTCAGCATCATTTAAAATGGGAGGGTAGGAACAGTTTACTGGAATGCCACTAAACCATAAGCTGTTAATTTTGTTTGTCTTGACCAAGTTCGTCTAGAATGGGAGGATTTTTCTAAGAAGTTCAGTGAATTAATGACATCTCTTAAAACACTGAATTCTCTGCCCTGTAAAGGGTTACCTTTAAGTGATTTTCCTCATTTTCCTTGTTTCTTTGAGTGTAGACAGTACTTGGTTGATATTCTGCAGTTAACTATTCTTTCTGAAAGCCAGACTGTTTTTAAAATATGTAGCTCTTAAATATTTACAGTTTCACCCTGAGTTCCAAAGTGTGTAGTTTATTAGCTCTTAAGCTCACCAGCAGCTCCTTGAGGTAGCTGCTCGAATCTATACTGCTATTACTGCCCTTCTGCTTTACACATACTGGCACACATCAGGAATGATATGTTCAGCTGGTGGTTTGGGGGTTTTGTATGTTTTGAGTCTTTTTTTTTTTTTTGCCTGGGCTTCATCTCTTTTTTCTGAAGAGATTGATTGGGCAGTATACTGTTGCTGCCACATACAGTTCTGGGAAGTTTCTGTTGGCTTCCTGATTTTATTTTTCTCTAGTAGAGTTAAATCAGAATTTTGCAGCAAAAGCCTGGTCTTCCAGATGCCTCCTGATTAGAAGTTGGGCTCTGCTGATTTTATCTGTATGTTTGACTTGTTGAAGAAAAGGCTTATATTGTGAAAGAACCACAAAAATACCATGCTCGTGTTTTACAATATGCAAAAGCACACACTGTAAAAATAATTTCTCTCTGACTTTTGATTACCAATCTCCCAATGCCCCATAGCAAACGTATTTGCTTGCATTGCAGTTTTGGAGGAAGAGGAGTTGCACAGTATTAAAATACTTTTTCCGTAGTGTGTGCAAATCTTTCTGTAGGTGTTGTTTTTTAGGTTACTACTGTGTGTTTTTTCAAGTCCAGTGTGATAGTAGAGCCAGAGCAATATTAGCAGACCTGCTCAATGTTTTAGTTCTTTTACTTTCTCAACCAACTATAAATTACATGCTTTAGACTTTATTGATTGGTGGTTTAGTGTAATACAGTAATACTGGAAATTATCTGCTTGTTTCTGTGAAAGCTACCATAGAGTGACGAGGTGTGTGTGTGAGATCTTAGAATTCTCTGAGGAGTTTATTAGTTGTGCTATAACTGGATAAGGGGTTTATGAAGTTGAAACTTGTGCACATGTTTTTTCCTGCCGCTGTAAGGGCT
This sequence comes from Ploceus nigricollis, assembly GCA_013399945.1. NCBI lineage: Eukaryota > Metazoa > Chordata > Aves > Passeriformes > Ploceidae > Ploceus > Ploceus nigricollis. Next base: position 1,579,943 of record VXBC01002294.1, read on the forward strand.
GAACGCTGCAGTGATCTGTCTGTTGGGAGCCTTTAAGCACAATTGCTGTATTGCTCAGTGGTATTTCATGTCTCAAGTGTCAATGACAGGCAGCCTTGTTAGCAAGTGAAATGGGCAGGTGAATTCAAGCTAAGGTTTTTAAACTATGTATGTTGGAATCCATCAGTATTTTTGCTTTGTCTGCAGCTGTTGCTGCCATAATAAAGATCAGCAGAGGCATTAGATCCCTTATATGTGAAACAGGTAAAACTGTAGAAATACTTGGTTCTTTAAGACTCTCTTATTGACCCAGCTTCATTAATCCTCTGGGGTTCTGTGAAGCACTTTTCTTCCTTGTTTTCCTTTTACAATCCTCCACACTTTCTATGGTGGAAAAATGATGCGACAATTAAGAAGAATTGAAATTAATGAGATTTTTTTCTTCAGGGAATCGAGTATTCTGTAATTCTTCAGAATGTGTTTTGTGGTCATTTTGGTCTTAAGATATAAAAGAGAATCGAGTAGAATCTGTGAGCAATACTGGTTGACATTCTTGGGAACAAACATGCAATACGAATGTTGAAAACAAGCTGGCTTCATGTTTGAATCATGTTTTTTGTAGGTACATCACAACTATCTGCTGATTTGGTTTCTTTCAAAAATGTTTCCATTAAGTTAACGAGTCAAAAAATAGAGCTTTTGCCCCTTATTCATTTCTGTGGGTGTTCTGGTAATGAGAGAAAGAAATGCTGTCCTCTGAGTTGACAGCCTTGTGGAAAGATGGGCGGTGGGACAGTACATCTGGATGTTGGTGCTTTGGTGCTCATCTTCTCTCTGTTCTTACTGTTTGCAGGTTCTGTCGTCCGTGATGGCGTCAGCTCTACCCAGAACCCTTGGAGAATTGCAGCTGTATCGAATACTACAAAAAGCAAATCTCTTATTCTACTTCGATGCCTTCATTCAGCAGGGTGGTGATGATGTCCAGCAGCTCTGTGAAGCAGGTGAAGAGGAGTTTTTGGAGATAATGGCTCTCGTAGGCATGGCTAGCAAGCCACTTCACGTCCGACGGCTGCAGAAGGCTTTGAGGGACTGGGTCACAAACCCTGGCCTTTTTAACCAGCCTCTCACCTCCTTACCAGTCAGCAGCATTCCAATATATAAGCTGCCAGAAGGATCTCCTGCGTGGCTGGGGATCTCCTGCAGCAGTTACGAGAGGAACAGCAGCACCAGAGAGCCTCACCTGAAGATTCCGAAATGTGCTGCCACGACGTGCGTGCAGAGCGTGGGCACGAGCAAATCTGATGTGGGGAGCTTATCACTGCAGAGCAGCAGCGAGCCCAGACTCTGGCAAGGACACCACACCACAGAGAGTGAGCACAGCCTTTCCCCGGCTGACCTTGGCTCTCCAGCCTCACCAAAGGAAAACAGCGAGACCCTGGATGCTGCTGCTGCTCTGTCAGTTGCTGAATGTGTAGAACGTATGGTTCCCTCTCTGCCCAAAAGCGACTCCAATGAAGTCAAGGAGTTACTGAAAACAAATAAGAAACTGGCAAAAATGATTGGTCACATCTTTGAGATGAGTGACGATGACCCTCACAAAGAGGAGGAGATCAGGAAGTACAGTGCAATATATGGCAGATTTGACTCGAAAAGAAAGGATGGCAAGCATCTCACCCTCCATGAGGTAAAACAGCTTGAGTGGAATTGGATTTCCTCCCCTATTCCTACACCTTTGACAAGATGTCTTTACAGGGTACACTTCTTGTACGGGCACTTCTTGCTGAGTGATGAGAGCTGTGTGTCTGAAAGTTATGCATTGAGTGCTGTAGGCAGGCCTGGCCTGACTTGGAAATCTCAGGTGCAGCACAGGTCTCCTTTTGTGGGTGTGGGTGTGTGCATGTGGTGATTTGGTGTGATCAGACTGCTTGGTCACTGGTGTGGCCTGTCAGACAGAAGGTTTAGAAAGTTTGGCACCAAAATCGCAATCAGTATCACCCTGAGCGTGGCCTTGGGGATTCTAAGGATTTGGTACATTCTTAAAGATGTCCTGTCGTGGTTATTTCCTTGCAGCTTTGAAAGTAGACTTGTTTGGAAGATCAGTAACTAAAATTGCTTGTCTGATGTGATTATTGCCATCTGCTGTCTTCTCTCACCTCAAGACTCTGCTCAGTAGCTTGTGCACTTGACATAAAAAGGATTCTGTCAACAAGGTCCCTAAACCCAGTGGCATGGACTTTTTTTTGTTTGAATTGGGATGAAGCTCAATTATATAACCTGTGGGGTTTTTTGGGCATAGTGGTCTTAAGCCTGTCAAGTGACATGCAGACTGCGTGAGGAGGAAAGGAAAGGATGTCTCCAGTATTGATGGGTGGTTGTAATCTGAATGTTTGTCTTTTAATCCCTGAGTAGCATCTCTTCCCTCTTGTCTTTGAAAGTTCATGTGGGCCTCCCTTGCTCCTCTTGTGGCATTCCTGAGGCTCACACTGCATGTGTTGTAATGCAATAGGTGTGTCTGTGTGGGGAGTCGTTTCCTAGTGCCAAAGTACTGTACAAGAGGAGAACAAACATTAATTCAGAGCGCTGCCAAAACACTGTTGATACGAATGCTGCATCAGCATTTTCACAGTTAACAGTGATTGCAAAATTTCAGTTGGATTTAAAATTTGGCATGTAAGGCTTAGCTCCCAAAAGGAAAGGCAGTGTTTATGTTACAGGAGTGCCAAAAAAACTGTACTGGCTTTAGCCTTTTTTCGCTTCAAGAAGAAGTTTTGTAGGTGTGTGATCCATAGCATAAGACTGAGTTCTCTTTATGTTTCTGAGTAGAAGGGCAGAAGGAAACAAGGCGTATTTCTTTACATTTTTGTTTACATATTTACATTTATAAGGCAACTGCACATCACCGGCAGTGACTTGACAAGGGCTTTTACTGCAGACTGGGGAGACACTTGCACAGTAGTCAGCCACATTCCTACCACACAGTTCTAGTTGTGCAGCTTACACTTACGTGCTCTGTGGCTTGATGTCAAACACTATAATCTATGAATTCATCCACTGTACAAGACGAGATCTCATCTTACTCCCCTGACCTTGTGGAAGTCTCCCTTGTAAAAGAACAAGTTGTGTATGAGATGGAGGCAGGATTTGAAAGGATTAATTGTGTAGATGCCCTGTATGCATGGCTGCAGATTCAGGATTTAGAGAAAGGGGGTTCTCCTCACCTGAGGATGGAGGCAGTTGAGGTGTACAGCAGTGTGTGGCTGTGTGCTTTCACAGCCTCTCTCTGGGGTAACGACTGCAGAAAATGCTGAAATCTGGGCAGACTACTTGTAGGATAATTTTCTGGCATCCAGCAGTGTATTGGAAGGTGGGCTCCAAGGGCACCTTTTGTGTAGGCTCAGGAGTGGCTCTGCAAAACTGGGGGAATTAACCCTGGCGTAGTAATTGAAGGAATGGGGATAGCAGTGAACTGGAAGAAAGGACAACTGCTCTGCCTTGTTCATTTTTTTTAGTATTGCACTACAGATCTTTACTACATCATTGTAAAACCACGTTTAAAAATGGAATGAGAGCATGGTTTGGCTTTAGGAAATATTTCTATCGCTGTTGTGATTAAGGGCACAAGATCAAAGGAGTCTGTGGTTGACTTATGCCTCACTTACGCATGTGGGGCCTCGCTGAACTTGATGGGAACTGCACACATGCAAGCAAGAAGAATTTGCTTGTAATTAGTTTACTGTTGGCTTAAAGAGGCTGGATTTCACAAAGTTTTGCCTTGAACAGTTTTGTCTTCATTTTCTGTTAAAGGCAGAAAATAAATAGCAGCAACGAGACCAATTTTTTTTGTTTAAAATCTCCTAAACCAGAGTTTGCCTTTTGTAAACTCAGCCTCAGTGTGTTTTTGGTTCTGATGGCTTAAGGAATTTGCTGCTCAGAAGGAAGGACCTTAAACAACCAGGGAGGTAAATTTCTGCAGGTCCAGAGACTGTTTTTCTGCACGTGCTAATACGTTCCAGAGCTGTCATTCTGCCTCACAGTTCAAGGTTTCTCCTTGCAGCTGGCAAGGAACAGCTGAATAAACTTCACTGTGAATTTAGAAAGCTTAAGTAATGGTTAGCCTTTTAATGTAAAGATTAGGGTATCTCTGGCTCCTCAAGCAGAGAGGAGTTGGATGCAAATTAAGATCAAATGTGGTAGAATTATTAGTGGTGAATTAGTGAGAATATTTTGTTTCCGTATGAGCACTGAAGTGTCTCAGGGGGCTGGAGCAGCCATTAGAGGCCTCTGAGAGCTGCAGACACTGGACTGGTTTGCAAGTGTGCTCCTGGTAGGACTATTTGCATAAAGCATTAATCTGACAGAAAATCTTCCAGAGGCGTTCCAAAACTAATAAACATGCTGTCCTTAATCCAGCCCATTGTTTCAGTATTATACAGCTTTTCAAACACAGAGAGCACTTAATGTTTAAAGTTGGACTGGAGGAGGGATGAGTACAAGGCATGCCCTTGAACTTGGTGACCCTGCAAGGTTGAGTCAAGTTTGTAATTTGCATTTTAATATTTCAGTCTTTGTTTCAGTACCTATAAAATGGGAAAAAATCCAGTGGAATTAGAAAAAACAAGCAATGAATTTTGTCTAGTTTGGTTTCTTCCTTTTCTTTTGCTGACTCACCAAAACAGTAGGGCTTGGTATTTAATTATGTGGTTTCTAGTGGAGGAGTCTGTGAACCCCATCAGATGGAAATATACCCATCCCTCTCCTGTATGGTTCTGTGCTGCTCCATATCCTTAAGGCTTCCAGCAAACAGATTCTTTATTTTTAGGCATGCAATGCTTTGTATCTGCAGTATTATGCCTCCTGAAAAGGCAGAAAGCCATGATGCACTTCAATTCAGTAAGTCTGAATGTGACCTGAAAGAGAAACTAGGAAAAACAAGCAAATAAACATTTGGCTTTTCTCACATATTAGGATAAACAGCATTTGCCTACAACTACCCAAAGCATTTTCAGTCATTTCAGCTCTTTGCAACCTTTCAACACTTGGAGGGATAAAAAATATCTCAAATTATTTTGTAAGCATTAGCTGTATTATTCATCCTTGGCAAAGTAATAGCTATCAGTGTTACAGAAATTAATGCCTGCTTTAGATGGTAATTATTTTAATCAGTGTTGTATTAATCTTATATTGTATCATTTTCCCCATTGTGTTTTTTTCTGGAAAGACAGACATTGTGGAACAGCTGCTCCTGTCTAAGGGGTAATAGTTTGTTTTTTTAGTACCTTGTATTGTAGGAACACAGTAACCTGTTTGTGCCCTTGTACCTCTGATCTCTCTGAGATTTGGGGTTTTTGTCTGTACAGAGACTAAAGGATCAGGCAACATATCTAGTTCACTTGTTAAAAAACAAGTTTGTGCTCTGATTAACATTTAGATACCATAGGAAGTGCCCTACTGAGATCAGAGGCTTTTAGGCTAAACACAGGAAAAATTGCTTCTGAAATATTAGGAGCAGCAGTTCTGTGTGAAGTTTTACTAGAAATACTGCACAGGCCACTGAGAGAAGAATCTCAGCTCTTCTTAATACATGTTTTTTGTTTTCTCAACCTTCCTGGAGAACAGATATCACGTTGGGCAAAATAAATTTTTGATAGTTCGGATGCCACCAAGCCCCGTGGCAAAGTACAGCATGGCTGTGTGCTGTTCATGTCCTGTGACAGCTTCCATCCTTCAGGGATGGAGCGTGCAGCGATTTGGGTGGGCTGCTGGCCTCTGGTTTAATTCACAGGTGACCCTGTAGTGTGGCAGACAGCAGGGTGAAGGGGAGAGTCCTTGGCCTTCTCCCAAGGGACACCCTGTGAGTGCAGACCTGCTGGTCTGTGGGAGCAGCGGGGTTGGTGTCTGAGGTCACACGTGCGCTGTGCTGCCTGTGTGGCTGCTCCGGTGCTGCCAGGTGCAGGTTGGGGAAGGCACGTCTCCATCCATCATGGGTGTGCTGACTGTGCTGGGGAAACCGAGCTGCTCTGGAGTATTCACCAGCCTAGGACAGATACAGAATATACTGTTGACAGTAGCTCCAAAGCAGCTGTGTTCCTTTGCCAGAAGCCAAGCCTGTTCAAAGCAGCTTAATTTCTAAAAGTAAAAGAGTAGAAAGAGTTGTGGGCACTTGGTAAAAACACCTGTAGTATTCTCTTGGCCTCTTGCTGTTATGCCTCATTACACATTCTGGCTGTTCTTCAGCTGAGTAAAAAGTGAGAAAGCCTCTTCAAGCCCTGCTTGCTGTGGAAGGAGCTTGGAATAGCCTGTCCAGGATCTCAATTTGTGTCTCTCATGGCATTAATAATGTTGTTTTGTCCATACTGCTGAGCATAGGCTTCTTGGACAGCAGTATTTTTAAGCTGATATAATTCATGACAGTATCACAACTTCCTATAGGCTTCTGAAGAGCATTGCAAAACCATTTTGAGCCTCAATTTCAGGCTTTTCCTCTCCCCCTCCCCTTATGAATCTTTTGCCAGCAGCAGAGGCACTAGAAATGTGTCCTGGCAGGCTCAGGAAAACATCCTTGAAACAAGTTACATTTGATTCATGTCTGAAGATAGTCTTCACAAACACGAGGGTGAGAAATATAGCTAAAAAAAATCTAATCGTTTCTTAAACCATCACCTTCTACAGAATTTATTCTGTATTCACAAGGGAAAGCCATCTGTACCCACACTGTCAGGGTGGTTGTTTTTTTTTTTTTTNCCCAAGTCCTGGGCATATTGCATTTATAAAAATAGTATTCCCTGTAAGCCAGGCTTTGGGAGCCAAACACTGTGAACGTTCAGAGCTACTGTTTTATACTGAGATTTAATTAGCACTGGGATGAAGCAAAAGCAGCGTACATTGAGACAGTCTTACAATAATGTTTTACTTTATGAACCAACTACATTCATATCTTTCCTCTTCCCAAAGAGGTTACCTGGTTTAGTAAGGGGTATAAATAAACTGAAGAAACCCTCCAGGGTTTAATGTACAATTATAGGTAATTTTACTTGTGATCAAAATTCTTATTATTTCAGAAGAGGTACTTCTACAAGCACAGTGGGTGAAAGTATGAAAATCCTGATTGCCTGTGTGTTTGCTTTGCAGCTAACAGTTAACGAAGCAGCTGCCCAGCTGTGTGTGAAAGATAACGCCTTGCTGACCAGGAGGGATGAGCTCTTCGCACTGGCCCGGCAGATCTCTCGGGAGGTCACCTACAAGTACACCTACAGGACCACCAAGTAAGGCTTTCATTAGCTCAGAGAGTCTTTACTTTCAGGGAACTAAGCAAGCTGATAGCATTTCTTCTGAAGCACTAGAGACACTTTCTTCTTGCTCTTTGGTTAGCAAAGTGCTCTTCTGAGGAAAGGAGGGAAAGGCTATTTGAGTCCTGAAGCTTATCAACTGGTAAGATTCAGCTGTCTTGAATCACCTTTTTATTTGCTCTCTAGTTTTCCAAGTATTTTGAGGATAGTGCGTATTAAGAGGCATCTGAGAGGCTGGTATTTCAAGCATATGAGGCGTTAGTGTGTTTTGAGGTTAATGTAATTGGCAGAGAAGCCAGAGATGCTCAATGCATCAACTTCCTTTTTCCCATATACAGATTTGGCTTGTTAGCCAAAAAGATAAGGTCACAGGGAGTGGCTTACAAGCTTGCTTTAAAGGAACTGAAGCTGAGTCCTAATTTCAGTTGTTACTGTTCTGTCAAATGAACTGCTGTTATGAAATGGTGACAAAGGCTTAACAGCTTTTAAATACAATTAAAACCTGAGCATTAGTAAGTATGATTTATTATCTTGATACTTTCCTTAGATTTTTAAATGCTGATTCCCTTTCCTGTAATGTAATATGTTTTCAAAATGCATTTTGCTACCCTTCTAGAAAGTTTTCCTTTGCTCCCCTTTCTTCCATAGAGATTCATGTAAATATACATCCATCCTGGATAAGCAATGCCAAGAGCATTTCTGTAATTCTCTGTGCTTTCCTCCCTCTTTGGAAGGAAGAATCCATGAATCTCTTGATGCTTCTGAAAACAAAACAAAACGCTTGTGTTCCTCTATACTTGAATGACTTTCACTGCCATGTCAAAGTGAACTGGAGGCTTTTTTTGTGCATCTCAATGTTCTTCCCTGAGCTATTTTTTTCCATGACTCCTTTTCATTATTATTGGTGATCGGGGTTAATGTGCTGTTTACTGATCGTGTATGTGTCTTCTCTTGTAGATCTAAATGTGGAGAAAGGGATGAGCTGTCACCAAAGAGAATCAAGATAGAGGTACAGTAATGTGACTCCTGTATTTTGACCTGTGTGTGCTAAAATTCAGTTTTGTTTTGAAGGGATCTGTCTTAAGGAAATTTGTCAGAAAAACATTTGATAGACAGTTGATGGGTATGAGAGAGAGAGAGGGTGGGAAAACATCACCACTGTCTCTGTAAATGTAAGTGCTTGATGGAGAAACCTGTAGGAGCAGGGGTAAAGAGTAGGATTTGTTTAATGGTAAAGATACTCTCAGTGTTTTGCACTCAGAGTGAGTAGGAGGGGAGGAATGGGACTGACTGACTTCCTGGGGTAGAATAAGCTCAAGCACTGTAGGAATTGTCTTCCCATAAGGCCTGCTGCTTTTCAGTCAGCATGAGGTGGGGTTTGCCTAATTCACTCGAGTCAGCTGTTGATCATGTCCAAAATACAGAGTTCTGGATAAGGACTGGTGGCAGAATATTAGCCATCTCTGACTGTGCCATAAATCAGGACACGGATCATATTGAAAAGTCAAAAACTAACGAAAAGCTGCATATCTCAACACAAAAGGTTGTGCCTGTAGATAATAAATTACAGCTTTTTGTAATGAGTTTTGTGTCAAATGCATGTATACGTGGCTATTGTATACACTTGCACAAGATGTTGCTTAGGGAGATGCTGGGAATTTCTTGTTAAGAGTGCAGGAACAGCATTTATGCAGTTTACCTTTCTCTTCAGTTACCACTGTTGGAAGGTAAATTTGAGGCCTTTTTAAAGTTACTTATAACAACAACAACAACAAAAAAAAAAGTAAAATGTACATATATATATATATATATATACACACACACCTCATAAGAAGAGCAGATCTTTCTTTATAATTTGTATTTTAAACAAATTACTGTTTCACTGTTACGCGGGTATCTGAATTATCCTTAGCATTGTGGGTGTTTTTTATTGTACTATCTACTCAAAAAGGTGTAGGTTAAATGTGTGTTTGAATATGAGCTAGACCTGAGCTAGATTTGTATGTGACACAGATAGGTGATGTATTCTCTAACTGTAGAGGAAAAATGCAACACATTCTGAAACGTGTTTCTCATAGGCAATGCATTCTGTGATAAATGATGCACTGTATGAAGTAAGGCTTTTAATTTTTTTTCAGTACTGCCATGCTTTCACCTGTACAAAGGCTTTTCCTGTGAGGCCTGGTGAGAGCAGTTAGTTTTGAAAAGGCAGTTTTGAACAGGTGTAGAGGAGTTCATCTTATTTATTAATTTCCATCACTCCATATACAGTTGTAGTTTTGAGTTTATGTAGTGCAAAATATACATGTGCAATGAGGATTCACTGGTAGCTTTGACAAGTCAGTAATGTCATTTATGTGTGTCAGGATTTGCTTTTGACCTATGCTTGTTCTTTGATCCAAAAAAAAAGAGCAGGGAAAAGCTGCATTAAATGATTTTATCCAGCTTCACCTTTATCAGCCTTGACCACCATGTTGCAGAATGGTTGCTTGAGTCTCCTCTCTTTCGTTCAGTCCAGCCCTAATTTGTAAGAGCTGGTGGGGAACTGCCACTCCTCTGCTTGAAGTAGTATTTCGATGACTTAGATTTCAGCATTAGAAAGTTTTTCCTTCATTCAGTAATAATTGATGATGAGCAAGTGTCTAAAATGACACACTGCAAGGGAGGTGCTGTTTTTTACAGGATCTTCATTGAAAGAAAGCGTAAAATTAAAACCCTGAAAAATACAAGCTGAAACTCAAGGTTTTCTGGAGAGCAGGAAATCTGGACAGCCTTAGGGGATGTGTATTCTCCTATTATCTGCATGGAAAAATCCTAAGAGTCTGGAAGGACTGCTTCTTTTTTACCCTTTATAGTTCAGTAATTCTGAGAAAGGATATTTACTTAGTTCTTGTTTTATCTAAAATTACCAGTTATATTTTAAAATGCTTGTGAAAATTTCATGTCCTAATTGTACAAATGACTATTTCAGAAATAAGTCATTTTTCCAAAATAAGAAACTGAAAATTAAATTGAATTAAATCTTTAATCTGATAGCATAACATTATTAATTTTGAAATTACCCATATTGTTATCAGTAGAAATGTCTTTTTTTCTCACAACTTTGGGAGTCTTCTAAGGAGGAGTAAAGCATTATTTCAGCGCATTTTAAATTTGAGGAACACTGTAAATTTTGGGCTTTACTTCAATGAAATGTAAAAAAAATGCAGTATGACATAGTAGATCACTGCTGGTTTGGGTTCCTGGTGCTTGCATTTAAAAAAAAATGTAAAAAGTCCTTTTTTTAGTAATGTGTTCAGGGATTTTTTTTGTTATGTTTTGGTTTGGTTTTTTTTTGGAAAGGTGAAAGTAAAAAGGAAAATGGTAGCAAATGCAGATTTTTCCTTCTGTTCTGGGTAAGAATTCCTTACACTGTTTTTGGAGCTGTAATGCTTCATTGTGGATCTGTTTACTCACTATCATGAAAATACAGAAAGGACCTGAACATGGGATATATTTTTTGTTGTTATAACTAGCTCTTTTCTGGTTTTCTTTTTCCCTTTTTTTTTTTTTTTTTTTTTCCCTGAGAAGAGTCATTTTGCTTTTCTGTTTTAAGGCTGAACTCTGTATTTTGATTCACCATTCCTTTAACTATTAGTCATTAATGTCTCTGTGAAGCGTGGCCTAAAATTACTAGGGCTTCAATTTGGAGAGACTTCACAGCCTGTTTGCATAGTGTAAAAGATTACTTTAAAAAAAGATGAGTTAATTTCCTGAAATATAATAACACTTAAAAAAGCCTCCAGAGAGGCTCTGAAGGTCATCCTTGAGCAGAGCCAGCAGAGCTGTGTGTGCAAGCTGCAGCATTGTCAATCTGCAGCCACATTGTAAATTTATCCTTTTCATGAATATGAAACTCGCACAAGCATTACAAAGAAACAATGTGCCATGAATTACATCAAATTACCTGTAAAAGCCTTTCTCTTCCCCTGTGAGCTCTCCCCCTCTTATTCGTTGAGTGGGTGGTTGAGCTGTGGGAGTGAAGTGTAAAGAGGAGAAGGGGAAAAAATTCCAGGCAAATGACAGACTAAAGGTGTGGAGGGAGCAAAAAAAGGAGTGGAGTGAATTGGTATTTGGGAGCAGATTATAAAGAAGGGTTGTAGTTCCTAAATCCGCTCTGGACAAAGAGCAGGACAGGCGAATGGGGTGGAAATGGCACATCCTCCTGCAGAGCAAGGATCAGTTCTGCTTAGGTGGTGGTGTGGCAGGGGCACCCCTTATTTTGTCATCTTCCGTGACTCAGTGCCAGCACCACTCAAAGCAGTGAGCTGTTGTGGCACCAGCTTAGAAAGCAAAACAAGTCACGGGTACATCAGGCAGAAGTGGAGGAAGAGGCTCCTCATCACTGTTGGGGTTGACAGAGTTCCCCTTCAGAGTCTGCGTGAACAGCCAAGAGAGGGAAAAAAGGAAGAGTTTTTAAAAATATTCTTGCTGTCTGTCATATAAAGAAATTATTTTGTGTGTCTGTGTCTCCATTCATCTGAACAAGAGGGGTGGGAAAAGCTTTCAAAAACTCATTTCCCAAAGCTCAGTGGGAGTCGGGGGGGCACAGGCAGGGAGACCTCAGCGGAGGCTGCAAGGAAGCGTCTTCCCTTGGTGCCAGTATGGGTGGAGGAAGAGGAGAGAAAAGCCCCACCTCCACTATTTCTGAGAAGGCTGAAAAGAAAACCAAAGTGTGGGATTTGTTTTTTTCACAAAAACAGCAAAAGCAGTAGAAGGTACTGTTTTTGTAGGAAAAATGTCATTAGAGGGAGCAAAAAAGCACATGTGGGACTGGGAACATCTGCTGCACAAAACCGCTTGGAAAACAACTAAGCAGCAGCATGGCAAAACAAAAATGCTGCAGTACATGCGGGAGGACCTCCAGGCAACCATGGGGCAGAGCAGGTTGGTGCTTGGTCCAGCGTGCTCCTCATCCCACAGGGCAGCAGTGGGAAGGGCTCTGGGAAGGTGATCCAGAACGTGTCATCCTCCAGGAGTTATCTGCCCGGCTGAGGGGGGACTGACACAGCAACAGGCAGCCAGAGCCACCTTTGGGAAACAGCCTTCAGTTTGGTATAGGCAGGTGATCACAACTGTGTTGTGAAGAACTGAGTTACCTGTTTTGTTGCAAAAATAGGATCCTGAGTGATAGGGTTCTGTGTGTTCAGCTTCTCATCTTCCTACACACAATTATTCTCCTCTCCCAAACAGATTCAGGTCTTAACTATAGAAGTGGTCAGTGCTCGTGGAAATGTGCTGCAAAGCCTCTGTTTCTAGCTTAGGCTAGAGGCTTTGTGGCAGTTAACCTGGCTATGAAGTTTTTCATAGCTATTGTGTTTATTTGTTCCACAGGGGAGTATGTTGGGTGTTTAAAAGCAATATGCAGCATTCTGACAGATTTTAAGGTGTTTTCCTGAGCATAAACAATAGGTTTAATGGCATTACATTGCACTGAGGTCCTGGCCATCTACCTTGGGTCAGACCCCTGCTCTGCAGGTCAGTGGGCAGCCTGCCAGTGGAGGGAACCTCATAGTCCTTCCCCTGTGTTTTTTCTGAAAGATCATATCTATTTTTCTTGGGCTGTAACCCTTTTGTCCATCTATTGTCAAAAATGTAATTATTGACATGTATTTGTCTTTGGAAGCTACAGGGCAAATATATCTAATTTAGTGGTTTTTTGAGACCGAGGTCTGTAGAACCTCAGTGACAGATGTCATTGTTCTCAGGTTTGGGTCTGTCTTAAGATCTCTATCTTCCACTCATATTTTAACAGAGTTACCTATACTGTGCTTTTGTAAACATTTCTGGATGTTCCTCTAGTGCACATGAGCTTTCCTTTTATATCAAGCTGGATAAACCCCTCATCTTGAACCTTTGCTTCAATGATTATTTTAATGGAGTCTGGCAGGCTTTCACAGGAACTTGATTTGCTTTATTGATACATATGCAAGCTGCAGAAGAGATTTGCATGTCATAAGAATTTCAGACTGGAAGAATTATTCAATCATGCTTTCTCATAGTTTGTAAATTTTCCACTGTACTTCTGAAATAGTGATATTTCATTTTGTGATACAAATGTAGGTTCTGTGTGAAATATGTTGAATTTCAGGAGGCTTTTCTCAATTTCACAAGGTTGGTACACAAGGTAGTAGGTTGACTACATATAAACTTGATTTCTGAAAAGTGACAGAAACTATAGGCCTAAATCTGCCTGTCAAGGCTGAATGGAAGCTAGTTTAATGTGAGTAACAAGGGTAGCCTGGATTCACCTGAAATTGAGAGAGATGAGATTTTCTGTGCCATATTAGGTATATAACAGTTGCTATAGAGGGGCTGTGTGTGTTTTATGCACAAACTTTAATGAAGTGGATAGCACAAACACATAAATTGCAGTCCAGAATTTTCACAGAAGTTCAGGAATGTAATTTTTAGGTTATTTTTCTTCTAAGTGTACAGAGAAGGTAAATAAAAAATAGTAATATGTCCCTCTTGGTTTGGTTTCTTTTTATGCTCAATAGGATGGTTATCCTGATTTCCAGGACACAGTCCAGACGCTCTATCAGCAAGACAAAATGCCACTTGCTTTGGCTAAAGGAAAGAGTGAAGACCCAACAGCTCTTAATTCCCAGGTAAACCAACTATACTACATTGAGAATAATACAGGCTGTGTCTTTGTACATTGGTTTTGATGTTGTTGTTTTGATGACTAAATTAATTCCTATCAGTTTTAAAAGGCTACCTAGCTTAGCTGTGATTGCGTCACTTTTAATTTGGGTTTACCTCCCAAAACTGTTCTGTCACAGTACTACAGCTTTGCCCTTGTTAGTTCCAAGGAGGTAAGATACAGCATAGTAGGCTTGAAAATCTGTGGTTGCCTGTTGGGAGCAAGTAGGGTAGTATTGGTACAGTCTGTGCTGTGTTACTTGCGTTACCTGCTATAAATGGAAAGCTCAAGTTACTGAGGCGAGAGGAATAGAGTAGGCGATCTTGGAGTCCTCTCTTCTGACATGTCTTACAAGAAGAAAGGCCAATGTGTTTAGGAAATAAGCGAACCTCTGGATCTGACAGGATAAATTGGCTTCTTAAACAGCACCTAGCCTGGTGGAAGTGCAGTGTTCTTGAGCAGACAGAAAGCTTTGTATAAATGAAGACAGGTTGCCATTTTTTTCTTTGTCTTTTCTGTAGTGTATCCCAGCCTCGAGGCAAAATACCCATCTCCTACTGCCAGTTCTTGCCAAGGAGGGATTTCATGCTAAGTTGCAATTTGTTTTGTATAGCTGATTTTGGGCAAATGTAATCACCAAATTTGCACGTAAGATTACATTTAGGAGTTACCTTCCTGTTTTCTGAGAATGGATGTGTTACCCTATCATTTACCTTCTTCTATTGCAAAGTAATGCTCTGTGATACATCAAATGCAGTTACGCCACATGTTCTGATGTCACAGAATAATTACATGAGCTTGTTTCGTATATGCTTTAAAGTTTTTGTTGATCACTGCCACATAACAATGGACTACAGATTTAATTCAAGCTTAAAGGTATCTGCAACTCTGCAGGTTTTTCTGTGGTGATCAGAAGCATAATTGAAGTTTAAAATTCTGGTTTTATCCCAAGCAAACAACAAAGATGGCACGAATGAGAAATGTTTTATTCTTTTTAAAATTACTGTGTAGTTCAAAACGTGGTAACAGGAGTGACAGAATAGCAAAGTTAAACCACACTTGTAAGTAAACTGTTTGAAAATACTTTCTCTTTTTACCTCTTCCCAAGACAGGGCTGGAGCTATCGGTGTTCTTCTGCAGACGCTGATGAGCTCTGAGCCAGATTATGTAAATACTGGCCATGCCATTGCCCTGCTGTCAGGGTCACCACGGTGCTGGAGAAGTCCAGGTTTTGCTGGTCTGTTAGGCTGTCATTGTACGTGTTCAAATTATTGAACTATGCTGAGCAAGCAGCCTTTTGTGGGAAGTCAGGGCTTTCAGCATCTCCCATGAAAAGTGAAATGCTCTGCAATGAATAGATCTCTGTAGCAGTTGAAGCAATTACAGCATTACCTGAAAGAGAAATCAATTTTTCCTATCAATTGTACGTGTTAAGTTCGCGTACTTTCTGTTCTTATGTTCATTGTAGCTCTTCTAAATTAACTTTCTTGACTTGTGATTTTCTTCTTATTTTTGCAAGATGCTTATTTACATTCTCTCAAGAACAAGATTATAGTGAAAGTTAGAATTCTCTTGGCATTAAAGTCAATGACAAACATTCAGACGCCATTTCCTCCCACGTTGCGCTGGATTGTTTAGCTCCACTCTCTAGAGGTGTATAGGTCTTGTTCTTCTTCTAGACAGACATTTCACACCTTTATCCCCCACAAACATACTGTCATCCTACACTTTCAGAATGGCAGATTTTTAAGCTTGTGTAGTGCTGTTTCCTAAAATAAAGATTCCAAGATGTCTGGTGAAATCTTGGCATAAGTTTTTAGCAGATGTTGCCATTGCTCTTGGAATACTTTCTGGACTGCTTTGTGAAGGCATATATTTGAACAGAGCTAACTGGATAATTAAGACATTCTTTTTTGCTTTTCTTGAGATTCTCTTCACGTAACCTGCAGTCCTAAAGTGCAGGAAGTGATTTTTATGTGTTTTTGAAGAACTGAATTTAATGTTGCATTTCTGGGTAGATGAACTACAACAGCTTGCATTTTAAGTATTCTTGAGTGACTCAGATGTACATTATGAAAATCTCTATGGGTGCAAAAATATTTTGTTTGCTTCATAGTTTTGAAGAAACCGTAAAACACACATCTGTACATATGAGTCAACAAAAACCACTATCTAGGCTGTTAGTCTTTTCATCTGATCCTGTTTTTCCCCCTGTGTTTTGACTTGCTTTATGTATGTATGTATAGAGAGAAATCTTTTTTTGTTTCAATTGCAGTCGGAAAAGGTGATGGCAAAACAGATGGAGTTTCTTTGCAACCAGGCAGCGTTAGAGAGACGTCTTTCCACAGGGTGTTACAGGCAGAACTCAGAAGAGCACAGCCCCAATGGCATGTCATTAGATAATGCTGATGGACAAGGTATGGTAGCTCCCAGGCACAGCAGTGCTGCCAGCAGAGACATTTGGTGTTACACAACTTCTGTCAGTGGTGGTGTTTATCTCATACAGAGCCCTGAGCACTGAATGGACAAGACAAGATCTCTCTCTGCCCTGAAGTGCTTACTGTGTAAATAATGCAATCAGATGCACGCTCAGGTTCTGTTCTGTTCCTGTTGTGCATCTGGGCAAACTGCTTTCCCCGGGGATAACGTGGGGAGGGCAGGAGGTTGGGTGCACTGCTGTTATTGAGAGCAGGACTTTGCTCTAGTTTTATCCTCAGTTTTGAAAACAGAGCAGAGTGTTGCATTTGATTTGTGTTCTTGTTTTGAGAAATTGAAAATAAAGGAGGTAATATAGTTGGTACCCCTTTTTGTTTACCTGTTTGTGCAGTCTAGGAACAAAACCTGAGGAGCTGGCTATGTAAATTACTTAGCACTAAGCATGTTCTAATGGTGTTCTTAGTGGCTTGTTATTCTTCAGAAAGCTTAGAGTTCTGTAGGTCTCTTTGATTTACCAACTGGCTATTCCTTGTCTTGAATTAATATTAGGAGTGTTTGTTTTGCTTGAGCATTTCTGTTTAGATCACTTTTTTTACTGTTGTGAAATGGGACAAAATGTTACAAGCAAGAAATACAACCAGAAGTTCTTGTGTCTGTTTTTCAAATGCTAGTTTTTAAAGGGGGTTGAAAAGAAGCAGTAGAGGGATAACTAAGGGAATCAATACAAGTAAGTGTTAAAAACCAGATTTTAATTTGTGTGAATTGGTGAAACAATGAGGTACAGAAGTAATCATGAAGAGTAAGTGTGTGGATCCAGCTTTCCTTGGCCCAGCAAGCTTCTTAATGCCATTTAGCTATTGTGCAGAGGAACTGGAAATTTCTAGGATCTCAGAGGGATTGTGCAGCGGGAGAGGAAAATTTTTGTATCTCAAGAGGATTTTTGAGCAGAATAAAGGGTTTTTTAAAAAAATAATTTTTTTTGTCTGGCTGAGTGTCCCTTCCTAGCAGTGCCTGTGAAGTAGTCTGCAAAGCAATATATTTACATAAGCCTTGTTTTGCTAGAAAACTTCCCTGAGCAGCTGGAATCTAGGATGCATTTTTGCTGATAGAACTAACATGTGTTTAAGACTCTATCTCTTCTTTAATACTGATTTTCTTTTAATGCATCAATGTTTCATTGTGAACAACTTGCAGGTGAAAGACCACTGAACCTCCGGATGTCCAACCTGCCAAGCAGACAGATGCAGCACATTTCACTTGATGGAGAGCAGCATGTTGGGAAATCTCTGTGCAGTGATTTGATCCGGCTTTACCCCAGTGGTGAGGCAAAGTCACAGTCCTCGGGTAAGTGCTGTCCCTGAGAAATTACCCACCATTTCTTATTTTCTGTAATGTCTGAGTGAAGCAGCCAGGAGGGCAGGCTGACATGCATTGTGTGTAACCATGCCATCAAGGCTTTGGAGAAAACTCCAAGACGAGTGTTACTTGCTAATCTAGAGTCAGATTGAATATTATTTGGGAAAAGTTTAGGGGATGCAGTAGCTGGAATCAGATAACCAAGTCCTGGCACGTGTCTGTCCTTGGTATTGACCCAAATTACTGTTATTAAATACTTAAACTGCATCACAGTGACAGCAACATGATTATGACGTGGCTTCATTCTGTATAATAGAATCAGGCTTTTTATAAAGATGATGTCTTTATTCTGATTTATAAGGACCTAGCACTGGTTCTCTGCTGTGAACTGCATGTCTTACAGTAAGTCTTTTCCACCTGGGTTTCTCATTCACTGACCTCTGCTCACTGCCAGTCTTGTCATTTACCTCTGGCATTAGGAGAAACCCGCTCTAAGTTTGATAGAAGAGAGCCAGAAACCTTTGTGAAATCCTTGTGGGTGGTTTCAGTTTAATACTCAGTGCACTGAGATAAAGCCAGGAGTTCTTGAGACTCTTGCAACTTTAGGAGCAATAATAAAATCGCACCTGAGTTTGAAAGATGCAGTGGGAAAGTTATTTGAAAGACAAGATGCAAAAGTAGTTGTTTTGAAGAGCAGGCAGCATCTTGTCTTTTTCACTTTGGGATACTGCAATCTTGGCTCAGCTCTTTTGCAGATTGTCCCAATCCCAGTGCTAATTCCCTTAGTGAAATCTCTAGTAGGGGATTTTTACCAGTCCCCTCTCAAAATGCAAGTGCAGACTGCGTCTCCATTAGCCCCTTCTGCCAGAGGGGTTGAAGTGAATCTGTGATGCTTCCTCTGTCATTACTGCAGTGTAACTGAGGTGGTTCTAGCCCAGCTGGGTTAAAGACCAGGAGGAGGAGGCAGAATTTATTGCTTCAGCTGTTGGTATTCATGTGATTCTTGGACCTTTTTGGTGATTTAAGAACAAAATATATTTGTTTCCAAACAATGTTTTAACATCTTTCTTTTCTTTCTTTTCTCAATGCAGAAGGCCTTGGTATATTAAAGGATTTTCCTCATTCAGCTTTTAACAACATTGAAAGGAAGGTCATAAAAACAGAACCTGAAGACACAAGATAGTCATTCTGCTCTGGAAAACAGTGTCATAGTAAAGAATGAAACTTCACAAGAGAAAAAAAAACAGCCTTAATAACCAGTGTTGCCTCATTCAAATAAGAGATTTCAATAGCCAAAGCCTAAGAACTGGTACAGTAATCCGTGGAAACAGGAAAGCAAGAGACACTGCAACTAAAACAGTAATACAGGTGGATAAACATTCCTGTAAAAGTGGTTTTATAACGTGGGAAGATTCACAAGTTAATATTGTGGGTCTTCATTATTTAAGAATGTATTATGTATTTGTATAACTTATCAAAGTAAATCTAGATGTCGGGACGTGTATTGAGTCCAGTAGATGTGGCTACAGTTCATTTTACTTGAAATTTCAATGTCTACTTTCAGTGTACCTAGCGTAGATATGGTTGTTAAACATTTGAATTGAAAATCATTGGAGAATTAGGAATGCAAACCTCGTGACACAATTAACAGCAAGTTTGCAACAATATTTGTAGAAAAAGGAAAATGCATACAATATTTTCATGGTTTAAAATGTTACGTGGATATAGCATTTGATAGACCTAGACCCTGATTCTGTATCATAGCAGATGTACTTGACACTTAACTATTGCTACATCACTTCCAATGGTTCCAGCAGCCTTTGTGTAACACATTCACAGCGTAATACTACACACAGCTCAGGAGTGTGGGAAATGCCAGTTAGAGGATGGAAGAGTCCATATGATTGGCTCTCATTTCCTCGGGAAAAGCTGGGGATTGGTGTACCGTACAATTACTAAATTTCATTTGGTAGAAAACTCAAGAGACCAAGTAGTATGGACAGGGCTGCAAAAATTGTCATTAAGACCATTATAACTTCTCGGACTTCTCTGTGGATCTTAAAAAAAAAAAAAAAAAAAGGCATCCCAAGTGTGACAAAGATGAGATATGGTGCAGGATTTATGCATCGGTGTAAAAGGTTGCACTTGATATCCAGAAACCATAAGATTTTTTGGAGGAGAGAAAGGAGTTGTCTTCAGCACGTAACTCCTTACAAAGTGCTGTCCAGCCCACATGATTCTATGAACATACCGTATATTGCATACAGTATGCCAATATGTTTCTTTATGTATGTGATTAATTAACATCTGTATTCTTTATTTATTTGACATTTTTTATTTTTTGTACATGTTCACTTTGAAGATGTCATTTTATCTAAGGAGGAGTAGTTGGCATATAACTTTGGAATTTACCATGGTGTGTTTGTGTGCATCCATCTTTCCTCCGTGCTGCTCTGCAGTCAGGACAGTGATATGCCTCCATTTCCGAACACAGTTTGTGCATACAACGTGTTCTGGAGGGGAAAGGGAGAGCTGGAGAAAGTGAGTTACCATGTCAGAGGGTAAACTTCCCTATTCAGGTGTGCACTTCATGTCTGCAGTTTGCTCTGTGTCCTAGGTGTGTATTAACAAATCAGTCAGTCTCTGTTGTACTGAAACGCTCAGCAAGATGTGAGCTGAAATGTCTACACTGCAGTCTCTTATCACTGTAAACATATCTAATTATTTTATCACTTGATTTGTGGAACAAAGCTTTATAGTAGAAACACCAGTAAACAACTTTTTATACTATTAAAATGTTTGGTTTTTTTTAAAAAAACGTTTCTTGAACTGTATGGTACTGTTTCACTTACTGAAGTATCTTACTTTAAGCAATGGAGTTTGCAGCTTTGCTGTTTAGGCATAAGAGATTGAATGTGTAGTTATATTTCCTCTTTCCTGTTGTGTGAGTTAGTAGCACGGATGTTTCTTCAGTTTGTAACATTAACCAGTGCCCTGGTTAGTACCTGAGTAGTTTTCCTGAGACGTGTATGGAACTTGTTAAAGGACAGTTTAAGGTTTGAACTGTACAGCTTGAGCAATAGAAGGTACCAAGCAGCAAACCTTTAGAGATGCAAGGAAACATTTGGTTTTCTCCAACATCTGACACCATCAAAAGTTGTGTGTGGGTCACAGAAGAAGCTCTTAAGCTTGCTGGTCTCTTCAGTTAAAGTGAGAGGAAGGAAAAAGAACTTGTTAAGCAGCACGCTGTTTCAGTTGAGTCCAGAATTTATTTTGTAAACACTAATGTATTAAATTTGTTATAAATTAAAGTCTATAACAGTTATATTTTTGAGTTGTAAATACAGTACTTCGTGTCACGACCAGTTGGTTATCTCCAGAATGATATTTCAGTTTATAGTCCAACAGGCCATTTCAGTCTCAATAAGCTGGAAGCAATTTTTTTTACTGGTTTGCAGCTGTATGATTTTTAATTTTTTTTTATCCTGGGGTGGGGGAGGTGGGAGGTACATTCCAAGATTGCACATACGCTTGGTAATAGCAAATACTCAAGCATTGGTCTTTCCATGACAAAGGTCTTGGTGGACTGCATCCTGGCCAGCCTCTGGAGTCGCAGGTAAAGGCTTGCCCTCGTCTGCTCGGGAAGGCTTGCTAGATCCAGGGTACTCTGGATCAAAGGCCAGCCCTGCAAATGATGCCTGTTTTATTCACATGTTTATATTGTTGCTTACAAAATAAAATTCACCGTGAGAACTCTTTAGTTTCCCCAGGGTTTGTCCTTTTTGGTTTTTTTTAATTGTGTTTTCTAAAAGAAGATGTTAATTTTGGGGGGGGGAGGCGTGGGTAGGGTAGGAGGGAGTACCTCGAACTGCAGCTCTAAGTGGAGGAAGCCTTTTCCTGCTCTTGTGGTTGAATCCTCATTTAAGGGTGGCCTCATTATGTGCGCAGCCTACAGGGCTCAGTGGGCCCAGGCAGGAGGGAGGAACTAAAATCTGGGCAGGGTCTGCGGCACTGAGGTGCTGAGTTCCCTTCCCACCTCCTGCACTCCTGCTTTTGCGTGTGCTCAAATTTACACAAGGTTGCAAACAGCACAGAGCTGCTAGGATGGGATGGCAGGCATGTGTAAGTGCTCTTTGGGAATGGGGGAGCCGTGGTGATCCACCCTGTTCCAACTTGCTTTCTGAGCAGCAGCCCACATCTCTGCTGGGAGGTTCTTAGGGTGCAGAAACTGGAGGGGAGATGGGGTATAAAAAAGGAAAAGCAGACAAGGGAGCAAAAACTTCAAAGAGAAGTCAGGGGGGCAGGGGGGAGAACCCCTCCATAAACCTTCAAAACATCCAGATTGCTGAGATGGCATGAAAAGTCAGGAGTGGTTTGAAACAGAGATGAGGTCAGAGTAGGCGCAATCCCCCTGCCTTCTCCTGCTCTAGGGGAGAGTAAACATGGGAATTCTGCACCAGTGGCTCAGTGTTTGCTGGCTTTTACCTTGCACTTCAGTGCAATCTTGCCCTATTCTGGGAAAGAGAAGGGAGCAGCTACACGCTCTTGTGTTGAAGGTACAAGGATGGGGGGAACAGCCACGTTATTGGTCTGTCAGGCTGGACACAAGTATAACTGGAAAACCTTCAGATGTCTATTTTTTCTAACTTGCCATGGGCTGAGCAGTGGCTGCCCAAAGTTCAGTAAGAACCCAATGGTGCTGGACGGGCACCGTGCTGCTGGAGCCCACAGGTTTGCTTTAGGCCTGCCCAAGTCAGTGTTTTACCAAGCTGTGACATCCTTAGTTGGAAAGCACTGTTGGATGGGACAACTTACACAAGGGTCATTAATGTTCACTTGAAGCTTCAGGAGGTACAGCCAAAATTTAGATTTTATTGCTGGCTACCTGCCAAAGCTCCTGTGTCTTTTCCTAAATAAGCAGTTGATATGAGGGTCAGCCAGGAGGGCCTTCGTCTGTGGCTGAGCCTCCACTCACGGCAATGACTTTGCCCATGATAACAACTGCAGAACTCATTCCCTTCCCATTTTCCTTTCAGAATACAGAGAACTCATACACAACACCAATATCAGACCTGATGGAAGCATGTCAGCAGCCCCTGGTTAGAGCAGGAAGGCTTGTTACTGTGGCAGTTGGGGTTTGGTAACCCTTTGGTTTTGATCTGGGCCCCCGAGGCCCTGAGGGGAGCACAGCATGTCCGGTGCACCCTGCTCTGCTCCTTCCCTTCAGTGTGGAGCTATTTTCCAGCTGAACAAGCAGCATCATTCCAGGCACCTTCATGCTGGCATCAGGATGTGGTTTTGGGGTGCCAGCTGGCAGAAGGAGCGGTGTCTGCCCCCCCAGACATGCCCCCAGCCAGCGCTAGCAGGGCTCATGCTGTTCCCACCCTTGAGCTGGGGTGCGACTGGGTCGCGCTGTGGAGCTTGCTGGCTGTCTCCTTAAGCAGGAAAATGAGGAGAAATGCCGAGAGGCTCTTTTGTGCTATACAGAAGGGTTGAAAAGATGTTGTGCTGCAGTGATTCAGTGGGGAAAGGATAAATCCCTCACATACACCTACGCACCACCACGAGAAAGAACTCCGTGGGCAGAGAAGGAGCAGAACATGAAATATGAATTTCCTCGAGCTGCTCAGGAGGGATGGCTTTCCAGAGCCCTTCCCCCGGTGGCTCTCGGCTCCCCCTGCCTGGCTGAGCCGGGATGAAGGCCGGCCCCCGCAGGGAAGGCCCCAGGTGGGGCTGCTTGCCCTGCCCATCCCCTGCACCTGCGGCCCCGGGCAAGGGCGAGGCCCCTTCACACGTGGGTTTGGGCCGTGCTTCTCACCCGAGGACAGGGCTCCAGCTGACTGGCCGTGCCTGGGTGAGCTGGCAGTGCTTCAGAGCTGAGGGGGATGCTGGAGGTGGTTCCCACTTGGGAAAGCTTGGGAAGCCCTAATGTAGGCTACTGCCAAACCTTTGGGTCATCAGATGGTGCTCTAGACACCTGCTGACTCCAAACCCACCACTCAGCCCGACTCCTGATGCTCCTGTCTTCCTGTTCTTTGGGTAAGTATGTAACAAATACTGCTTTTGACGATTTTAAAAAATTTTTGGAAGTTGTCAAATCATATTTGTTTGAGGTGCACACTGTCTGTGACGGGTGCTGGTGAGGCAGGGGCCATGTTGAGCCTGGGGCACATACAGAGTCTCTGGAGGAGCCATGGCAGCAAAGGTAATCACTGCTGGTTTGAGCAGATTTAATTTACATTGCAGGAGGTTTTATTCAATTCTATTTGTTTTCTTAAATATTTTATATTACTTCTCAGTAAATTTGAATTCCTCCTATGTCTATGGAGCGTATGGGGATGCAGTCAATTTCCTATTACCTTGGGGATTTCAGACAGCTTCATTCTCAAAGCTATTTAGAAAATTATTTAATCACCTTGGAAAATCCAAGCCAAAAAATCTTGTGTTTACTTATTACTCGGTTGTAAATTTGTGATGCAAAACATAGCAGTACTGGGTTGTAACACTGCAGATAAGCCTCCATTGAAATCCAGTGCCAAAATTAAAAAAGAACCCTAAAAACCACATTAACTCTCTGCATGCAGTGACACGAATAGAGATGAATTTTTGCATCATAAGGTTGGGCAGGAATTTCCGAGGTTTCTGTGGAGCCGAGTAACCCGCAGACGCAGGGCAGCTCGTTGTGACACACTGAATTAGGATGTGACCATATTTACGCATTTTGAAACCCTGTAATGACTCATCCCCATGCCGTTAGAAGTTTGCTCTTCATAAATGTGTGTCTGGCTGCTGCGAAGGGGCCATGTGAACGCCCACGGGACCTGGGGAAGGCAGCCCTTCCTCCCGCTGCCTCCGGCGGGCAGGGAATGGAGGCAGGGATGCTGCTTGGCAATGGGTGCCTGCCTGCGACCTCCGTTCTCCTCCCACTGGTCACCAAAATGGGATTTGCATGGACACGAAGCCGCTACCAGAGAGGCCCTTAGGTTCAGCATGGCCATATAAAGAAGTGTGAGCTGGTCCCACCCTTAATACAGAAATACTGGGGGACACATTCTTGTGTTTTTCAGGGACCTGTCGAGGTCACCCATCTCTGTGCTTGGCACTACAGTTTGCTGGACTTGACACATGTATAAGAACTGCATTATTTTTAAAGGACAATATCCAGCTTTTCCCCCACACTCTGTGTGTCTGGTGAACCAACTGCTGAGCCTGGCAGGGGGCATGGCCCCAGCCTGGGGCTGACGTGGGCTCCCACTGGTTTTGGTGGAGCGGTGTCAGCCTGACGCCCACATGGCAGCCTCGGGATCTGCCTTGCACTCATTCAGGAGCTGCAGCTTCTTCGCCACGCACAGACTGAGCTCAGAGCATCCCTCTCGTATCTCCCCTCCCTGGCTCACTTCCAGCCTCTCTGTGTGCGCCCGGTTATTACTGTAGCATCCAGCATGTTTTACTTCATATTCATCTCTCTTGCACATACCGGCCCACTCATGTATTAGATCCGAATCCTTTTTTTTTTGTTCCCTTTTTTTCCGGCTTGTTGCTCGACAGAGCGGTGAGGCACGACACGCTGCGTGTTGTGACACATCTTGACAGGTCTCGGCGGCACGGCATGCCAGGCTTGGAGCAGCCATCTCCCTGTGTCCTGTTTTCCCACTGGCTGGACCCACTGCTTCCCAGTAGCAGCTGCCTCCAGGGAAGCAGAGGATTGGATGCTATGGGTGGTGATGGCACTGAAGGTGTCTTGGCTTTTAACGTGCCTCTTTGCCAAGGCAGGGGAAAGGCAAGAAAAAACACAGCCACTCGATATTCCCAAAGCCTTGCTTGCTCTCTTCTTGGACAATGTTTTGCCCTTTCATTCTTACAGGTGGTGGTGGCTGTGTTAGCTGAAGATGGCTCCATAAGGATGGTTGGGGCCATTCTGGATTCCCTGCTGTATTGGTAGCATTGGCAGAAATGAAGTTCCAGAAACAGTGTGAATACAGAGTTTTCAAATTATTTTGGTGTGTTAGGCATGTGGCCAGTTTTGAAGGGCTTGTCACTGTGCTCCTCAGAAGGATAAGAAAAGCTTTTGAAGCTTGATAGGAACAAAAAATTGCAAATGGGAAGGAGAATGGAGTGTATCTTGCCCAAGGAGCTGCTGTGACTGGCTGGGGAAGGCAGCACCAGTGCATAGCTGCAGTGGGAGGGTGGGGGCGTTGTCTGAAATTTTGTTTTTTGATTTGCTGATTTTCCTCTTCTGAAGTGACCTACTCAAAAGGCTAAAACTCATTCTGCTGGCTGGTGGAGTCTGTGTTTTATTTAAATCTGTGGAGGAAAAAAGTCAAAATGATATTCAAAGTGGCCATCTTAAAGTATGCATCCACTGCAGGAGATTCCTGATGTAGCTGTGTATGTTTTAATTATGAGATAGAGAAGAATTCATGTCAGTGCTTGAAACCAAGTTTACATCTCAACCTCACGCAAACATCTTTCTCTTGGTGGCCAAAGCAATCCCCTGGGTGTTGTTGGACTGGGGTCCCATCTCGCTGCCCAAAGGTTTCTTCACTCAAATAGAGATGAGCTGGCTGGAGAGCAGCAGACACTCTGCATGTTGCTTTGTTGGCTCCCCACTCGTGGCAGCTGTTTCATTTCACCCTTTGCTGTGCCCAGCAGTGGTCAGACAGTGCTGGGTCTCAGGCTGGACACTTGCTGAGGTGGATTTGTTTGTTTTCTATCCATTTCCATGCCTTTGGAGGCAATGAAGAGGATTGATGTGAACTCCACAGCTGAGACAGAGCCAGTGAAGCAGGTGGCAAGCTGGCATTGGGTGCAGGGAGGAAAAAATCCTGCAAACCCAACTGAAAGCCTTTTAATTAAAACAAAAGATTAGATCAACAAGGTATTACAACAGGTGGTTAAATCCTGCGGCTAAACAGTCCAGGCTTTGTTCTCCGAGTCTGATGCATGAAGAGAAACTTTCTACAGGGCAAACAATGGATCCTGACTGCATGGCATTAAATGTTTATTACAGGTAACAGAGCAGAACTGGCCCCTGCATTTCACAGGGAGAGAGCAGAGACATGCAAATGCACAGCTCACATCGACGAGCGCTCTCCAATGGTGTCAAAAGTTTGCGTTCCCATGGGATGGCAAGAGGCTGATTTGGTTTGCTGCTTGCTGTTCTGGAGCTTCTGGCAGCCCTGTGCACCCTGGAGGTGTGTGCTGCTGGCAGGGGACACTGAGGGACCAACACTGCCTGGTTTCCATGTGTCCTGCCCCTGTCTAGCAGTGAGGCTGGCACAGCCATCACTCCTCCTGCTCTACACCCTCTTTGTTAAATTAATGGGAAATGTTTTGCTCCTCATGGGCTGTGGTATTTGCAAAGCACTTTGATGTGTGCATTGTTAGGGGTTCTGGGCAGTTCTGCAGCCATGCTGGGGAAGGGGCTGGATGTGTCACCTGCTGCTGACCCTGCTCCCAGTGCTGTGAGGTGCAACTGAAGTGCCTACAAGAGGTGCCTTGTTTTTTGTAGATGAGCTACATCTTGACTTTCAGAACCATTGCACCTTATTTCAGTCTCCTGATCTCGGACACCTAGACCTCAGGACATGCACCTGATGGAATGAGTCCAGAAGAGAGCCGCAAATGTGGTCAAAGGGCTGGACCGCCTCTCCAATGAAGATGGGCTAAGCTAGTTCAGCCTGGAAAAGAGGAAGCTTTGAGGAGCCTTATAGCAGCCTTTCAATACCTAAAGAGGGCCTACAAGAGAGCTAAAGAGGGACTATTGGCAAGGGCATGTAGTGACAGGACAAGGGGTAATGGCTTCAAACTGACAGAGGGCAGGTTTAGATTAGTTAGTAGGAAGGAATTGTTCCATATGAGACCCTGGCACAGGCTGCCCAGAGAAGCTGTGAGTGTCCCAGCCTTGGAAGTGTTCAAGGCTGTGCTGGATGGGGCCCTGCAGGGGAGGAGGCCAGTGCAATGGGGATGTGCCCTCACTGCAGCTGAGCACTGCACTGAAGGCATTCCTGACACTGCCTGTGAGTCCTCCCCATGGTGCCCCAGCATCAGAGCTTGGGAAAACAGGTGAGTGTTCTGCCTGCTCTCACAAACACAAATGATACCAGGAAAAGGAATCCCTATTCAGAATTGTTAGAATTTTCATTTTAATTAAGGCTGGAGGGAAAAAGAAAAAACTGAAAGAAGAGACCCACCACTGTACTGTTTGGTTGCTTTGCTCTAGTCTGCATTCAACAGAATCTGGAGGAATGACTGTCTTCCTGAAGGACAATCTTTAATCAGAAAAAAAAGTCCAACCTAAAATCCTCACTGAAGTGTTCCAAAGGGAGAAGTTGGATTACCTACGGCTGCGCACTGGGAGAAAAAACGCCATCATCAAGATATCATCTGATTCTTTTAAAACATAAGCTGGAACACCATTTTAGGAGGCAGGTGAGTATGGCAGGTCCCAGAGCAGTGATGCAGTTCTCCCACAGAGTGGGTACTGCAGGCACAGACCCAGCTCGGAGCGTCACTGCCAGCGCAGGAACCCTGGGAAGCGGCGCTGTTCCGCGCCTCGGCACCGCCTGCTATTTTTTGCAGAATGAGGAAAACGCTCTTGCCTGACCCAGGGGCTCCTTCCCCCTGGGAGAGCACAGATGGTCTCCTGGTGAAGGTGTGGGCCTGGAAATTGGGAGCTCTGGATGCCTTTCCCGGCTACATCAGAAACTTGCTATGTGGCACCACCTACTTCTACGCCCACATTTCCTCCTACTCCTTCTCACTCACTCGCTGCTTTTTCCAGACCTTTCACCTCGCTGCTCGAATGTGTTTTTCGTTTTGCAGAGTGCTTTTCTCAGACTCCAGAGCCTCCTGGTGTGCTGTCACCAGTACCTGGACCAGACACCCACTCCTGCCCAGGCTTCTTCTGCCTCTTCACCCTTCCCATCAATCTCTCCCTTCCCCTTGTAGTGCTGCTGCCGTTTGACGTCTCCTCCTGACACTGCTCATGGCCAGAATTCTCCTTGTTCTTCTCTGGGAGTGTTGCTCCCAGTCTCCCGCAGGCAGAGTGCTTGGAGGCAGAGCTGAGGTGGGTGCTGGGGGCAGAGCCAGCAGCAGGCAAGCTGTAGCCCCTGCTCGGGCAAGCCTGCTGGCAGGAGTGCTGAGGAATCGATGGATGTGACTCACAGCCCAGCAGCCTGACTCAGCCCATGGGTTTTCTGCTCTGGACTGAATGAAGCCCTCAGAGTTGGGACCTGCTCGTTCTCTTGGTTGCGTTTGTCCTCAAGCTCTGGGTTTTGCTGTAATTTGTTCCTTCAAGGTGATGTTCTCCATTTTTGGCTGGAAGCATGTGCTTCATGGAGCAGGCACTGCCTAGCTAATCAGCCTGGGGCAGGTTTTTTCTTCCTTAAAGATGACCTGTGTGACATGACACTGTGCATCCCCTTCCCAAGGGCTCTTTGCAAGGGCTTTGCTTTCTGTGCTCCATCCAAGCTGTAGCTGTGAACATCAATTGATATTGAGTGACTAATCACAACATGTCAGTTATTCGTTGTGCCTCAAAAGGATGAGATGCCCACTCCTAAGTCAAAACATCTGCAGGATTTCTAAAGCCAGATCTACTCTGGGCTGCCAGGCATGTGTTGCTGCTCCTGGTCACCCAAGGGCTGGATGAAGGTGGTGAGCCATGGTCAGCAGTGCCCAGATATCAGTGGTGCCAAACCCTTCAGCAGCATCCTTGGCAGCTGCTGTTACAGCTCACTGCCCAGAGCGAGCGCCAGGGACAGTGTGGGGGCACAGCCCTGTTTCACTGCTGTTCCCACTTGGGATGAGATATGGGATGAGACTCAGGCTTGCTCCAACCCATGTTGATGCAGCTTGTGCCCCTTGGAGAGCTCTGTTCCAGCATTCCCATCCCGCAAGGTCCCCCTTGGTCAGGTTCTACCCTGGGCACACACAGCAGTGACTCTGTGACTTCAAATCCCAGCAGAAGCCTCCCCTTGATGGAATGAGAGTAGATCTGTTGGGGCAGCAACCCAGTTAATTGGGTATTTTAGTGGTGGAGATGGGAACACAGTAGATGCTGCAGTCCTGGTCTCCAGCCAGGCATTTGGTGGGCAGACTCATGAAGGAGCTAGCAGGACATCCAAATGTCCAGGGAGTCTGAGAACACCAGAGGTCCACTCCAAATAGGAGTGTGCTTAAGAGTGGGGGCCAGAGGCATTTCCTCCCTTCAAAACAGGGTGAGGAAAACCAGCTCACCTAGTCTGTAGAGAAGAGCTGGGAATGAGGGAAAGAAGTAATGCCAGCAGGATAAGATGATGCCAGGATATAACCCTTGAACCTACAGTTCACATTTTTCTGGAGCAACCCAAAGGTGGGACAAGCCTGGTGGTGCTGGGAGTAAGGTCTGAAGATGGTGGCATCCCCACTCACTGCAGAAGGGCAGGGAGAGCAGAGCAGCTTGGGAATGTGTGGCAAAGCAAAAGGTGAACCACAGGACTGCTTGAAAATATCTCTACTTTTCATAACCCAGTAATCTGTCTTGCATGTAAATTAGGTGTCTGAAGTTTTCCCACCATCATCAGCAGGATTTCTATCTGCCTGCAAGAAAGGGAGCTGGGTAGGAACCTTGTGTTACTGAATAATCTTGCAAGGGGAGAAAATATAAGAACTAATTAAATTAAGTCTTATTTAATTCTTGGCTCAGGGATAGGCTGGTAATAAAAGAAGAGAAACTGTTTCCTTGTTGTAATATGGTAGAGCATTAATTAAGGGGAAAAAAAGGCCCCAAATGGTTGTGATGCCAAGCTGCATTAACATCCAGCTGTTGTGCTTTGCATCTGCTGGAGTGCTGAGGCAATCTTTAAAATATGTGGCTTTGGGTTTGCATAAATAAAAGCAGCGATCCAGGCTGAGGGACAGCAAATCAAAGGGAAAGCAGAGGGGCAGGAGACAGAGTTTATTAAGGACCACCAGAGGAGAACACAAACCCCTGGTCCTTCAGACCTCTCCTGCTGCCACTGCAGCCTCCAGCAAGGCTTCTGCACAGTGGAACTGATGGGGCTTTTCCTTCCCCTGTTCAGCAAAAGAGGTGGCCAGTAGCTGATGGCAAAAACAAGGGAATATTACTTCATCCCTAAACCTACAATCTTTTGATCTAGAAATTGCGGATTCAGGAATGTCTTTTGACCTTTTAAAAACCTTATACAATTAATGCACAAATATTTTTATCAAAGTATTTTGATAATTTGTTTTGCTATTTTAATTTATAAATGTATTGTAAATTTGAAGAAAAATTTTATATTATCTAGGACGTTCTTGATGAGGCAGAAACATGCCTTTGAAATATTCTGGATTTACTAAATCTGATATTTCTTTTTGTCTTTGGAGATCACCTGGTTCAGGAAGAATTCAGCAAACATCTGTGATAATACATCACTAACCAAATCAGGCTTTGGCAGACATTATTTGAATATGATGTTTTATAAGCCCAATATATGATAGAGAGATAAAGTTCAGGATTGGATTTCAGGATTCTTATAAAATGTCTCAAAGGAAAATAATTTGTAGCTGCTGAATTACAGCAAACCCAAATATTTTCAGTTTTTCATAAATAGGAATTTTGGGGAAATCTTTTACTAATTATTATTTTAAAAATTATTTTAACTTTCTTTTTTAATTTTAGAATGCTTGAGGAAAATCTGGTTAGTGTCTGTGGATGTTTTGCTATTCCAACTTCTGTGTCATCCCTGTAAAGGCAGTGCATTACATGCCTTACAATTACCTACACATCATAGTATGATGTAAGAGCTTCAGCTATTTTTATTTTTAATTTTTTAATTAAGAGTGGTTTGGCTAGATACTGATTAATCTCCCTTGCCTTTGTTTCTAGATCAAAGTGGCTCATGTTCATGTCGTAACGAAATGGTTTGACGACTTCACTGGGGCACAAACAGGAGCCACTTTGATCTAGAACAAAGAAAAGATGTCTTGAACAGCACCAGATAACAGCTGCTCTTTGTGATTGTAATGGCAAGTAAAAGGAGAATATTTCAACTATTATTCCTGTCATAATATGACATGATAGAGTAACTACTTCTGACATGTAATTTAATAGGTAAAAATAATATTGTTAGAATGAAACTCCATAAAATAAGATTTTTTTTTAATGGAGGAGCCTTCATTTATAAAGTGGCAGCTTTCATCAGTATGCATGTTTCACCAACAGCTGAATTCTGTTGCGAGTGCCTTTGTGACAGAAAATACTTAGTCTGACCAAAAATTAAGGAGCAGCTGTCATTAGCTTGGGATCCTCAGCGTGCAGCCTCTTGGGATGCAGAGATGCTCTGGCAGATGTGCCCTGTACCAGGGGACAGGTCAAGAGCTTTGCTCTGCTGGGACTAGGAGGGGGATGCTGACCACCACTGAAATGTGGGGAAGCTGCAGGATTTCTTCCAAAAAGAAGGGTTTTCTTTGCTCAGGCTTTTTCCAGAGCTGCATGTAAACAGGCCTTGTGGTCTCAGTATGTGACTTCGTGACCTCACCTTGTGGCTCTGACTAATGTCTCTCCCTGGGACACAGAGAGCTGGTGTGGGAGGGGATGTTTCCTCAGCCCACCGCAGCTGGGGTCTCACTGTCCTCACTCCAAAATCAAAGACTCTGTGTTGCTGCCAGCCATGGTGTCATGTGGCCATGACCTATTAAATGTCTCCCCTCATCCCCTGGCAGGTGCCAGGGAGGGCAGGGACCCGATACGGCCCTTCCCCATGTCCCTGCAGCCTGGCCACCAGCACACCTGGAGGCACGGCCAGGACCAGAGAAACTTCCTGGGATTTGGGGCCAGGAGGCCCAGTCTGCTCCCAGCCAGCAGGTGAAGTTTGCTGGAACTTCAGGAGCTGTCAGCAGGGTTGCTGGCCAGCCTTAGCCACAGGTGCTCCAGTGAGGAGCAGCAAACAAAAACAAAATTATTTTGTGTATGTAAATTGTCTCCTGAAACAGGCGTTTGGCAACCCTAATGGTTTTCTGCATGCCGGGGTGTAGCCAGGCACTAAAATAAGTCAGGATGTAGGAGGGATGGGAGGTGGGAGATAGGGAAGACTCTTTTTATATTACTCCCCTTGCTATATTAAGAGGCACTGTTCCCTTTCCTGGCTTGAGAAAAAGCTCTCCCTCGCCTTGCAGACGGTCTCCCATCCTGGTTTAACTGCTCACAAACGAGGATTTAGAGATCCTTGTTCTTGGCCCCACCACCTGCATTCCTGTGACCTGCAGGGATGTGAGGAGGCCCTGGCCAAGCCCGGCTGCAAGGGTGAGGCTGTGGCAGTGCTGTTAGCTGACACCAGGCTGCAGGGGTTGCCCTGTGTCCTGAGAGAATATAGGTAACTGAGCATTAGAGGGAGGTCCTGCTCTTCCCAGAGAAGGGTGGGCTGCCCAAGGGGATTGCTTCTTGCTTCTCTCCTTATTTTTTTTCCCTCCATCTCTTTCCCCCCACCCAAGGCTTGCAGCTGGGTATTGCTGAGGGTGAGACTGACAGGGGGTGGATAACTTCGGATGTGCATGTTTTAAATCGTGGCACTGAGCCCAGAGCTTTTTGGATGGGTGCCACCTTAGTATTGTAGAAATCCAGGGAAATAAATAACTAATCATTGACTCTGACAAAGTCTCTGCTCATGGCTGGCTACTACAGGTGAACTTCATCCCGCAACAATGACAATTTACAAGCACTGCAGGCAGTAGGTAATTCCTGTCCTTGGAAAAGAATCAATGAGATGTTTAATCAGTGACCTCCCCTTATCTCTAGAGTTGCACCCGCTCTGCTGACACGACTTCTTGCCTCGCTGGCAGCCCGGCACTGCTGGAAGCCGACAGAAGTGAGGAGGAACTGAGAGCAGGCTGTTTTCTTCCCGGCGTGAGTGGGAGTAGGGAGTGGGTGATGCTGCTCCCCCGCTTGTCACAGCTGTTGTTTTCTGCCTAAGTGAGGGGAAGAGATGCAGGCATGGAGAAAGCTGGAGCCCACTGAATTGCTGTGCCCTGCACTCCCTCCAAAGCCCAAACCCATCCCAATCCATCACACTGCTCAGAGTAGTAATTAATGGGTGTTACAGAGCTCCTGAAGAGAGAAGCTCAGGCGAAAAGCGGAGCAGGAACACTGAGAGCCCTAGGTGCCCTTGCAGTGCCTGGCAGGTTTGGCATGGCTGGCTGGGGAACCCTGGGCTCCTGGCCACAAAGAGGATAGGAGCAGAGGCTGTGCCTGAGGTTAGGGAATGCTGGATAACACCCCGAGCTATTTCTCTGCATGTAAAGATTTATTGTTTTTCCATAAGCCTAAATACTGGGTTGCAGTGGAGGTGACTGTAGCTTTTAGTTCACCAGGGTTTAGGATGAAAAGCAAGTCAGGGGAGTGATTCCACAGGGACATGTGTGGATTTATTCATCCTGCTTGTTGATGTTTGTGGGCTACAGCCTGAAGAGAGCAGCTGAAATTACACTCTTTGTGTAGATATTGCTATTAACATCTACCCTTAATGACAGTGTCATCATTCCTACACAAATTACTTCAACAGAGAAAATGCAGGGGGTCCCTGCAGTAAGAACTGCTTGGTTTGTAAGCCAGCTGCTGTGGCAGAGCCAGGCTCTGCATCCCCAAAATGCTCTCCTTTTCTTCAGTAGTGCAAAGGGAGTAAAACATGAGGGTCAGGGTGCTCATGGTTCATCCTCATACTGGGATGCAGTGAAAACAAGCCTTGCCTCTGTATTTCTGGCACGTGTAGGGATGTTGTGCTGATGGCTGGGCTGGGAGGAGGAGGAGGGAGCAGGATGCTCTGTCTGTTACCCACAGGAGTGACAGCTCTTTGCTGAGGCTGCCTGCTACAAGACATCTCTCCTGGGGCTGGGGCACACCCTGCCCCTGTAAAACGATGGCAGCTTCCAGGAGTGTAGGAAACATTAAGGAGCATTTATCAAAACTCAGTAATGACAAATGAACAAATTCCTCAGTGGCGTCTAGAGGATTTCCCCCTGTGCTCTCATCATGTAAATGCTGATTTATTCAGGAAAACCCAATGCATATTTTAATGGCCTTATATGCCATTGTAATGACTTTGAGTACTAATTCCAGAAATGATAACTCCCATTGCTGGAACAAAACCTCACCAATTTTCCACTGTAAGGACTGTGTTTACCTTGTGCTTTGTATAAGATCAAGGTGTCCTATAGAGCCTGCAATACCAGGAGACAACTAATACAGTATTTTTCAACGGGAATGTTTCTATAGGTAGAAAGTAACCCATTTGTTAGCCATTACATCTATGTAAGTGTCATCCTGTATTTTATTCCCTTTTTTCTTCCTTCTTTCCTCACTCTGTCACTTTTTCTCAAGCTCTCTAGAAACAGCTCCTGGTGCTAAACGGAGCCCCAGTCTGACAGTGTGACTATTGAGTACATCCAAGATTTCTTCCTGCAATATCAGGTGTGCTTTGAGGATTAGACAGCAGAGCCCTCACCAGATGCCTTTGCTATCAAGCTTCATGAAATCTGCTCTGACAGGGGCAGGCGATCCCTGCACAGAGCCTGCTGACAGGGCTGTCTGCCTTGTGATGCTCAGCTTTATTTTTGGAGCGCTCAGTGTCTTGAATGTGTTAGGTTCTGAGATGCCATTTTGCTTTCTCCCAAAATAAATTCACAGTCTTTGTAGTTGAGGGCAAAAATGCCAAGATTGTATTTTTCTTTCCATTGTTTAAGAGAAGACAGAAGAATTATCCTCTAAAGTTATTTTTTTAATGTATTTCAAAGAAGGAAGAAAAGGGTCCTTTTTGCTCTGCAGATCACCTTGAATTCCCATTTGCCATTCCCACACCACCGTCTTACCGTCTTGGTCCTTGGTGAAAGGAACCAAAATACAGTGACTTTTTACTTTTTGGGTTTGTTTGGTTTGGTTTTTTTTTTTGGTTTTTTTTTTTTTTACATTTATCTCCCCAGCTGAAATGGAAGTGGTCCTGGTGCAGCTGGGAGAGGGGCAGCAGCTGACCCCTGTTCCCCAGGGACTGTGCTGTTACATTTCCTCTGGGCAGGATGCAACCTGTCTCTCCTCGGGCTTCCAGCTTCCCCCTCAGGGTCTTTACTAAAATTCCTCTTCTAAAAAGAAGGCAGAAAAGCATATTTAAGCAGATACTACATTTTTACCTGTTTTCTTTTTTGCTGTGCTGAGGACTTCCCTTTGAAAGGATGGAGAAGGGAGGATGTAAGAGGATGGATGTTACCACAGTGCCTCAGGCTTTGGTGAGATTAAAAGGCCTCCCTTGTGGTCACTGGAAATTGGTAGCAGAAGGTAAAGGTGGGTGACACTGGCTTTTGCTTTGCTGTTTGCATGAAATTTGTCTGTGCTGATCTTTAGATCAGCAGGACATCAGCACTACTGTAATGCCAGCTCAGGCTCTGTTCATGGCAGAGGGCTCTTAAAAAAAGGGATTTGTTCTCCTCTCCAAGCTGAAAAATCACATATTTCATTGTGGGCACAGCTGGGTTGTGAATCACATCAACAGGAGATGTTATGGGTTTCCTTGCTGTTGTAAGTAGGTGGGTGTAGGCACACAGTTTGTGGTGATTGGGAGTGGGGCTGGGCCCAGCCTCATCCCCAGTGGGCACAGCTGTGAGCAGCAGGTGAGCAGCATTGACAGCAATGAGCCATGGAGTGCCCAGGGGCACTGACCAACCACCAAAGGGAACAGAGGCACACAGGTGCCATGCATCAACATGAGGGGTATAAAAGGTTGGGCTAAAGAGCAAGAAGGGCAGAGGCTTGTAGCCTTCTGAAGTGGTGTGGTGTTACTCTGTATATCATGGCCATCTCAACTGTGATAGATGCTGCAACAGGTGGGAAATAAAAAGGTGTGTGGCACTTAGGGACATGGTTTTGTGGTGTTAGGTTTATGGTTGGGCTCTATGACTGCAAGTCTTTTTCAACCTAATTGATTCTGTAATTCCAAGGTAAATAAAAGGGGACATTCAGATATTAAATATATTGTTAATATCCCAAATGGTGTATGTTGCCAGTGGGGTTTAGCCTAAAGGACTGACTCTCAGTGTGGCTGTGCACAGATGGATTGAGGTGTTTAACTTGGGAGTGTTTGATCAGGCTTGCTCTAATCAGGTTTACTAGAGTTGGCCTTTCTTTTGCCTTCGTTTGTTTAGATATGGGATTGATTGACTTTTAATTAAATAGACTAGGACCACATTCCAAGTGAAATTGACCATTTTCTTAAGCTAAATAAATGTTTGGAAAAGGGTTTATGTTGGTTAAAGAGTCAACGGCTGGGGAGGTGCAGAGAGCTGGTGGTGGGGGGACAGCCACAACCCCCATCCCTTTGTTGGGTGTCTGAGTGCTGCCTCCCCTCCACACAGCGATGCCGTGGCTCTCACGGCCCGGGGCTTCCCAGCAAGCGTGGCTTTGCTCCTCTGAGCGATTCCTGCTGCGAGGGGAGCCAGCAGCGCCCGCGCCTTGGCATCCCCGCTGTGAGAGGCTACATTGGCGAGGCTCCTGCGCGCTGTACCAACGTCACTTCTTGACACACAGCTCCTTCCCTGTGCCGGAGCGGGCGGGAACAAATGTTCCCCCATTCAGACACAGCCAAGGTGCTTTCAGCAGCTCTGAATGGAGAGGGAGGGCTGGTGGGGAGAGCGGCTGAGTGCCAAGATGCAGCAGAGAGGCAAGGCTGAAAATCTGTCTTCAAAGGCCACACAGGTGTGAGCCTCCACCAAAGGGAAGCAAATACCCCATCTTACCCCAAAGCAGCAAACCCCACCGATATGCCCCTTGATCACAGATAAAATTTGCAAAGGAAATATATTTAAACCAAAAAACTGATAAATAAACGTGGAGTGTTGTGCAAGACCCTAGGAAGGCTCCAAATTCGAACATTCACCCTGGCTTGCTCCAAACCTCTTTTCCAACAGGCAAACACCCACCTCTGTGCCTGCCCACACACATGGCTGTCGTGTTCCTCCTGCATCCCAGGATGCAGGAGATGATTAATGCTAGCAGAGCAGGCATGCAAGTAGTATTTGTCTTGATCCTAAATAAATAAGACACGTATGGAAATAACTGAATAAACAAGAATATTTTAACTGCAGCTCTACTGGGGTGTATCATTTAGAGCTGATGTGTTAGGAATAATAGGGGAAATCAGGCAGTTTCCATGTGGTTTTGTGATTCATTTTGAATCTGCTTATATATTGCATATCCTTTATGGACCTGGAAGACAGCAATTCTCCCTCTAGTGACTTGCTTGCCTTGCCGCTTCCCGCTCGGAAGTGCTGCAAGGGTTGGCAAGGGCTGAGTGGCGCTTTCTGAGCTTGATGCTCAGTACTGCTGATGGCCATCAACACCCTAAAAATATTTGAGACTGTTGAGGCTTCAGTTACCATATAATATCTATTTTCTTAGAATGCCGGGTATCACAGGTTGCCACTCTGGCTATTCAAAAAACGTTATTCAACTTCCAGTGAAACTGGTGAAAATCTGGGTTCAGCCCAAGGCAATGTTTTTCAGGCTGGTGAAATGTGCTGTTTTCCCAGACTTGCATGCATCATTCCCATCGAGCATAAAAAAAGCACAGGGAAAGTGCAGAGCAATTCAAATCAAATCACACAATGTTTTTTCTACCCCTTTCTCTTCCTCCTCCCCCAGTTCTCTTGAAAACAAACAAATACAAAATGAAAGAAAATGAACAAAAACAACCAGGGGAAAAAAGGGAGAAAGGGTTGTTCAATACTTGAAGTGCTACGTCGTTGTAGGTTTTCCAGAAAAAAACACTGAGGGAGTGTTAGCCCTTGCTGATGATCCTTGCCGTGCTCCCTGGGACGCTTGGGCTATTTTTGGCACTTTTTGGGGTGTCCAGGAATGGAGCACAGCTACATTTTGCAGCAAGGGTTGGTCACCCTCCTGATGCTGATGTTATTCCTGTGAAAAATTACCAGATTGAGATTTGCGCTTCCCTAGTCCAAGATGTTTAAATTAATAAACAGCCGCCATCCAGGCCAGCAGAGCATTGCCTGTGCCACGCCCTGCAGTGCTCTGCAGGAGGAATTGCTGGAAGATACAGCACTCCCAGGGAGAGCTGAGACCAGCTGTGCACGGTGCAGGGGGGCCCAGCTCCACCGACATGGTTTCAATAAACCCCTAGCTCCCAGAGCTCCTTTACAGCTGGGTTGCATTTTACAGGGGGAGATAGATGGCCACAGGTTCCCCTGGTGCCAGGCATGATGGCAGTGCTGAGACCCATTAGGAGGATGGATGGGGAATATAAAAGGGTGAGCCCAAACATCAGCCACTGGGAAGCTTTGAAGATTTGGCTTTCTGTTGTTCATCTGCTGTGCAGAAGGGAGTTAATTGGTTTATACCCAGGGAGCAAAGGGAAGGAATTTGGCCCTGGGTTTCCCATTTCTCTCTTGCAGGGAGGTGACAGGAGCTTTGCCACTGACTTCAGGAAGCTCAGGTGTAGGCTTCAAGTTACACTTTTTTTTTTTTTTTAATACTTAGCATTTTAGGCATGTCTTGGAATTTTCCTTGTGACAACTCCATGAAGCCCATCTGGCTTCTCTCTTTTTTTTTAATTGTGTTTCAAATGCATCTGTGCAAACCTAAATAAGGCATTGTGAGATACACCCTGTAAAGTGTGAATTCCGTGTGCTTAGAGCTTGTTATCAACGAGTGCAAATCCGCTTAGAAGGGCGTTTCCAACGGGGCCTCCTGTCCTTGATAATTCAGGTGGTGTTTGCGCAGATAAATCAGGGCACCAAAGCATTTATTTGCTTTTAGTGACAGGCACCATCTGCTACTTGCCTGTGAAGCACTCAGGAAGGAATGCTGCCTGCCTGCTGTGCGCAGGGAGGCTGTGGAATGGGAATAATGCTGATGGCTGCAGCGGCAAGGCTTCAGGAAGGTACATTTGCAAGGTCGAGTGCTGGCTGTGAGAGGGGAGGGGCAGCTCAGGTGCAGGCTGGCACGACCTGGCCAACAGCCTCCAGGTGGGAATGAGCACCTCTGACTATCCACACTCAGCCATGACAGCATCCTCCACAAACCACATAACGGCTTGGAGAGATGGCAGGCTTAGAAATGTTCCCTCATGGCCTTTGTGGATGCACCCACAAGCACTGGATGGATCACCAGGAGACAACACTCACTCGGGAAGAGTTTGGGTATCCCTGGGGCACAGCTCTCAGGGTTTGGGATAACGAGGGACCACAAATCTGCCAGACAGTAGGCGTGAAGCCTTGGTGGTAGCCTGGGTGTCATTGCTGCCTTCCCCTGTGACAGCAGCCAAATTGCACTGCCTCGAGGTGTCCAGGACAGATCATTCCCCCGTGCCTTCATTAAGGTGCTGCCAGTGGCAAGGCTGGCTCCTGCCAACGTCCACTTTGAGGTTTGGCACCACCGTGCTGCCATCTGCAAAGTGAGGAGAGGGTAACAAAAGGTGGAGGTGGGAAAAGGCTGTGAAGGTATTTGGTGGAAAGGGGTTCTGAGCATCACTGTGGCCTTATATCCCAGAATAATGCTGTCCCCACTACCTACACATATATATACACACATATATATAATTTTTTAGAGCAGAATGAGACTTTTTAATAGAAAATAATTGCTCTTCTTTTTGGATAAGTAAGCAATTCCCTCCTGGAAGAAGTTCCCAGGAATTTTGTGCTCTCGCATGCCTGTGCATTTCAGCAGGGTCAGCCCTCTGTGCAAGCCAAATTCATGCAAAACACCATACATGCAGGCTCTAGTCTACTGGGTTTAGATCAGAGACGGATCAGATGACTCACAGGAATCTATGGAAATAGATCAAAGTAGCAGCACACATTTGAAGGGAGCGGGGCTTTTCGAGCACGGCTCGGAGCATGAGTCAGAGCGTGGGCCGGCGTGGGTGGCGGCGTGGGCGGCCGCAGCTGTGGGTGTCGGGCCGAGACAGACGCAGAGAGATGGCTGCAATTAAGTAGTTAGTGAAATGACTGTAATAGTAAAATGAATTTAAAGGCGCAGATTGCAAGCGCGGCGTTTCCCAGATAGGTCCTTGCCGGCAGCTCGGGGGCTGGCGGGCGTTTCCCGCTGGATGCTGTGCTCCTGGAGCCAGGTATCCCTGCTGATGTGGGAGGTGGGTGACTCCGGTAGTTGCCGATTTCCAGCTGCTGTGCATGACCACTCAGGATGGGTGGTGAATCCGTGCCTGGGGCTGCAGGCGCTGACCCCGCAGAGGGAAGGAGAACTGAGGCGAGGAGGGAATGCCAAGCAGAGACAGTAAGGGAACAAGAAGAGGAGAACAGATCTGCATTTACTGGGAATAGTTGCAAAACGCCCACACACTTCTGTGGGACTAGGATCATGCCCAGAGCTCACAGAAAAGCTTGAGTTGGTGGGGTTTTGGTTTTTTTTTTTATGTTGCCCATCACTGTCGCTTCTAGGGACTGGTGCTAGATCTCGCTTGTGACATGACCCCAGTGCTCCAGCCCAGAAAGATCTTGGGCAGTACTGCTGCCTTTGCAGTCAATGCAAATCCCTTGCAACCAAGAGCCTCCAAGGGATGTGGGTTTGGCTCCTTTGCTGTTTGCCTCAGAGCCCCTGCAATGGGAACAGCATCCAAATTCCACTGTCTGGCCGACTCCATCCCATGGGACCCCACCTCGCTGCAGCCCTGTGTGGCAGATTTTTGGGAGGAGGATGGAAGTGCAGCGAGACTCTTCCTTGCTTCTATTTTTAGGTATTGCTGTTTCATGCCCTGCCGATCAGGATTGATGAGTGTGTGTGTGACGTGAGAGAAATCTGATTAAAATAAATCAATAAATCAGTAAGAGATGAAGGAAACTCAAATCTTGTGGTCACAAACCTGCATAACCAGTGGAATGGCACCTGCTTTGGGCTGATACCTAAGCTTTTGATGTTCAGGCTTCACTTCTATGCAGCAGTACTGCTGACTTAATTCATAGTATTAATTTACTTGAGTCTGTTAGTAATTTTTATGTGTTTTGAGGTGAAAAAATTTAAAAAGTCGTTCTCCAAGGCCAGCTTTGCCATTCTGTTACAAGATGAGAGATAAATAATTCCCTATGTGTTTTCCTGCTGCTTTTAATGCTGAATTATAATTAGATTTGCTGCCAGCAAGTGCAAGTGGCTCAGGCATCTCATGTGCCATGAGGATGTTGAGTGCTGAAGCACAGCTCACAGAAGAGATGTCCTCCCCGGTCCTACAAATGGGGCCCTGCACGTTTCCAGGTCACCAGTTCAGGATTGCCTGTATGCTTCAGAAAACCTCTTAACTTCTGGTGGAAACTGTGTGTGTTTTTTAGTGGTGTTTTGATAAAGTGGCTCTGCTAGAAGACATGTATGCTGGGGATTTCCTTCTCCACACAGATGGCTGTGGAAAGAAGGCTTTATAATTTATTTAATTTATTGATACTTTTTTTTTTGGTGGTGGTGGTTTTGTGCACAGAGAAGGGTCCAAAGGATTTCTCTTCACTCTGATTGATATGCAGAACAAATTTTAGCAGGGAGAAAGGGTGTTATTTTGAATAATTAAAAAAACCCACCCCAAAAAAACCCAACCTCTTGAAGTAGTAGATGTGTAAAATTAATGTATTTTTAAAAGTCAGTGTAAGTGCTTCTAAATGTGTCCACTGTATCATACTCTGCCCACGCAGTTGCAGCATTTCCCAGCACGTATGAGCAGCCCCGTCTCTGTTGTCAGAGCTGAGCAAGGCCACCGTCAGCTCCAGGGCCCAAATCTCACCTGGTTTCTAAACCTCAGAAACTACTCCAAGACTGCACCAGGCCATGGGTGCAACAATTTGCTTTTCGTGGCTACAAGAGGTCATACTGAAACAGCTGCCCAGTGTGGTACTTCCACTGCTGGTTATCCCTGCCAGTAGGGAGGAAAGGCACCTGGTAGTGAGTTGAGATTGAGAGACTTTGGGGCTGGGTGGTGGATGTCCTGTACAGAGGCGAGGAGCTGTACAAAGGTGAGATGAAACTCTGTCACTTCCAGCCACCCTGGTGCTCACCTTACTTGCTGCATTTCCTGGGACATGGCCTGCAAGCAGTTTCATGGAATATAAGTTACTGGAGATAGCTTAGATTTGCATATTAGGTAGTTTTAATTTACAACACTTTCTGGTCTACAGAGGTATTACCCATCATAATTTAAAATAATTACATTTCAAATTATGGATTAGAAAGGGAGAGAAACTTAATTGCAACATGATTTTTTTTTTTGGAGGCATATTTCTATTCCTGCCTGTTCTCAGATTGGGGTGCAATTATAGAGCTCAGGTTTCCTTTGCCCTCTTTGACTGCCAGGCAGTCAGACCCTTTCCTTTCCCCACCCTGTAATTTAGCTGCTGCTCTGCCATGACACTCGGCTCTGGTTTAATAATGATGATCACTCAGTATGGAAAGCTGTTTCAAGGGGGCTGAGGGCTGGGTTCTTTGAGCCCCTCCTGCTTGAAGGCTCTCCTGGAGCCAGGGTTGCTTCACTAAGCTGTGCCCAGCAGGCTATGCACCTGGCAGGAGGGCTTTGCAACTCGTGGGAGAAGCATTTTATGCTTCAAACCAGGATCAGGGCACTGTGAAGCTGCCAGATGTGCAGGATTCGGGAGAGAGTCTGGAGCCATTAACCATCAGCTTTCTGCTTTCTCATTCTGTGTAAAACCAGGCTTTTGGTGTTTTTTTGCTTTTTCCCTGTGGCAGTTTGAGCCCATGTGTTCTGCAAGGACCCTGAGCAGGAGCTCTGTTCCTGCCCACATCCCCACTCCCCAGTCCTGCTCATGGTCCTCGCCCCAACCCACTCACACTGACTCATCCTCCTGCCCCACCGCACCTTCACACACTGCTGTTACTGCTTCACCACTCCCTCCATCACTCTGTCTTTTTTTCTTTTATTTTTTTTAAGTCTCTGGAAGAACTTAAAAGTAAAACCCAATTTTTCTTGCCATTCCCCTTGTCCACTGGGGATAGCAGTGAATGGCAGCCTCTTTCCATGCTTGTTTTTCACCTCATACTCTCTGTGGTTCAGTCAAGATATCAACCAGCTTGTGAATCTGTCCAGGTGTTTCAGGAGATGGTGCAGAGGTCCCTGAGATCTTGAAAACTTTGTTCCCCCTTAGTCCTGAGTTCCACAACCCAGCTGGACAAGCACCTCTCTTGGCTTTGGTTTTCGTGGTAGTGAGATACCAGGTAGGAGCATAACAAGTGTTACTTTTAAGCTGCTTCTGCTAAATGTCATAACTGCACTGTTGTTGAACTTCTAATGTTTTGGGAATCATTGATAGCAAACCATCTCTCTCATCTGTTTTTCTGGATCAAAGGGTCTTTTGCTGGGCTTGCCCTGGTGCTTCCCTGTCACTAGCTGCAGCAGGGCCTGGTGGTGGCAGAGCTGTGTTCCCCCTCACAACCTGTGCCCCACAGGCAAAGGAGCTTTGGGTTAGGGAGAAAACAAGCAACTCCAATTTGAAAGTTTGCAGTGGAAAGGAGCACTGAGATGAAGAAGGGAACAAACAGGGTGGGAGATATGCCATGGATACAAGGGGATAATTCATTCCCACCAGTCACCGTTCCTGCCCCACCAGAGTTCTGACACAGCCAA
This sequence comes from Ploceus nigricollis, assembly GCA_013399945.1. NCBI lineage: Eukaryota > Metazoa > Chordata > Aves > Passeriformes > Ploceidae > Ploceus > Ploceus nigricollis. The sequence goes on from VXBC01002294.1 coordinate 1,624,294, forward strand.
GCAATTTGGCTGTGGCTGTGCTGGGCTTGCAGCAGACACTGAGTGTATGAAAAGTATAAAACCATAAGAATAATAGCTTTTTTCATGTAAATGTATTAAAAAGATGGTTTTTAATGATGGCAGTTCCCCACCTGTAAGGGAGAAAGGGTTAAGTGATTTTATATGCAGCAGCCTGGGAGATGTTTCTGGCAGTTTGGACTTGGGTCAGGAAAGACTCTTACAGAAAAAATAATTATCTCTGTGCTTGTACTCTGGTCTTTCTGCAAGAGAAGGAAAATGTAGGAGCAAACCACAAATGTGCTTTTCCCGGTGCCTTTCCAGAGTCAATTCATAAGGATGACTGGGATGGAGTTCATCTGATGCAGCATCTTCCCAGGGTGAGCCAGCCCTGCTGCCCTGACTTCAGACCAAGGGCAGCTGAGCTGCCCTGGCCCAGCAGGCCCCTTCTCTGCTCCCTTTCTCACCCCTCACCCTCTGAGTAAGAGGAGAGGGGTCCTTCAGGCTCCAGGAAATGCCAGGGCACTGATGATGCTGCACTTGATGAAAAAAATCACAATATTCCGCATAGTCACAAAAATATGTCAGAGTGCAGAGGGACAATTTTGAGGCAACACATGCTTTGCTGTTTGGTGTAACATTAGCCTCTGTTCAAAGCCCATTAATGTGCAGTTGAAAGATGACATTTAATTTCCTTCTGATTTTTCCTTTTCCCCTCTTCTCTTTTTCTCAGTTCCAGTTTCTTTTATCTCTGCCCTGTCACAAGGCTTGGCTTTTGCTCCCCAAGGCTGTAATCTCTGAGCAAATATCCTTTGCTGATGCACTTTGTACCAGCTGAGGAGCAGCTCCGTGTGCCTTGGGAGATCCGGTGAGTGAACATGTAGCATTTACAGAGTGAATTTGTTTATTTAAATAACTTTTGTATTTTCTCCCTACTTGAACATGGGTAGATGCTGGGGTGCCAGAGCCACCTATGCTCTGGAGAGGGAGATGGGAACAGCTGGGTTTTTCTTTGCTGCCTGTAGCCACTGTAGCAGAAGTGCATGAGGGCACATTCCCTGCCATGAGCAGCCCAGAGCTCCAGGATGAATGAGGACTGGAAAGTGAAAGCTGGAAACAGTTGGTGGGGAAGTAGAGGGATGGGAGTGATGGGGCCATGCAGCACTCAGGCCACACAAGCACTTCTTTCTGTGTGTTTTTGGTCTACTCCTCTCCCTGCTGCATGTGTGCATGGGAAATGCCACCCTGCATCCCTGATGGAGCATCTCCATCCTGAGATGATGACTTCAGTTGTGAGCTTGATTATTTTCTAGCACAAATGAGTGTGGGTCATTTCAACTCCAGAACTGTGGAGCAGTGCTAGGGCCACAGGTGTTTCTGTGCCACTTGTGCTGCTCAGGCTGAGCTGTTTTCTCAAAGTCAATAAAGCAAATCTCTTATATTTTGCTTTCCTGAGCATCCCCCAGCTGTAGGGACTGTATTGATCACCCTATTATTTTATTCTTTAGTTTTAAAACTTTGCTGAAGCATATAATTTCCATAAAACTCCTGCTTTTCTTGGTCTTTTAAAATCTTATTGCAAGTCTCTTGCACGAAGGAAGGTGGTGGAAGCAACATTAGCCATCAGTCCTTACAAATGACTCATCTCTGTTTCAAGGTATTTCAGGTTGGCATAGGCTGATGGAGCCTGTAAGCAGGAGATGGGCCTGAGGGTATTTGAAGTGTGATGGGGGATGTCAGACATTTGTACTCCCACACTTTCACAGGGCTGTTGGAAATGAGTTTCTACAAAGCATCCATCCTCCCCTTTGTATTTGTTCCAGGAGGGGAGCAAAATACAAGGCTATATGGATCCTGGAAAAGATACCCACATTCATGGAAGAGTTTAGGAGCAAAACCAAAGCAAGAGAACATGGCATGACTCCTGACTTTATGAACCATATTAATCAATATGTTTAATAATTTAGTTGCTTTGATTTGCTCCACTGCTGGTCACTCAGCAGCTGAGGCTTTGTGGCCCAGCAGGTGCTTATGTGGAGGGTTCCCCCAGGCGATGCCTCCTTTCTGGGTGTGGCAGAGCTGAAGCTCAGGCCTCTCCTTTTGGGCAAAGCAATGGCTGTCACTCCCTCTTAGCAGTGGTCCAGCACAGCCAAAGGCACTCACCCAGGGTGAAATTCCTGTTCTCCCGGGGGTGCTATCCACCTGATGGTTTCCCAGCCCACGGGGTACACAGAGACTCTTTTGCAGACTGCAAAGTCCTCTGGGGCAGGGGAGCCTGCAGTGCCAGTGGTGGTAGAGGTTTGGGTGAGTTCCTGGTGGTTCCATGACAGTTTCCCTCTAGGAGACGATGCACTCCCAGTGCTGGGCTGATTAGTGCAGCTGCTGTGCAACATTGATGAAGCCCACAGTGTTTCTGGTGAGCTGATTGAGAAGAGATTTGGGCTCCAGAGGATCCCATTGACTGAAAGCAGTTGTTGAAGTGTTTTTAAAATGGCCTATATAGTGTTTACCTCAAGCTCAGAAATTGCTGTGAGACGAGAAATTGCTATTTGCCTGTGTTTTTTCACTTAGCATTCACAACTCACATCTTGGATAGGGATGCTTTGGGAATCCCAATGCTTTTGAAAAGAAACACCACTCAAAGCCTTGCTAAAATCCCCCATCTGTGCCTTTACTCTGGGCTGGACAGTCTGCCAGCTTCAGGGACCTAGCTGTGACCTCTTGGAAAGGGCAATGCAGGCTGAAGTGGCACAAAATAGTGATATTTCCTGGAAAAAAAAGGTTGTGAAGCATCACTATTGTTAGTGCCCCTAAGGAAGCAGCTAAGGGTCAGTTATCAGGCATCCTTGCCCTCTATGAGGGTTGTGTGCCCTATTAGAGAAGTGCCCAGTGAGACGTGGCTCCTGAAACACCAGCCAGGTCCCCTGTGTGGCATGTAAGGCATATCTGGGTAATTCTGGTCCTTGTCCAGGTGGAGGACAACTCCATTTATCTCCTGGCCAGGACCATGTTCCCTAGGCACCTTGATTTGGGGCCAAGCTCGTTGCCTCGGGCAGGGGATGAGGTGTCAGCTGAAATGACAACTTACTTCCATGTGACACCTGCTGGTAAGAAAAGGCACGGCTGCCCTTTGGAAACGAGACCTTCTCGTGCCTTTTTGTTTTTCCAGAAAGCACTCATTTCTTACACCCCTCCTCTGCGGGGATTATTGGTGCTCCTGGTTGGTATTCTCAGCACTCTGACTCATTTTGGCAGGTTGGAAAGTACTTTTTCCAGGGCGCTTATGCATACAGGATGTATCTCTTTAGGTGTTTGATTTTTTTTTTTAATTTTTTTTTTATTCTGCAGAAAACGGGCTTTCAAAAAGCCCCACACCTAAACTAATTAAACTTCGAATTATTTCAGTGCCAACAGAAGCTGCTCTGAATGTGAGCCAGTACAATGACCTGAAAGCAGTGAGTGCCTGGCCCACAGAGGCTGGCATTACATCTGCCCACATTTTATGAGGAAAAAGTAAATATGCTGGCTACAAAAGAGATATTCTGTGAGCAGTCCTTGATAATGTTTGTGGTGAGGACTGCTCCCTGGTTACAGTGCAAACACTGACTTCCTGAAGGCCTCTCTCTGCTTATGCAAATCCTCCTGAGCTTATCCTGAAATCCAGCATCACCCTGAGAGCGCTGGCAGGTTTCAAGCAGGGCCCCAAGTGCTGCTAAGGTTGTGAACCCCTGATTTACAGGTGTCACTATATTCTTTGGCTGGCTGCTTAAGAAGAATATCATTCAACAAACAGTAGCTGAATGCATTCATGTCAAGTGAAATCATTCCTTTAAGAGTTTTAGTTGTCAGGTATTCATTAAAGCAGGTTTCACATCAAAATGATCGTCACTAATACACTGAAAACATCTTTTAGAGCTTTCAGGATTTTTATGTTGCATAGTATAAATGCTGTATTTCCACTAGTATGGAAATGTCTTCCTGGACCTACACAGCAGGTATGAAACTGTGTACCTGTGGTCCCCTTCAGAAGAAAATGAATATAGTATGTCAGTGTGGTAGGAACAAGGACATTCTTGAGAGTTCTTCCTGTAAATAGGGTGCAATGGATTGTAGCTACAACTTCAGCATAGCATTCCTATCACTTCTGCAAGCAGTTTTCTACCTTGTAAACACTAAAAATTGGAGTTTGTATTTTATTATTTCTGTGAGGTGAAAATTGTCATTCTAACTTCATTTAAAAAAAACCAAAAAACCAAGGTTCCTGAGTTAAAAGGTAGTTCTGGCTTAAGAAATTGAAAGTAAGTAGCAATCCGGTAACTTCAGACTTTGGATGCTTTGGAGAATTTCACACATCTGAGAGACTGCTAAATCAGCATTTAGTATGAACCAGTCCATTTTGCTTGTCTCAGGCTGGAGAAACCCAGAGGACACTTCTGAGGCTGAAATGGCAGGGGGTCCCAAATTCAGGTTAATGGGAGCTGCAGCAGGCCCAGCTCTCCCTGAAAGTCAGTCAGGTGCCTAAATACAGATCGAGGCAGCTCACTTCAGACTAGCTATTTTTGAAGCTCCTGGCCCTGGTGTGTGAATTGATGGCATTTCGGTTGCAAAGAGCAGATGGTACTCACTAGTGATCCAGGACAGCTTTTTTGCATTAGTGTCAAAAATAGATCAAGTGCCAGCTGCAGCTCTTTTGGGTCAGTGGAGGTGAATTCACAGAGTGATGTGCACAATATTGCAACAGAATAGGGAAAAATCAGGTGTTCCTTTTAGAAGCCCAAAGTGCTTTTAAGCATCTTAAACTGCTGTTTCTCACATGGTTTTGCACGCCTCAATCCCAAGTGCGTCTCACTCAGCAGTGAACTAAACTGCCTGGTGCTATAACAGGATTATTCTGCAGATCTGTAGCTCTCAGGGTGGTGCAATTCAGGGTTTGCATCCAGCTCTTGGAGGCAGCTTTGGCCGTGCTGCTGGTGGGGCACTGCCTGGGGACACAGTGCCTTCCCAACCCTGTGAGCTGGAGAACTCGCTGCCTTCCATGGTGCTGGAGGGAAGCAGGAGCTGCCGTGCCCTTGTGTGCCTCCCCAGGAAACCTGGTTTCAGAGGTGCTGCTGGGAGAGCTGCCAAGCTGATCCGCCTAAGAGCAGCAGTGTAAAGAGGAGTTTGAGTGTTTATGTTTATTAGAAAACCGGAGGTGATTCTGATTCTCAGCCTACTGCTCCTTTTACGTATTGCTGAAGTTTTGCTGTATTTTAGTGAGAAACTACAGAGAGGTGGTGCAGCATCAGCAAGGATGATCTGTTCTTGTTAGTTTAATTGGGTCATGGTCTCCTTTTTTTTTTTTTTTTTTTAAAGAAAGCTATGATGCATGAGGAGGAGAGTTTGCATCATTTAAGGCAAAAAAATGAGTTGTGTGTAGGCAAGCTGGTCCACTGGCACACCCCGCTGGCTTGTAGTGGGAGTGCAAAGGAAATGCATGGCTACACATTTTATAAAGATTCAGCATTCCTGTCTTTTTATAACCTAAATTAACTTTTTTTTGCCATGGTGTCTCTCTTATTTTTCACTTCTGAAAACACGAGCAGTGATGTGCGGGCCGCTAAGGAGGGACCTGCAGAAGTCAGGGAGGTTGCCTGGCCAGGAGTGCTCCCGCAGCAGATTCCAGTACTTTTGGACACCTCTACCAGATCCTTGTGCCTACCAAAACGACTTTGTTGTGTAGCTGAAACTGCTGACATCTAAAGTAGGGTGTATAAGACATCTCCATGTCCTAAGAGAGGTAAACAGCACGGTGAGCTTGACTATTGTTGGGATTTTTCCACATGAAGAAAATTACCAGAATAGCAACACAGAGAAAAAAACCCCTGTTCTTTGATTCTGCTCTGGAATCTCTCCCAGATGCCCATGTGATGATTGCCTCCATATGACTTTCCATCCAAAAGAACAGAGTAAAAAAAAGGAAAAGAAAAAATAAATAATGGTCCCTTTATCCCTGAACATAATGTCTGCAGTGATTTGGAAATAGTTATTCCAGCCAATTTCTGCACATGGACCTGCTGCAGTTAACAGAGTGACTGAATTACCTGGGAGCAGTAAAGGTCTTCAGATTGGATCTGGCCTTCACAGGGCATGTATGAAGACTGATATTTTGAAGAGTCGTAGGTGATGGTTGGCCACCCCATTTGAATCCTCTCAAGTGGAGCCAATTTAGAAAAATTGCTGTGCAGCTGAAAGCCAGGCCTTTTTAGAGGTGTCAGCCCTGAAACAAACCTTGTTCATTAGTTCTGGAGTGGCTGACCACCTGCGTTTTTCAATACACAAATTACAATGTTCATGTATTTGGGAGTCATGAGACTGATGGGGACAGAGCTGCCTGGGGAGGGAGGATTGACAAGACCCCTCCTCTCTGGTGTATGACCCTCAAGGGGGCACAGCTGACTGAGCATTAGCAGTCAGGGCTCTCCTCTTCTTCCCCTACCCATGATTTGGATAACCCTGACAACCTGGTACCAGCACAGCGCTGCCTGTGATGAGTGCCCTCCAGACCTCATCCCCTGGCTGTGGCAGCCTGCTGGGGTAATGCTCCAGCATGTGGACCCAGATATGTTGGTGAGACTGAAAAAAAACGTTGCCTGGTGATAAAAGTAATGTCCTGGAGATGCAGAAATAGGGAGTTTGGACTATTTCCCTGAATTGCTGCAGGAAAGGGGACGGAGGCAGAAGAAGTGGCCAGCAAGGTGAGCAGGCTGCATTCACAGCTACCCAGCATGCTCCCTGAAGAAAAGGAGCCTTCCCTGGAGGCAACCCACCTTTCCTTTTGCCATTTCTCCTTTCCGTACCTGGTGTACATAATGCTTTCATGGACTCCAAGTCTTCCTGACTTGTTGGAGAAGGAGGTGATATTACAAATTACAGTGACTAATTTGCTCCAAGGATAGAAGAACTTCGAGGTAAAACCATTATTAATATGATGATCCAACCTTCATTCACCATTTTACTCAGTACCCAGTGCTTGTATTCCTGTCAGGTTTGGAAATCCTCTTCCAGCCCCTTGCCCAGAAGGGTTATGTGCAGGCCCTTGCTCTGGAAAGGGAACACTTGGATGCTCTGCATGGGGAGCTGTGGAGCTTGTATCCCTTTCACATCCACAACCGTTTTTATCCTATCAGGAGGACTTTACCCTGGTGGATAAACTGCTCTTCCATGGCCGTGAGCCGCGCTGCTGCCCTCAGCCCGGGGTGCAGTATCGGCTTGTACCTGTAGGTTGTGCCTCTGGATAGCTTTTCCCATCAGCTCCAATTGCTCTCCGAGACCCTGCCCGGAAAATGACGCAGTTTCTGTCTTACTGCTCGCGGATTATGTTAGTTGGGGAAGTTATTAATCACTCGCATTTGCTAGATTACCTTTGCATCTGTGTAAACCTATCGTGAGCTTATAAGAAATCAGAGCGAGATAGCTGCTGCACGGTAAAATAACCAACAAATGTAGCAACAGCCTTGGCAATAATAATCATCTATGCAGATAGTTGTTTGTGTATATTTTATGATGCTTTCATATGATGCCAGCAGTGCACTAAGCACTTCAAAGCCTTGGGAGACAGATCTTTGCCCCACAGCACTCTTGGAGCAAAACCAGTTCAGAGGAAGGGCAATGAGGGAGGGCCTTGTCTGGTTGGGATGTTGGGGCAGCGATGTCATTGAGTGATTAATTAACATCAGTGGCATGATGAAAATGCTGCGGCTGATGTGTTTTCTATGGTCGAGGGTTTTTTTTGTGTTGAGTTCTTTGCTGTTCATGATGAAATACCTCTATTGCTGAGCACACCTGATAATGTGCCACTCCTCAAACATTGTGAAATGCAGTGAAAGTCCTGTGCTGATTTTGCTGTTACAGTATGAAAGGGCTGTGCCTTGTGCTGCTAAATGGAGAAGTAGCTTGTATGTGGCAGGCGCAGGAGGAAACAGGCAGCTTGGCTCAGAACAAGTTGAATTTAGTTGCAAGAGGTTTTATTTTGTTTTGCTTAATGACTTTGTAGAAGAAACAAAAATATCCCTTGTTTCTGCATATCCAGTTTGCATTGTTTTTACAGCATGTTCCTTTCTCAGCTCTCCTCCTCCTCTCACACATAAAAAAAGATGTTATTTTGGATTAAGCCATCACTGTGGTATGCATGGTGGTACTACTCAAGGAAGTAAACAAAACAAAGTGCACCACAACTCTTCCTCTTGCACTGCAAACCTACCGGTCTAAAACATTTTTGTTGTTCTCTGGTAACTTTTATGATCTGCCCGCCTTCATTCCGATTGCTGCAATAGATTTGTAAGATAAGCCATGAAAGCAGCGGTAGACACTACGTGCCCTGCCTGACAGACAAGCCTCCTGTGACACAGTAGCCCTGGTTATCTACAGCGAACCACACACTGGTGTACAAATACCTTGGATAATGATGAGATTAAATTTGGGTGGAGCAGTAAATCCCCATTGACTCTGCACATGCCTCAGCACCCATTCAGCAGGGCTCATGTGCTGCTGCTGGAGTGCGGGGTGGCAGGCCCTCTCTCCCACGGGGAGAGGAGAAAGGATCATGGGGTTCCAGAGGGAGAGTTTGTTACGTGCTGTTTTTGCAAAGTGCTCATCCTTCAAAAAGGAAACAACACTTGGTAAGGCGATGTTCCACCAGGCAGGTAACAAATAAGCTGGGCAGCAGCTGCAAGGTGACAAATTTCAGCTTCTCCCTTCAGTTGACGTGACTTTTTCCAGTGACACTATTCCAACAGAATGCTCTTGGGGTTTGAGAAACCACCACATAACTACTGGCATTTCAGTTTTGAAAAGTGAGTCATCTCCAAGCTGAGGAGCACACAATGATGCCTTTCAATGGCTTTTAAGAGCAGGCTGACTTGCATTTATAGATCCAGTTATCAATCTACAAGTAGAGCCATGGTAGGCATATAGGAAAATCAATGGGGACACTGCTAATCCTTTATTAAGAAATAATAAATTCTGCTTTTAACTATACTAAAGCAATTGCTCTTGCTTAGGAAGAGGAGGCTGACAGCTAAAGATACTCTTAGCCACTGGCTTGATAATCCACTGCAGACAGGGCAGCCAAGGATAGCATCATCTCTGTCACCTTATTTCAATAGTTCATTGAATCTGTGCCTGAATCAGCATCTGAGCAATAGCTTTTCTTTATGAAAAGCACATTTCAAGGCAAGTCTGTAATGCACTTTACACAGCAGTGAGGTGTGAACTGCTAAGAGTTCATGTGTTGGGATGCTTGACACAGATTATCTTTATCCAGGGCACTACAATAGTGCAGAACTAGGTTCAAACTTGCATCTCTGCAGCTCCTTTGAAAATTCAGGACTTGAGATCTGATCTGAGCATTATCAGTTCAACCATGAACAGGGTCAGGCTTAAACCTGGCTTCCAGCTTGAGTGTAGTATAAGTATATATACCACAGTCTGAATGCTTTTTGTCTTCCTTTTGCGTCTCAGGATTGCCACTGCAGTAACTGAACTGCTTGTCATCTCCAAATTGCTTTACACTCCCTGGATTTGAGACAATAGCGGGTTTTTTTCTGGCTAAGAGCTCAGAAGGGAGTTAGCTGGGCTGGCATGTTTGTTATTACCGATTCTCTGGTGCCCATTGTGAGAGGGCTCTTGGGAGGGGTGAGTCAGGGCCCAGCCCAGTCTCCTTGTAACTCAAGTGGTTGTTTGATGGGGTTTTCACTATTTTCTGTAGGGCTTACATGACTGTGCTGCCCAGGGATCAGAGATGAGTGGCAGAGCTCTGCCCAGTTAAGCAGTGGATGAACATGTGATGAAGAGACAAGTGTGAAGAGTTTGGAGGCTATTGTTGGTGGGCAAAACTCATGGTACAAACATTACACGTTCTCTGAGCTGATTGTTTTTGGGAGGGGGGCGGGGTGGTTTTTTCAAAGGGCGAAGTCAGCTGTCATTTAGCAAAGGCAAAAAGAGCAATTATGTTTTCTTCTCTCTGGCTTGACACTGGTACAGTGGCTTATCAGAGTGCAGGACTATTTTTTTTGCACTGAAGACTAAGGACTAAGGGAATAGCTAAGTCCAGCTGAGCCCAAAGCTTTGCCTTATAAGGGAACTGCCTGAAAGCACAGATCTCCGGCAAGCCTCTCCTCGGGAGAGAAATCCAGAAGGCAGCGCGGTGGTGATGTGTCAGACCGGAGCTTGCAGGGATGGCCAGAAAAACAACGCTCCTTTACATAACTTTGCAAAACTTCAGCGTGAAGGAGGCCACCAGCTTCCTTCCGAGGAGCACTGTGTGCAGTCATACCAAAGAAACAGCAACAAGTTTGCCTGCACAGGAGCCTCCTTTGTGAGAGCCAGTGCAGAGTCTCCTTGCAGGCTGGTACTTTAGCTGACTTCTCAGCTGGAAGCTATAAACTGACTACAGGCATTTTCAGCTGGACAGAGAGAGCTCTTTCCCCTGGTTTAGGAAATGCTCCTGGTTGTCACCCCTGGCAGCAGTCTGAGCTGTCCTCTCTGACTGCTGGGGCAGATACTTCATGCTGTGGTCTGTAAGGGCCTCACCTATGTGCAGATATGCCCAGGCAGCTCAAGGGTTCTGAGAGAGAGAATGGGGCCAATAGATTCTCCTCTCGTGCCTCGGGTCCCTTCCTGAGCTCACCTGCTGTTTGCAGAGATGCTTTGCAAAGACTGCTGGCTCAGCAACGAAGGTCGTACATTTTTTAATTAAAAGGCTTAGTGGTTATGAAATGTTCCTGAAACCGGAATGTAAGTAGACATTGAACCAGTTTTGTTTGAAGCGTAATCAATTTAAATAGATCTGCTCGTGTCTGCCACGCAGCCATGTGACTCCCCTGGTCTGGCATCTCGCTGTGACACAGCGCTCACAGACGGCCGGCTGGAACGGGGTGGGATGAGGCACAGCCCTGGTGGGACAGTACAAGGTCTGCTTTGTATGGGAGGCAGCCTCCCACAGCACAGCACCGTGGCAATGCTCCAGCCCCAGCTCTGCTTGTGCTGCCTCTGGTGCTGCCATCGTGGGCTGTGAAGTCTACTGTCAGGCAGAAAAGGAATCTGCAAGCCAGCAGATGTGGGGAACTTCCTCATTTTGGAAAACAAGGGCAAACACTGGGAGATCCCCATCAGCTTGCTGTGCATATGCACAGACTGTCATCCAACAGGAGAGCTTCACCTGGTCCCACTTGGTGCTGAGCCCAGCTTTGAAGACCCCCAACACAGGGCACTGACCTCCGACACTTTGGGAATTCAGTTTGGCCAGCCCCCTGCTTTGGAGGTACATGGCTCCTCCCTGAAGGAGAGGGACACTTCTGAGGAAGCTGATTAGTGCCAGCTGTCAGGGATGCCGTGAGTCTGGTTAGGACTTCTGTGGGAGCAAGTTGTGCTCTAGAATATACCTTGAGGGTAAGTGTTCATGTAACACACAAAACCTGTCTGTGACAGTGCTCAAGTGAACCATCTGCTGCTGTTACTGGGTATGGGTGATGCTACTGTCACATAGCTGTAAAGCTGGGGTGATTAAAGGTGTAAATGATGATAAGCTGGTGTTAATGAAATAAAGCTTCAGGTCCCCTCACTGAAGGATCAACAGTAAAAACTGATTAAAATATATATATATATATACTGCTGTGCATGGAAAAAATGTTTGTGCAGATTGTGCAGAAACATCTGATACCCAAGAGCTCAATTAGGTCTGATGAAGGAGTCTGAAGTTGCACTTCAAGAGCAGCCTTCAGAAGTGCAAGGTTGTTTCCCCACATTAATTATATGCACATGTAAGTGGCTCTGTAGAGGTCTGAAACATCATCTACTGAGCGCAGGTGCAGGAACATGGCACCTTGTCAAAAACTCTTGACAGATTTTAGCAAAACCTAAGGCCTAAGGATAATTAGGAACAATAAATATTTTTTCATAACATTTTTTCTATTAGCACTGTAAAAATTTGAATTTAAATTAAATCAATCCCTCCCATATCCCCATCAGCATTTAGCGCAGGGTCCTTTCTCCCAGAGGGATCGCTTCACTGTAAGTTGGTATTTTACCTCCTGTGTGGGAGCAAGGCACACCAGAACCTGTCAGATCTAGAAACACAGGGAGGTACCTGTCTCTCAGGGAAGTTAAACCTGTACACTTTCATCTCAGGCTGGAGTTAATAATTGATATCCCTCAGATATAAGCTACCTGCTGCTGAGGAAATAAAAAACAAACATCCCTGTGCCTGAATTTGAACTGCTAATGAGTAACTTTAGCATCTCATTCAGGAAACAGGTATTAGCTCTTCTGTTTAAAACCCTTCTTGGGTAAAACCCTCATCATTGCCTTTGAAAGTACTGCAGCATCTAGAGAATTATCCTTGAGCATCTTTTTTCTGATCTGTGCTTTCCCTAACCACTTTTACCTATCTGGTATCTATCCCTAAATGCGCAATGTAGGTTTTTGAAGTGGACAGTCATACAGATGTGTTGTTTCAGGTGTACATTTGACTCAGAAGTTCAACTGAGGCTCTGCAGTTGGTGGGTCTGGAGCAGCCTTGGCAGTTTGCAGCACTTCATTCAGCACTACAGGACGACAGCTAAATGTTGACTTGTATGATATATTTTCTTTCACTGCAGAAGGAAAATCCCAGCTTCTCTCGAGGTGGTGGTCACCAGAACCTAATGCTGTGGAAAAAACACCACCTCACCCTAACAGAAAAAACCTGTAAGGCTATTGCTCTGCTCTTCATGAAAGACAGTATGTTTGAGTACCCATTTCTAACGCTTGTCTGTACAGTCATAGACAGCTCAACCAACATGACCATCCCTTCTTGCACCTGGAAAGATGTATGCTGCATGGTCTGTGTGTCATTGTTTTCTCATTACAGCTACCTGCCTATTAACATAATCCTTTCATTGTCATTGCACTGAGAAATTACGTGCTGGGTGCTGTTGCACACTCTAGGAAGGCAATTTTACTTCCAGGCATGGCATTTGCTCCTCCAGGATGACTGTCAGGGCTTATCTGAAAGGGATGGAGTCACACCTGGCAAGACAGGGGTGTCCCATCTCACCACACTTCTGTGCTTTCATTTATAGGTTCCGTGTCCTTTTCCTGAAAAGGAAATGTCTTCCCTCTGGTATATGAGTTTTTTTAATTTTTAAGTTTAGCCAAAATTCAGGGAACTCAGACCTGACTTTAGTCTGGTGACTATAATTTTCCCATTTACTTGACAGGGGTGTGGTTTTGACTGAGCGCCTGTTTGATGGGGTGACACTGTCATATCCTAGTGCTGTCACGGTGCCAGTCAAGTCTCTGGTTAGGGAGTAAACTCAGAGGGTGTAGCAGTGCAGACCCTGAATGAATCCTGTATTACCTTATGGGCCTTACTCCACAGAACTGTGGAGACCAGGTATCTATCTTGGTGTCTTGTGAAGATGTCTGTTGTTACAGCCTGGCTAAGATCTGAACACATTCTGTTATTTAAGCAGAGACTTCAAAGAATATAGGTCAATTAGTTGACCTGGGCTGCAAACCTTTATTTTTGATGTAGGTAGATATTTGTGTATGAATCTTATCTGGTGCTGCCACTCAAGGAGGTGATGATGACTAACAAGATGGTCAAGTTGCCATCTGTCTCTTGGTGGCTTTACTGTCTCGTGTGTTCTGTAGGGCAACATTGATTCTGGGCAGCAAGCAAGGAGGAGGAACTTCCCTCAATGCTGCCAAACCACATGAGTTATGCTGGACACAGGCAGTATCAGGGGGTGACTCACAGGATATGTCAGCTGTGTGACCTTCTGAGCTGGGGCCTGGAGCCAGCTGGAGACCACTGACCAGCTCTCTCCAGATAACTCATGCTTTCTTTGTTACTGTCATGCAGTCTCTTCAGTGCCATGGTTGCTGTTGTCTGCATGTTGCAAATCAGCTGATGAAGCACTTGACTGCTGGTAGTCCTCTCAGTCCTCCAGCAGAGCTTGAGTACTGAAATGAATGTGGAGGGATAGGGGTGGGATTCACCTTCAGATGAACCAAAAGGATCTCTTACACTTGCCCTGTGTAAGAGCTCCTGGGATGATTTAGTATATTAAAAAATGCAAGTAGTTACACACACTACCCATATTATTGCAAATGCTTTCCAGACAGAAAACAGTGCATTTGTGTAAGTATTTGTATAATACTGTGGCTATGGTATTATGGCCTCTTTATCCCCCACCTTTGTCAGGGCAGGAAGAGCTTGCTTTGTGTGGTTTTGGCACTATCAGGTTGCTGAAAGCCCTTGCTTCATTTATCTTCAACTCCTTGGAAGTGCTGAGGGCCGCCAGCCAGGCTGCGAGGTGAGAGTGACCATGGCAGTCCCTTCCAGCAGCAGCTGGGGAGGATGTTTTTGTGAGCTGGACACGCAGCACAGGTACACAGGCCTTGGCTGTGCACACCTGAGAACATGGAGGGGAAGCTTTGCACATGTCTGTTTTAATCTCTAGGGACACATATCTTAATATCTGCGTGGGTTCACAGTGAGTGTGTCAGTCCTGCACATGGGAAGGCTGCCCAGAAGTGTGGAGATGTGCCAGCAACTCTTATTTAAGTGCTCAGATAGGTCATGGCTGTGCTCTGACTGACTGAGCAGCAAGCCTGCTCTGTTGCATATCCTCCCTGTGTCTGATCCACACCGCCCTGGGCATCCAGGAAATCCTTTCCACTGAGTCAGAGGAGGGATCCTGTTATGTAACAAAGGGCTTGCAATCCATCATGGCTTCAACACAGGATTAGGACAACATCCACACTTTCCCTAAACTAATCTTCAAGTATGCTGGTGAGGCTGGGGCAGCCAGGGATGTCCCTGACAGTAAAGGGAATTAAAGGGACACCGAAGCGCCTCTTTTCAGGGATGAGCCACAGCCACAGAACTTGCCAGGGAGAGCCAGCAGGATCCAGGTCGCAGCTGCTTCCCATCACTTCCATTTCCTGGATAATAGTGTTCATTTCTTTCCAGATTTGACTTGCCTGGGAACTCAGTAACATCTGTTCCTCCAGGTTTCATCAAAGATGAATTTCCTCATGGCAGAAAAGGCTTTTAGAAGTTGTTTTTTGTTTTTTTCTTTTTTTCCCCCCTGGTTTTGTTCTCAGAGCAGTGACTTCAAGTGACGTTTATCTTTAAAAGACAATTATAAAAATGATAATCTTGCCCTGCATTTGGCTTTTTGCTAAACAGTTTCTGCTCTGACTTGCTTATGACACCAGCTCCAAAAGCCCCTCTTCCCACTGTTCAGGGAGCTCCAAATGCCCCTCTTCCCACTGTTCAGGGCAGCAGGCAGAGCGCTGGTGGCTGTGCCTGTGCCAGGAGCCCTGCTCCTGTGTGCTGCCTCGTGTCACACAAATGCTGGACAGATTGGCAGTGCCACAACAACATACTCTGCTATAGCTAATTCTGCTGAGGATTCACAAAATGCAAAGGTATGTTCAGTCTGCTGCACTAATAGGAGTTAAAAAACCAAAAAGCCTCACAACAACGATAATAAACAGATTATTTTCTTAGTAAAAAACACCTCTTTAAATGGCTGTTTGCATGTGTAAGCCTGCACTCAGAGTTCTGGATTTTTTTTTTTAGTGGAATGTGGCATAGTTCATCTCTATAGGATTACTATGGAACTTAGATTTTAAAAAATTTTTTTTTTCTTTTCATAAACCCAAAACTAATTAGCTTTGTTAAGAATGCTTACCTCATGATTACCTGTCACATCACTCTTCATCGCTTTTTCTCTTCTTGTAATCTCATTATTACAGGGTCAAAAAAGCATGCAATTCTTTAGGAAGGAAAAGTGAAGGAGTTAAGAATAATTTTATTCTCATGCAGTCCAATTTTAAAGCATTTCAAGTACTGAGCTGTTAGTGCCTTCAGTGGACAGCCTTGTGACAGCGGTGAGGAAGGCATTTATATAAATAACCTCTCTCTTGGGCCATGGCATGGGCTTTGCACACAGGCAGGCGTGACCCAGTGGACTGACTGCTCCCAGGAGATCTCTTTCTGCTCCAGAGAGAGTGCCCTGACATCCTTCTGCCCACTGTCCTTTGAGGTAATGTGTAACAGACTGCCAGACCTTTTGGGAATAATCTTCTCCATCCACTTGCAGCTCTGATCTGAAAGTCTCTGAGAGCTGAAGGTTAAGCAGTTCAAGTTCTGGCTGGAAGATGCAGCTGACTTTCTATGTGAACTCTGAAATAGGCACCCAAAGGTCACACCTGCAGCTTCATGGCACAGCTGCCTCTTACTCATGCCCTTGAACTGGGAAGGCCAGGAGGTAACAGAGGTAGGGACAAACCAGCTCCGTCCTGCTACGGGCAGGCTGAAGCCAATCTGCTCTGCTGCTGCTCTCTTTGGAGCACAGCATTCCCAATATGGAGTTTCAGCAGTATTCAACTTCAAAATCGGTCTGTGTCTGTCTGCCTGGGTGACAGCCACCTGGTGACTATACTGCTTCTGCCTTCATCTCATGCATATGATAGTCTTCCAGTTTTTAAGATGGAGGTCTCAATGTGCCAATAAATGTGGCCTAGACATGAGAAATATACAAGAGACAGAAATAAGCTGGCAGAAAAGCACAGCTGTAATGCTATTAAAGGTGCTCATTCTTTTTCTCCTCCTTGTAATGCTTATTTGGCAGCTTTAGAGCCAATTCTCTGCAATCTATTTGGAGATACAAAAAAAGGCTACCAACCTTTTTTCAGAACTACTATGTGGGAAGAGCACTGTTCCTCACAGTTTTCTTTTTCCATACAAGCATTTATCCTAAGCCAGAATCAATGCCATTCAGATGGGATGTGCCAGGCCAGAGCCTGGCCAATCCCCAGGAAGTGATCAGCAGCCATCACACAGATCCTTCTGCTTGTCCTGAAGTACAGGGTCATTGGACTGAGCTGGTGGATGTTTCAGCTCATTACCTTCCTAAGTTAATGGTTCTTGTTACTCAAATTAGTATTGAGATGTAAATTAACCTTTTCCCTCTTCTCTGTTAAATAAAGGGTAAAATCTCTGTATTCAGGATGTTTCTAGAAGATTATTACTCACTAGCATGTGGTTTCATTGATAAGTTCCAGTTCTAGCAATCATTAACAACTACTGGTAGTTTAAGAATTACTTCTTATTTCAAAGGGTGGAATTTATTTGGCTTTACACCAAGGCAGGTTCAGTAAACTCTGCTAAACAGTTACCTTTCTCTTCAATCATACTTCTGTGTAAAAAGGCAATACATTCTACTGCTTGTGCTTTTTCAACTCTGAATTTCACCTTTACTGTTAAGAAAACATGTTGACATATCAAACAGTGTAACTAACAGGCAAAGCAGAACAAAATGAATCACTATTTAGGCTATTTTTTTTCCTTTTAGACTATGCTTTTCCTGTTAGAATATATCAATCAAAAGACAGAAATACATCCTAAAAGGTAGATAACCAGAAGAAAAACTTGCAGAAATGTGCAAGGTGAGATAAACTGGATAGAAGAATTGCATGAAAATACACATAATGAAAGTGCAAGAAAAGAAATGTAACTTCTTGATTAAACATGACTAATAGGGCATGTGTCTTCCTATCTTGAGAGTTTGTAACTGCTGAAGTCATGACACAGTAAGTCAATGCTGGGGAGGAAACAGAAAGGTGGCTGGATGATGTTTTCCTAACCATAATTACGTGTATAATTACATGTATCTGTTCTACATGCCTTCTGGCCCAAAATACTCAATATAGTTCACTTTTTATTTGTTGTCTTAAAGCATTTTTAGCTGAAAATATCCTCCCTACCACAGCTGGGCTGCTCAACTATGCCACTGTTCTCTGACTCTGTTTTAGCAGAGCTGATCCTCAAATATCCAATGAGACTTTAGTCAAAGACAGCACATATAGCAAACAGCCTGAAAACAAAACAAAAATTCCTATTGAATGGACCACAGTAGGGTTTATTAGATTTGTTCTCAAATTAGGTCCATGTGAACCATGGCAGAGGTTTCTTAAGTAAAAGGTTAAAATTCAACACACAATTCTACAAGCTAATATTTAAATGCTTAATTCATGTTGTGAACCCCCAAAACCTCCATTTCACATGATGTCTTGGGTGATTAGTGTAGGGTATTACAAGGTTACTTTCTGTGCAACTATATGGCAGAATAAGAGATGTTCTAGTAACTCCAGAATCTGTATTTCCTAAAATCAATATAATCATATTATTCAGATAGGCAACTGGTTTGGCCTTATGCCTTATTATAGGGGTATCTAATTGCCCAAAGCTCCATTTGTTGATCAAAGAACCAGATGAAACTTTATCTAAATATCCCAAATATCCAAGCCACGTGGTCATAGTTTAAAAACTGCCTGTGACAGGAAGGCTGTGAAGTTTCTTATCTGACAACATCCCTTTCCTGTAGTACAAGGCCAAGTGTACAGAGAGAAACAAAATTATCAGCATTTCTTGGCTACTGCTCTTCCTTTGAGCCCTTCTACAGCGTGTTAATTCAAAACACCTCAAGACATGTTTCACAGCCTTATCATGTGAAGCTCCTCTTTCTCAAAGCAGAAAATGACGACCTGTCAATTTGTAAGCCAGCTTGTTTCACTTCTGTTTTACAGCACGACCCAGTTCAATAGCTGTCTCAGGACAACTGTGGGGGAGTGACAAGCCATGGCACGTGCGTGGGAATGAGTGATGTTGCCACCAGAGTTCGTGTCATGTTAGAAACACACCAATTTCCACATCACAACCCAGTCAGTTGAGGTAAAAGCCCAAATAATTTGGTCTATTACTGCTATGAAAAGTATACTGAGGGCTAAAAATACTATTTAAAAGGTAGAGTTTCTTGTCTTGTATGTTTTCCCATCAGCTCCTGACTTCTGTGAGAGTTGTTTCAAGCCCTGTCTGAACAGATGGAGCCTTATGGAGCAGTTAAAGATGATGTGAAGAAGTTGTGTGACAGCAGTTAATCTTACTGAAGCACAAATCTTTGGCTACCACAAGTGTTTCAAGTGCACCAAAAATACTATATAAAATTTTGGGATGTTTTTCTTCTTGGAATTTAGGATGAACATACACATGTTTAAGCAGTAGACTAGTTATTAGCAGAAACATGTACTTAATCCAGACTATTTTAAAACCTTCATTGCTCTACTTTTTAAATCTTGGGATTCAGTTTTGCAGATCTTCAGTTCCCTGGGCTACTGTTGTGGAACTGTTCAAAAGTCCTTGGATAAACATTAAATACCCTTGGAGTATGAGGGTACACCATGTACTACTGGAAGTGCTGCTGGTCTTTCTCCCTTTCACCTCCCTAAGAAAGTTACATGTTTATAAAGAGAGAATTAGATATGGGGGAAGGAGGGAAATCTTTCAAGGTTACATCCTTCAAGAACTACAAAACTTGTCTGTTTTCTCATTAGTCTTTCTGGGACCTTTTGTTTTTAAGTAAACAGGAGACTTAAACACTCTTGCAGCTTGGAAGGAGACTGGCAACTCACAGCAGTTGCAAAGGAAGGCTGAGGACTCAATCACCTGAAGTGTACATTCCTCTTCCCTCAGTGTGGCAACAGAAATGAGAGTGTGCCAAAAATATCAGGGCAGAAAAAAGCATGTGGTTTTGCTGATTAATTTGCCATTTCAGAGGTAGTGGGATTTTGTTGATGCTGGCATTATACCCTGTACCCAATCAGAGTGGTTTCTATGTACTCCAGAGGAGCCTTCTGGAAGTGGAAGACTTTTAAACTATTTGGACTACCACTTATGATGAGACAGTTTCCATTACAGTCTGACTGCTTGTTTTGCTTGCTTAATTTTACCTTGTTTTGTTTTGTTTCTCTACTTAAGACTGGATGTTTTGTCAAGCTTAAGCTTCTACGTGGCCAGAGGTATTTATGAAAGGGTAAAACCGGGGCTTTTCCTTCACGGGACAATTTAATGGGATGCACTTTTTATGCTTTGGCCTGAAAGCTTGCATCTCTCCAAGAGTCTTTTTAATGTGCTGAAATTCAGAGCTGAAAACAACCAGCTTAGGACAAGGGGAGGATGCCGCACACACTGGCTTCTCCATCACTTCAGGGCTGAGGTGGCATATGCAGATCATGCACTGGGTTTGGGTTGGAAGGGACCTTAAAGATCATCTCATTCCAAACCCCTTCTATGGAGAGGGCCATCTTTCACTAGACCAGGTTGCTCCAAGCCCCATCCAACCTGGCCTTGAACACTTTCAGGGATGTGGTAGCCACAGCTTCTCTGGGCAACCTGCGCCAGGGCCTCATCAGCCTCACAAATGAAAAATTTCTTCCTAATATCTCATCTAAACCTGTTCTCTGTCAGTTTGAAGCCCTTCCTCTTGTCCTGGCTCTGTGTTCCCTTGTCAAAGGTCCCTCCCCATCTTTTCTTAAGGCCCTTTAGGGGCCTAAAAGCTAAGGTGTTAATGGTCAGCCAGTGACTGCCCAGTGCTGTGGAGCTTTGTACATGACAAGCCAGCTGGTGGTCAGCCCAAGTGCTCTGACCTCTGCCAAATGCCGGCACCAATTTTCCATGTCTGTTCTCAAGAGCAGCAAGACATGAGCCCATGGGCTCCCCTGAGCTCCCTCATGCATGCTCATCTCAGGCATATGATGGGGCAGTTGGATGATGTTGTCACTTGTTTCTTTTTGCTTGCACAAGGTCACCTAGGCTGATATTTGACTGGGAATACAAACAGAAGATCCAAATTTGCTCCCACTCCCTGGCCTCCGTAAATATCGAGACTGCAGTTTAAGAGATGTCACCAGAATTAAGCGTTAAATGTGACTGTGGGTGGAATGCATGGGGTATGTAACACTATTATTTAGGTATATTGTAGTGCAAATAACATGCAGTGTGCTGGCTGCAGCAAGGAATGCTTTTCTGTTAGTTCTCAAGGTGGATATTCTGACGTGTGAAGAATTTTGCGTGTGAAAAACGCTATGACTGATAATGAGCATGAGGAACAATGGTGCTGCCTCACCAACCAAGATGAAAGGAAGCAGGTTAACCAATAGAGTAATGGGAAAAAATTGTGCCAGTCTTTGCAGGTCATCCTCAATAACTCTGCTTCTGTGATTTGCTTGCTCTTGTTATGTATGCTAGAACACATCACATGCTGTCTGCTAACCATGCTAGGAATGTCCTAGGCCCTTGTACTCTTTTTTTATGTCAGTCTCAGAAAATCCTCCGAATATTCTTCCCTTTGAATTAATTCCTCACTGCCTCTGTTTGCCTGGAATGTGAGTGATATGAACTGAGCTATTGACTCATCGATGTGCTATGCAGGGAGGGCATTTTTGATTTTATTTTTATTGTTTGTCACTTGAAGTCACTCCCTCAACCATTACTTTCCAGTTAAATAAATCCTCTGAATGTTTTTCTCCTTGTTGGATTTCTGAGCTATGATGCCCAAACATTTGAACATTCATTTTCTTAGATTAAATAGTAACTATTTACTGCTTATGCTTCTATGCTCAGAGGAAACTGTTCTGTATCCTCTGTACAATCCAACGGGGAATGTTTCTTGTGACTGAACACCTTTCCCTTGAATCAATATAAAAATGTTACCCAAAGGTGCAGCAAGTTAGCCTCACAAAAGAAAAGAGTATTCTTAGGAACTGCTGCTAGAATGGGTAGAAATACTTGAATAGATATTAGTTGTCTCTGGGCCTCAGTTCTCTTTTGGAAAGCATTACCCCACAACAAATAAATGGAGCCAACATAACCATTTAAAATAGTAAAGTAAACAGTTCATGTCGTAGTCAAGATAATCCTTAATTTCTGCTGCTTATCTGAGATCTGCCCTGCTGATCTGATGGGAGGATTTAACCTTCCTGAAAGCTGTTATCAGTGTATGTGCTTGAACTGGGAAGACCTCTTTGCACCTGCTTTTCAGAGCCCTTTCTCCTAGGAGATTAATGCTGCTATGCCCCTTTTAGAAAGGAAAACCTCTGAAATATGGATTATTTTTAGAGAGCTATACTAGGAATATTTTGCTACAATACAGCTTAAGGGAAATACTTAAAAATAATGCCTATTTAAAAGATCCTCTTTTTTTTTTCCTGAAGAATCTTGTTGTCTTAAATTCAAATAATTTTTGTCTTACAAAGTATAGTTGTGGAAACTAAAAAGAGAATAATTGGCTTATGGTTACTGCTGGTTGTGTAACCAACTCAAAATAAAAGCTATGGGGAATTTTAATTTCAAATTTCTTTGCTCTGTGTGGAAACCATTTTGTAATTTTCTGTTTCTCTTGGGATGCTGTGTGAAACACAGAATGGCAGAGCAGATGGCGTGTCTTCTCTTTCCAAAGAGACAGTGGCATCACTCTGTTCAAAGGAGAAGTCTAAAGGGGGTTTCACTGGGATATGGGAAAGCCCAGTCCAGCATCTGGATCAATACAAAAATCAGTGTCAGTTTAACAGGTTTAAATGTATAATGCTTTTCCCAAGCAAATGGTGGTGGTTTTGATGCTGTTTTTACTACATTTCTTATGGCTTACTTTAAATTGAAAAAAAAAAATCTGTCTTTAGATTAAGACTCTCTGGTATACCTGTGCCAGTGGGAGGAGGGGAGAGAATCAGTGGGTGAAATGTCTCAGGCTTAGTCATAGTAGGAGCAAGGAGTGATGGCCTGAATTATGCAGCAAAAGTTCTCAGAATAGCGAATGAGTCACTATTGCCCTTGAACTTTCTGGATCTGAAACTATATTTATCATTTTGCATTGTTCCCAAGCTGTGTATTTGTAGTCCCACACACAGAGCAACTTGCATTTTCTACCCTCACCAGCTAAAAACACAGATAGGGGAATTTCCAGGGAGAGAAGTCGAGGATCAATTTCTTTATTGAGTTTTAAGAAAAGCTTTAATGAAGAATACTTGCAGTGGGAGATGACTCATGTAGTAATGTGAAAGCAATAATAAAAGGTTCAATTCTGGAATAAGGCAATAGCATACAAAATAAAAAGAAAAGAAAAAGGAAGTGAGTAAAATTAAAGAGTTCCTGTAGGGTCAAGTATCATGGGGTACTGTTTTGAGAGGGAAATATTTTTGTGAATGTAGTAGCTTTTTCTTTTTCTTCCCACCACCTTATCTGCAATGTTCTGAACAGAAACCAGAGCGCTAAAAGGAAAGATCCAGATCATTACATTTTTCATTCTTCCACTTCTTCTCCCCCTACAGTATAAGAGATGAATTAGACAAGTTTTTGCACCAGGTTGTGGCTAAACAGCTGGCTTAGAAAAGAGTGCAGCTGTCACACCGACAAACCACCTTGGCACTAAAATTCTGAATCTTGTAGTGTCTGCAGAACCGTGTGTTCAATTAGTGACCAAATGCACAGTCTGGAGGAGACACCACTCGCTGTCTCTGGGCTTAGAACAGCAGACTCCGTAGAAAAATGGAAAAGGTGCTTGAGAGACTTCTATCTTTAGAGTATTTTACATAACACAATTTTAAAAATGAGAAATATTATTATTGGGCAGCAGGATAAAAGAGGCAGTATTGGCTTGCCAAAAAGGACTTAGCAAATGGAAATCCAAAATTAGTTCCAGGAAATATAATAGGTAACGTAATAAGTACATGAGAAATGCAGGTACTTTGCATTTTTGTATGTGAAGTTACTGCAGCACAGGATTACACATCCCACACTGGTATTTCAAGTTTCCTTGATCAGTGGGAAGCAAAACCATTGGTGTGTGGAGGCTCATTTTATAGGCATAGATTATCAGCTATGTTTATATCTTCTTCCAAAAACCCTCATGGCTGTTGTGACAATTTATTAGCATAGGGAACTCCTGTGGGTATTTGTGCTGCCGGGTAAGTAGAAGCACAAGGCAAGACTATTCTCTATGTCGATTTGTAGTTATCTCAGGGTGCATGAAAAATGGGTAACAGAACCTTCTCTGTTTTATGGAGGTCTTTAAGAGGAAGTCACTATGCCTAGACAGCTGAAACTTTCAATCTGGGTAGTGGTGGAAAACAAAATATCAGTATCTTCAGAGCAAAACATTTCAAATAAAGTGTGCAGCAAGATCATTTTAACTCAGAATTGCAGCTTTTCCGCCCCCACCTCTGCCAAACATAATAAACATACTAGATGAAATAAACCTCAATGCATGGGGAAATTGTTCACAAGGAAATTTAGCAGTAATAAACTTACAGCTCCACAAGTATTTACATTTTTGCTCCGAAAATGAAGATTCCTAAACTGAGAAGACTAGGGACAATTAAAAAACTGGTTTGCATGTTGGCATTACTGAGGAAGTAGGATGACAGGAAATCTCATCTTCTACTATTACCCATAAAGGATAAAACTTGCTAATATAGATTTGTACTCATCTAGGACAAATTTAGCAGTTGGTGATGTGAGCAAAGTTTCACCAAGTAACTGCAAAATCTGTGACTTCCAAAATGCTATATCCTGACAGCTGTGACAGAAGCTTAAGTGTATATAAAGAGTGACATTTACACCCTGTGCTGAAGCCCTGCAGTTATTTTCTGCTACTCTTCTCTGCTACACTTTTGCTTTTAGGACTTTGCGACCATGGGGCGGTGGCTCCCAAACTGGGACCTGTAGGTGAGCAGCAGCAAAATTTCCAGACTCTGATTGAATGTTTGATGATGTGAACATGAAGAATGGCCGCACCCAGTTCACCTAGGCAGCCAGGTGGTTGATTTTTCTGGGTTTGTATTTGGTTTATTTGTTTTTCTCAAAACCCAAAAACTTCAGACATTTGACCAAGACTTACAGCCTCCGCTGTAAGTTTTGGCAATGAGCTATGCAGTTACCTTTTTATTGAAAGTATGGAAACCTCTTAGTAGCTCTGCTCCTTGCCAGAAGCGTTTGACCCAAAAAATGTGGGAACAATCATTCCTTCTGAGGGCATTTCCAAGAGGCTCATTTCCCTGAGCCCTCTCCTAGGGTTCCTGGTGGGTGATGGACGCAGGCCCTGTGCATCCTTTTCTCTTCTCTGTGGTGACCACTGCAGTTGTGTCAGCAGAGGTTTAGGTTGGGTATCAGGAGAATGTGTTTCACCCAGGGGATGGTCGGGCAATAGAACAGGCTCCCCAGGGACGTGGTCACAGCACCAGCCTGACAAGAGTTCAAGAAGGGTTCGGACAAGGCTCTCAGGCACAGGGTGAGGTTCTTGGGGTGTCCTGTGCAGGGGCAGGAGTTGGATTCGATGATCCTTGTGGGTCCCTTCCAACTCAGCATATTCTGTGATCCCGTCGGCACGGCAGAGGCGGTGCACTTCGTAATCAAAAACATACAGTTTTAAAAAATGGCCATATCCATGGCAACGTGAACCCGACACCGCCGCAGCCCAGCCCGCTCCCAACGCCTTTACACGTTGCAGAGCGAGGGAGGGAAGGAGGAAGGGAGGAAAGGAAGGAGGGAGCAAAGGAATGAGGGAGGGAGGGAGGGAGGCGGCGCCCCGCGGCCCCCCTTCAGCGCTCCGGGTCCGCCCGCTTGGGGCGCTGCTGCTCCCGCCCCGCCGGCCGCGCGCGACACCAGCGGCCCCGCGGGGAGACTCGGCCCGCGCCGGG